>JAYEVE010001327.1:0-355961 GCA_036346375.1 Guadua angustifolia
GCATGTTACCAACACGCATCGTTTCCACTTTCCAGGCAGAGTTGAATGCTCTTACGAGATCGCACGCTGACATGGAACTATAACACCGGACAAACTAGCTCACTGGAACAAAATGTAAACCTAGAGCATAATGCATTACTTATTTCAGACGGCAAATCTGTACTTCACCTTAAAGTACATGAGATCACTCGCAGTATATAGATTCCAAGTCCCAACCAAAACTAACTGTATATTTTTTTTCTCCAACTCCACCGAACAAGAACCAACAGAACGGAAATGAACAAGAGCTCCGGTCCTTCAGTCCAGGTCTCAGCAAACTACGCACTCTGTTTCTCACACCTGCAAAATTGGTCCAGTAAGCATCCTTCTCAAGGGCGCGGCGCGGCGGGTGCGCGGGGCCACCTTTCATTCCATCAGTTGCTGGCGCTCGCCGGGAGGTAGTACTGGTAGTAGCCTAGCACCGCGAGGAGGGCGACGAGGGTGGCAGCCACTGCCGCAGCTGGGGCGGCCCATGACCAGTACGCCTGGGCTTTCTTCCTCTTCAGGATCGCCTTCGGCAGTGGGGCCTTGGTCCTGGTCACCACCTTTCTGTACCGGACGCCCTCCTTCTGCTCTTTCTTCACTAGCGCAGGTGCCAGAGACAACTCGTCCTCAGCTTGGGCTTCTGCTGCTTCATCTGACTTGGTGTCTGATTCAGTCAGCTCCTCAGTCTTCTTCTTGGCTTTCTTCTCCTCTTTCTGGAACAGTTCATTACCATGGTTAGTATGTGTGTGTGTGGGTGTGCGTGAGAGAGAGCGAGAGAGGGAGGGAGGGAGAGAGAGAGATGGTGATGTATTTACCTTAAGCTTCTTCTCAGCTTCCTTTTGTGCTCGAGCTTCAGCCTTCGCTGCTTGCTTCTCAGCGTGCTTCTTCTTCCTTTCCAAAGCAAGCCTATTCTTCTCAATCTCTTCCTGTCTCTTAATCTCTTTCAACTTTGCCACATCAACCTCCTTAGGCTTTGGCTTCTCCTTTGGAGGCTCAGACTCGTAGGCATCATCAGCATCCAGAGCAGCTTTTGCCTTAGCTGACTTGGCAGCTGCTTTTGCACGGGGCTCATCTTTGGGAGCGACTTCTGCCGGGGGAGCAGGTGCTTCCTTTTCTTGTCTTGCGGGCATTTTTGACGGGATAGGCTCCTGTTCTGCAGGTGGCGCTGGCGAGTGTGTTTCAATAAATATGGCCTTTTCATCAGGATTCCTCATTCGGCCATCTCGGCTAAGCTGTCGGCCATTGAGGGAGGACAGGATCCTCTTCTCATAGTCCTCTCTAAAGGCCTTGCTGTTGCACCATTGTGTGATGAACTTCTCAACCTATCAGGGTGTAATGAACAGTTACTATGGACACATGTCAAGTCCATAAAGGTCATATAAGACAATAGCAATGTAGAAGCACACCTCAGTCTTGTGGAGCTCTTGCAATGCTGGTACCTCACTCCTAGAGGAATAATCCTAGCTTTGTTCAAAACTAAGCGGTTTTGATGAAAGGATGCATTCTGGATTAAGATGAAGTGCAGCAGAGTATCAATAAATAGTCCCCACATAATTATTCTCGAAATAATCAGAAGATTTTGCTAACTTAGCATGATAAATATAATTATTATTTGTAACAGACGTTACATACTTCCTAGAAAGATGTTTCACCACCTCAGATACTTCAACAAGTAACAAGCAAATCCAATGCAACATTTAAGGAGCAAGGACCTACAATGACAATATCCAAATCAACCTAATGAGATCTCAATAATATTGATTGCCCCTAAATGCACAGGTGTGATGCAGGGAATTCAATTGGTATCTACTATTTAGAATGTATGTAGATGTAATAGAAAGAATCAAACTTGAGAAAAAAAAATGAAAGACAGATCAAAGGATCCATTTATCGTCTGTCTCAAGGACAGCTAGTTGACGTTCTGTGCAGGCATGCAAAGATGATCCTCATCACATACAAATATTTCATGAACTAAAAGAAATTGGGCATTCCAAGCATAGCAGACAACAATATTTTGAGAGTAAACATAGATCTTTGCATGGTGAAGTTATGTTGAGTGTTTTAGACTTACATTAACATCACGTGCCCGCCTCAATTCGGTCAATGATTCATACGCTTTGTCCTTTCTGGCGGTGGCTGCATCTAAATCTTCCTGAAGTGAAGCAATCTCAGCATCCACAGCCTTTAGCTCATCCTCCAGGATCTTAATCTTAGATCTAACTGCTTGTCGCTCCTTCTTTACCCCATCAATGCCCTCCCCAATGATCTGAAGGAACAGTTACAATCAAAATACTGACCATGACTAATTTTTATTTCCCCAGAAGATAGATGCAGAAACAAAACATGAAGTTGCAGCATAATATACTTACTTTGACCTGATCCTGTATGGTGTCTCTTTCAACCACTGTATCTTGGATTTTAGCTCGCGTAGCAGCATTAGAAACAACCTTTGATCTGGTTGCTTCAAGTTGCTTAATTTCTTTAACCAATCGTTTCTCCTCATTTAACGATATGCTCTCATGACTTATGCGGTCATTCAATCTCTTGATCTAGGGAGGAGAAATGGAGAAAACAAAACCATACAATCAGAATATTGAAGGAGCAGGGCTGAGTTATCTAAGGGTTTAGCATTACCATTTGCTCAAGCTCTTCGATTGAAGAGCATAAACCTGCACTCTGTGCCCGCATAGCATTGTTTTCATCACGGAACTTGCCTAAACGGTTTTGAAGAGGTTCCATCTCCTTCAATTTCTCATTCACAACTTCATTATATTGCTTGTTCTCAGCAGTCAATGGCTTCAGCTCCGAGATAATATTGAAACGCTCACTCTGCAGAGTAAGTATAAGTTCCAAAATTAGACATATCACCATGGTTAGCACTTAGCAGGCATATTGCTCTCATAGTTTCCTACTCTCACCGAGAACACATTCAGGCAAGCAACAGTAAATAAACTAATTTTAAACGAGTTACAGGCCATGAAACTTCTTATTGATAGAATGAAGCATAAGCAAGGTGAATCCAATTTCCACGAGAGGGGGCTATAAGAACAATACCTTCTTGGTTCTTATAGCATTAACAATTTGAGAACAAGCTTGGATCTTCTTCTGGAAGTCCTTGTCAGCCTGCTCAAGTTTTGCTCTCAGCTTAGGGTCCTCAAATGAGCGGACCTTGATGAAGTAGAAGGCATAAGTTTGCTTAGGTTCAGGCCACTCCTCCACCACGTCCTTAGGAGGTGCCAGATCAGCGCCATTTGTGGCTCCATTAGCTGCAGTTTTGCTGTTATCTGAACCGAAAACAGCTGCCTCCTCGCGTTCCTTTGCAGTTGCTTCACTTTCCCTCTCTTGGAAAAGGTTCACCTCTCCATCGGCTACTTTAACTTGTGCTGGTGTGACTTCAGCTCTGACGACCTCCATTCCCATGTCCCTGCAGGTAGGCACAAGAAAACTATAAGCAAAACAGGTAACAATGGCATAGAAGAAAATGCTTCCAGGAGCATCTTTTTCATTGGTTGCAAGGAATTAATTATAATGATTATTGTCGAATCAAAGAAATTTTGGCTGGACTCATAACTACCACAATTAGCTGGGAATAAAAACATGAAGGCTATCCCAGTAAATCGATGATATATTCATGAGCCAAGTCCACATCTCTCTTCTCTCCTCTCGTTTCTATTCAAATTTATAGTATTTGCCAGAAAAGGGAAGACACACCAAATCCACTTGGCTACATTTTCCCTTCTCTTCCTCAAAACATTGGGAAAAACAGTACACGTTGGGCATTGAGCAGTACAAAAAGCAAACAACACAAATTCTATCCAATCTAGTTAAAAGAAATGCTGATTTGGAGATTCCGCCAGAACTCAAATCACAAGAACAAAAAGTGGAGGTTGCTGTATGGCTGAACATCACTAACTATAAATTCAATGAAGTCAATACAGCAAGTTGTAGCAGCAGCAGATGCACCATTGAACTGGATGGAAACTACGGCCAAGAAAGGAAAAGGGACACCAAAATAGATAAAGTCCTCATGGACATAAAACATTTTAACCTCACCAGAAACCAAAGGATCCAAATCATATTTCACAGCACAACTGAAAACTAGATCAAATCAGGGTGCGATTCGCAAGGCACGTAGATCACAACATCAAGCTCTAAACATTTGTGATTCAAGGGGACATTTAATATAGATCTACGAAACTACACAACTCTATTTCTCCTACCCCCAAAATCAAAACTGACATAAAATTCCTCATCCAATTCCCCAACTGAGTAGAATTCGATGCCAATACTGCACATCCCACAAATAGGAATCAAATCATCACATCCAAATTTGCTCAACCTTTTTGTTTAAGAAGGGAAAGAGTAGCAGAATTGGTTCACCTGGCTGGGAGACTGGGATCGAATGGAGCGTCGTCGCCAAATATGGAGCGGTTAGATCTGGAAGAGGAACTTATTTTCTTGTATATGGGAATGGGAAGGGGGCTTTATATAAAAAGCATGGTTTACTTTTTTGAGTTTTGTTGCTTCTGTAATGGTTGGGAATTTCTAGAACCTGTGACCTGTCTATGTCTTCTTTTTGCATTCCTAAAAGGGGGAAGGTAGTTAGATATAAGAGGAAAGGGGCTGTGTGACGTAATTTTGGTGCGGAGTTGAGATACAGCCTTACAGGCAGGCGAGCAGGCACATGGGTTTGAGGAGGCATGCAGTTCATAACTCAAGACTCACGTTGTGTAGCCAAGGTAGTGAGGTGTCCTAACCACTGGTTGCATAGTAAATAGAGGCTACTCACCCCCATTGTAGGCTACAATGATACACCAAATGGGGATTGCATGGAAAGATCTGTTTATGGTGGGTGCTTTTTTAAAACATGGTTTATGGCGGTGTCATGTTGGTTTCTGGTGGGAAAAACCATATGGTTACTAAGTTCAATTCACATATAAATTGAATTGAACAGTTTATTAGCGTAATTTTTGTCGAATTAAAGAAATGTTGGGACTGAGCAAATAAAAAGTGTGCGCACTAAAAAACAACTAGCGTTATGAGGTGCCAAAACTAGCACAATTAGGCCCTGTTTGGAAGCAATGTATTTTCATAGTTTTTAGGTAATACCATGGTATTTTATACTATGAGGTGTTTGGTTACCATGTCATAAGCTCTGTATTAAAAACCATGGTTTGGTAGATACCATGGTATTTTTGGAGTATTTGAAACTCCACTCCAACCCAAAGTTTTCATGGTTTTGGCTAGCTTCTTGTCTATTTCCACTCAAATACCATGGTTTATGATGTTGCATTCAAATAGTTGATAGTTCCAAGAAATACCATGGTTTTAAAGGAGTTTGGTAAAACCATAGTATTCATGACAAAACAATTGCAAACCATAGTATACCAAAACCATAGTTTTGAAATACATTGCTTCCAAACAGGGCCTTAGATGAGAATGAAAACAGAAGGTTAAAGCAACAAGTCGATGATTATCATGGGACATGTTCTTGTTTCACTTCTGACCACCTCTCCCTTGGAACCGTCCAATTCTTCCAATAAAGGAATACACATCTCCCCTTTACTTATTCAAGACGACAGGGAAAATGCTACAGGTTGAGCATGCAGTGGTCTAAAAGCAACCGAAGCAAATTCTACCAAACCTAGTTGCATAAATTGGTGATCCTGGGCTGCCCAGGAACTCAAGTAAACTACACACTTTGCGCTCCAGTACGTCTTGTGAGAGGCTACAGCGAGATTTATCACCACAGAACCTTTCATAGATCGCAGCGGCGCATTCAGCATTCGGACTGGACCAAACACAACACCGAACAAAGGAAAGACGAGCACCTAAGAACCTGATTTAAATTCCTCGTAGACGCTTACAATTCCTTCCACATCGCAAGCACCAGTAGGATCCAAACCCTGCTCGACCACGGAACCGAGAACCCGGTCAAAATCCAGGCGTGATTCACGAGGCACCGCAGATGACAACCCTATCTCGTCCCTCCCATCACGCAGTCCCGATTCAGACGGCCAGCTGATTAGATCTACCGGCCAAACCGCGCAATTCCGACACGCGCATTCGCCCCCTCCCGAAATCGATCAGAACAAATCGCAAACCCAGCTCCCCGAACACAAACCAGACGAAAACCACGCATCGAATCACGACACATCAAACCACACCCCTCGCCGCGACACCTCCTCGAGGCCGGCGACGCGCGGGTCAGAACGCCTCCAAAACCGCGGCGCTCCCCGGCCAAATCTGAGCAGGTTTTTAGGAAACAAACAGCAGAGCGGAATTGGGCGGCGGCTCACCTGTCAAGTCCGGAGCGGGATCGAGCCGAGGCCACGCTCCGATCCGGCGGTGGCGCCAAATCCGGAGACGTGCGGACAAGACGGGCGGATTTGGGGGAGGAGAGGATGGGGGGTTTGGGCTCGGGTTGTGCGTTTGTGTGTGCACTGTGGAATGCCGAGCTAGAAGAGTAGAAGGGAATGGAGGCAATGGGCATAACGGACTACGCTACGTCCATACAATGTGAAAAATTTTAAAAATTTGATCATATTTTTTGTTTTCGTATTTTTTAAAAAAAATAAGTCGGTAGGTGATGAAGACATCTCCACAACGGATATAACCAGCTCTAACTTCACTCACCAGGATGAACCACCACTTCAAGGACCACTCACTCGAGCCCGTGCGCGTCAACTGAATTGTCAGGTGAAGGCGTTCCTCAGTATTCCAATTAATGATACAATGAATGGGATGCTACTTAATTTTTGTGATGATGTGATTCTTCTTAGGAACCATGGGGAGACCTACAACGCAAAAGGGAGTTCGCGTCCCGAGGAAGGGCAGATTGGAATAAGATTCGGCCTTCCAGAGATGGTCAAATTCAAATGGCCATAACTTTTGATTTAGAAGGCTTCTGGAGGTCTATGAGTACAAGAACGAAAGCTCTGGTCGTCCTCTTTCAAACCGATCCGAGATCACCTCCAAATTCCTTCCGAGTCAACGGGAATATGCAAAACAATGCAGAGCACTTTTTCGGTCCGAGTCTAATTGGGCTTTAGTCTTTTATTCCGAGTTGTAGTTAGCAAGCCCATGTTAAAGGCCTAATGCTGCACGCCCCTTGGTCTATAAATAGCCAGCCGCCACCATAACTAAGGTTTGGGTTTTGTTTGATTCAGTTAGCCATTGATACTGCTTGTACTCGCGCGTGCCGACTAGGCCGCCTGTCTACTTGTTCATCGGAACCCCAATTTCGAGTGTTCTTGTTTCAGAACCTATCTATATTCATATTCGCAATTGAGTTGTTTGTAATCTCTTGTTCTTGTTGGTTCTTCGATTGCTCGCAGAACAAAGACCTTCGTGGTCGTTGGTCGCGCTTCCATGGATCAATAACCTTCGTGAGGGTGGTGTAACGGCCGCTAAGGCGCTAACGTCGGGTTCGTTGTAGTCAGCCGCCAACTTCGCCTCCACCAGATCGACGCTACCTCCTCTCATCGAAGATCGGGACACCTAGTCCACATAAGTAGGACTCGTTGGCGAATCCATAGTCATTATAAATCTCGATGACGAATCGGCGTTTTTAGAAAAACCGCGACTAGGATCCGTCGGTGAATCTACGGGCTACTATAAACTTTCGACGAATCTGTGTTTTTTTAAAAAAACCGTGGTTGTTTTTTACGTATTTCTGAAAATTTGGTCATATTTTTAGTTTTCGTATTTGTTTAAAAAAATGGGTTATTAGGACCCGCAGCGAATTTATAGACTGCTATAAATTTTCGACGAATCTGTATGTCTTTTTTAGAAAACCGCGGTTACGGTCTGTTGGCGAATCCATGGTTTGTTATAAACGTTCGACGAATCTGCGTTTTTTTTAACTATAGAGGGACATAAAGCAAAATCTTTTTCGGGTTCTGTTCCGCAAAAAACCACCTGGTGGATCTAAATGTAAACTATGGAGGGACTTAAACGTAATTTGCATATTTTTTGGGTCTATTTTACTAAAAAGCCATCAAAAAGGACCTAAACGTGATTTTCAATTTTTTAGAAGATCTAATCGCGAGGGAGGGTGAGTTGGCATAGCTCAATGCCCTCTAATCCTTCTCACTGTAATATATAGTATACTAGGTAGGATCGCGCGCGATGCCACGCTGCGAGAGGAAAATCCGGTATGAGTTTTTTGTAAATCGAATTTGCGAAACTGCAGGTCCTTTTTTCAAAATAATCGGCGGAACGACCTATTTATGATTTCAAAATATTTTAAATCTTTTTGCAAAACCACTGATCGAAGGGACCGAATGTATTTTTTTATTTTTCGTAAAACCACCCATCGGTCAAAAATAGTCTAGAGGAAAAAGAGCGAAAAATTATTAGAGATGACAACCTTCTTTTGTTGAGTCTAATACTCTACGCGTTCACCGAATAATAATACAGGTTCATATAACCACCCACCGGTGAAAAATAGGCTAGAGAAAAAAGGGCGAAAAATTATTAGAGACGACAACCTTCTTTTGTCGAGTCTAACACTCTATGCGTTTACCGAGTAATAACACACGTTTAAAAAAATAACAGAGATCGAAATGGAAAATCGAGTTGGGGAAAAAGTCTAGAGATAGAGCTGCACACATATCCCTATTGATAAAAAAAAACTTTCTGAGAAAAACGGAGAACCCAACCGCGAATAAAAAAACTACGATTTTTTTTGGGAAACGAAAAATAAAGGCGAATGACCCGTATGCGAATATACGAAACGATAGGGTCCTTTTTACAAAACCACCGATCGAAGGGACGGGATGCATTTTTTTATTTTCTCAAAACCACCCACCGGAAAAAAAATAGTCTAGAGGAAAAATGGCGAAAAATTATGAGAGACGATAACCTTCTTTTGTCGAGCCTAACACTATACGCGTTCACCGAGTAATAACACATGTTTAAAAAAATATCAGAGATCGAGATGGAAAATCGAGTTGGGGAAAAAGTCTAGACATAGAGCTGCACATATTTCTCTGGTGCTGGGGAAAAAATTTTCGGGAAAAACGGATTTTTTTATGTATTTCCTTTTTTAAAAGGCTGTTTGGACCCGCGGGCGAATCCATGGATTGCTATAAACCTTCGACGAAAACCCGCGGTCACGACCCGTCGGCAAATCCATAAGTTGCTATAAACCTTCGACGAATCTGTGTTTTTTTCTGCGGCGAGAACATTTTTTCCGGGTTTTTTGGGTGGCGAAAACCTTTTTTCCGAGTTTTTTCGGCGACGAAAACATTTTTTCTAGGTTGGAAAATCGAGTTGGGGAAAAAGTCTAGACATAGAGATGCACACATTTCTCTGGTGCTCGAAAAAAAAATTTCAGGGAAAACTGATTTTTTTTATGTATTTCATTTTTAAAAGTCGCTTTCGAACTCATGGACGAATCCATGAACCGCTATAAATCTTCGCCGAAAACCCGCGGTTACGATCCGTCGGCAAATCCGCAAGTCGCTATAAACCTTCGATGAATCTGTGTTTTTTTGGTGGCGAGAACATTTTTCCCGTTTTTTTTTGGTGGCGGGAATTTTTTTCGGGTTTTTTCGGCGACGAAAACATTTTTTCCGGGTTTTTTGGGTGGCGAAAACCTTTTTCCTGGGTTTTTTTGGTGGCGAAAAAAAATTTTCGGGAAAAACGGAGCAAGGACCTGAATGTAAGAAGCAGGGATCTGTTTGTTATTTTTTTGGACCTGTTCGCTATCCTGAAAAATTAGAAAAGGGCTTGTTCGCGATTTGAAATTAACGGGAGGCTTTTCCGTAAATTACCGTGCCAGGGACCCAAACGCGAAGAAAAAAAAAATCTTTGTCTCACAAAAAATCGCGAAGGACCTATCCGTAATTTTGAAAAAATAGAGGGGTCTTTTCGCAAAACACCGCGCCGACACGTGGATGGCCTCTCCTTCCTCCATTTCTTCCGCTTGTTATAAGGGGATAATTAATATACGAAGAGGATTTTTTTTCTTTCTTTTTCCTGTGTGTTGTTTGGCTGCTATTGCAAAAAGGAAAGGAAATTACCGGTTCGTTTCTCCTGTCGCGGCCGCCTGCTCGGTCCCAACTCCAAGTGAGAACCCAGCCCATACCGTCCGGTGCGGTTATGGCGCGTTTAAGATTGAAATCTCGTTTTCACTCTAAATCTTGTTTATGGTTCGAGAACAAAATCTTAGCGAGATTTAGAAATTTTGGATGAAATACAAAAACAAAAAATCAAATTCGGATTTTTTTTACTGAGAAAATCAAAATTTAGGCCGGTTTTATCGAAATTTCGGTAAAATTGCACCGAGCGAAAAATAGAACAAATGATTTCAAATTTTTTTAAAATTTTTTGTGTAGGTTCCTAACATATCAATGATGTCCCCATAAAAATTTTAGATCATTATCGAATCTAAAAGTTTTTAAAAATTCAAACATTGCAACAATCATGATAAAACACTGACCGGTAAGTTTGAACCGAATGAAAAATAAAACAAATCACATTAGTTAATTTTAAAATTTTTGTGCATGGTTGTGATGCATCACTAATGTTCTCATAAAATTTTTAGATGATGATCAAGCTTCATAAATTTTTAAAAATTTGTATAGTGCTACTGTCTTGATAAAAGCTATACCGGCAAACTTCAACTAAATGAAAAATGTTACAAACCACGTTAGAAAATTTTGAAATTTTTTGTAGATGTTCCTGATGTATTATTAATGTTTATATAAAATTTTCATATGATGATAAAATTTTAAGAAATTCCAAAAATTCTGAAAGTGCTACGTCCGGAAAAAAACCTAATGATCAATACATAAATTTGGTTTAATAATAAAAAAGTCTTAAAATTTTTAAAATTTTTGCAGAAGTGTTATAAGGGAATGATTAGGATCCCATAAAAATTTTGAATCATTATCACACTTCAGTAAATTTATAAAATTCTTACAAATGCATAGAAGTTCACACTCCAGTGAATTTACAGAATTTTTGGAGCTGGGTTTCGATTTGCTCTGATCGATTTCGGGAGGGGGCGAATGCACGTGTTGGAATTGCGTGGTTTGGCCAGTAGATCTAATCAGCTGGCCGTCTGAGGGCATGTACAATGGTATATGTGTGTTGTCTATAAGAGTATGGCACATATGATTTTGGATGATGTGGCAGAGAGAGAATGAGGGGAGAGAAAGATGATGTCTAGTATTTAACAGATGACCTTACAGATGACTTTTATCTCAGATATACCATTGTATAGACAAATCAGATTAATTATATGAGAGATCATTCGCATAACTACATGCATAGATCTATTATATGACGTTGTCTTTAGTACGTCTATAGATGACATGGATGAGTATTATAGACACCCACCATCTATACCACTGTACATGCTCTGAATCGGGACTGTGATGGGAGGGACGAGATAGGGCTGTGATCTGCAGTGCCTCGTGAATCACGCCTGGATTTTGACCGGGTTCTCTCCTCGGTTCCGTGGTCGAGCCGTGTGATCCTACTGGTGCTTGCGATGTGGAAGGAACTGTAAGCGTCTACGAGGAATTTAAATCAGGTTCTTAGGTGCTCGTCTTTCCTTTGTTCGGTGTTGTGTTTGGTCCAGTCCGAATGCTGAATGCGCCGCTGCGATCTATGGAAGGTTCTGTGGTGATAAATCTCGCTGTAGCCTCTCACAAGACGTACTGGAGCGCAAAGTGTGTAGTTTACTTGAGTTCCTGGGCAGCCTAGGATCACCAATTTATGCAACTAGGTTTGGTAGAATTTTGCTTCGGTTGCTTTTAGACCACTGCATGCTCAACCTGTAGCATGTTCCCTGTCGTCTTGAGTAAGTAAAGGGGAGATGTGTATTCCTTTATTGGAAGAATTGGACGGTTCCAAGGTCTAGGTGGTGAGAAGTGAAACATAAACATGTCCCATGATAATCATTTCCTTATAACCCTCCACTCCAGTGATTTCTCGCACCAACGCCAGAAATCGGATAGTTTCTAATTCCTCCACTCCAGACAGGCGTACAAATTGGATCAACCCGATCACAGTTTAATCCATCCGATGTTTCATGTATCTCAGTTGAAGGCCTTCACTCTAAATTTTTCTCCTGTATTCACTGACTTACCCCAAAGTGGCAGAATTGGATAGCAGTGAGACCACGCCAGAACAGATCTTGGATAGAAGACTGGTGAAGAAGGGTAACGCCGCAGTCGTTCAGGGTTTAATCAAGTGGATCGGCATTCCGTTGGAATCGGCTACTTAGGAGGATTTAACTGTTTTGCAGGAACGTTTTTCGGCGGCGCTTGCTTGGGGTCAAGCAAGATCTGGGGAAGGGGGAGATGTTACGGCCAGTTCTTCAGTGCAAGCTCTGCATCCCGAGTGAAAAGCAGAATTCGGCGGCAGGACCGGCTAAGGAAGCGTATTCAGTTTTGAAGGGGTGCGGCGAAGATTTCAGGAGGCCAGGTCTAGCAGGATCGGACGGTGGAAGGCGCAAGCGGCTGGTGTCAACATTTTTTTACTGTAGCCGTAAGATGTTGTTGTTACAAATTTAATTGTGTAATCAAACCGAACTGGCGGGGCATGTATAGACTCTTGTAAGCGGTCTGGATGGCTTGTTGAGCAATATCCCCAGTTCCCTCTCCCCGCTACTGTCTTCTCTCCGATCGGCTTCAGTCTCACGCCCGGCGGATCTCCGGCGGCAAAGGGACGTTACAGTTCCCGATCCCCGTTTCCCCTCTCCGCTCCAATGGCGCGCCGCCGCGTGCTCCTCTTCCTCAAGCCCTTTGATGTATATCCTCCCCGCCCGTTCTCCGGCACCTCATCACCCACCACCCCGCTACCGCGCGCCTCCAACCCCAAGGTCGCACCTCTGTGTGTGCGTGCGCGCGCGTGTGTGTCGTTTCAAGAACCTTGATTGCACTGTTGTTCACGGTGGTTGATGGCCGGGCAGGACGGGGTCCTGGGGGGCTCTCGAGTCCCTGTGCTCTGACGGGCTCCCCGTTGGGTCCAAATGGCGGCGGAGTTTAGCTTGCCGTGCGGGGATTCTGAATTTGTGATGGTGGTGGTGAACTGGTGGCAGGTTACAAGAATCGTGCTTGCGCTGATCCATTGTTGTGGGTGTGCGCGTTTGGCGTCAAAAGGCGGCCGGCAGTTTGATTTTCTTTGATGATCCTTTTGGTTCAAAACTTCAAATGGACCAAGCTGAATGCTGTTCTCGAAGAGATGTAGTAGTACTAGCAGTAGAAGGAGGACCTCTTAGATTTTCTGCTGTGGGTTGCCATCTCCATATCAGTTACATTGCATGTCATTTGGTCCTTCTGTGTGCTAGCATGGAACACACCAGCTGTTTGTTGAAATGCGCGAGTCGAGTGTGAGCTCTAATCAGTGTCCAGGAGCAGTATTCCTCGTACGGTTGGGAACTAGGAATGCTTGTTGGGCCTGAGTCTTGAAATGCTGGCCAGGATAGGGGCTTCCAGTTGGTTTTTAACCTGAATTATTGATACCTTCTTGCTTGTGAAGACAATGTCTGATATTTTCGGGAAAAGTTGCATAGCTAGCTGAATTTACCGAATTTCATCACCTGCTTTCTTGCTTGCATAACTAGTTGTGCTGATATGGATGAAGGGTTTTGATGCCTATTATCGCCATTTTGGTGTGTTGTTGTAGATCCTAAGTTATCTGGATGATAGATGCAGAGTTCACAAGGACACAATCAATCTCTGTAAGAGCGTGCTACAATGCAAGGCCCTTGACTGGATTTCAGTTCAGCGAAATCATTTGTCGAATCCAATACGCGATGTGGATCTTGTGATTGCTGTTGGTGGTGATGGCACTCTTCTGCGGGCTAGCCATTTTTTGGATAGCTCAATTCCTATTTTAGGCGTTAATTCGGATCCTACTTGTCCTGATGAGGTCAGTTCTTTGGATGATTGACAAGAATCATATGTTTAAACCATTCACATAATCCATTCTTGTTAACTTCTGTCGTTTACCTAAGTTGCTGTTTGCATGCTTCCATGCAGACTGCTGGTATATGTATGCTTGATTAGGTATATTCATGGTTTCATACGTTCCATGCAGGTTGATGAGTTAACTGACGAATTTGATGCAAGAAGGAGCACAGGACATCTTTGTGCAGCTACTGCCAGGAACTTTGAGCAGGTAAGTTGCTGTTGCAAAGTTTTCTTATATTTGATTTATTCTAGGAACTTTCTTTTAATACGGAAATTCACACTACTCTGCTTTGCTTTATAGCATCAAAACATTAATGAATTTCTTGAATGTTTTTGTTCTCATGAACATGACATATGCACAGATACTTGATGCAATCCTCGATGGTGCTAGGCACCCTTCAGAGCTGTCAAGGATATCAGTGAAACTAAATGGACTTCAGCTACCAACTTATGCTCTGAATGATATATTGGTGTCACACCCCTGTCCGGCTAGTGTATCACGCTTCTCATTTAGGTACTGTCTTCGAGTATTTCCATTAAAATTGTTTTTTAATCAAATTCTGAATTTCTGACTGATGTTACCATTTCAGAAAAAGAAGCAACGCTGGAGAGATCTCACATTTAATTAATTGTAGATCAAGTGGTCTCAGGGTCGCAACAGCTACCGGATCAACTGCTGCCATGCTATCAGCAGGAGGTTTCATGATGCCAATATCAAGCCATGAGCTTCAGTATATGATAAGGGAGCCCATTTCGCCAAGGGATGCCGACAAACCACTGCTGCATGGGTTAATTAATCATGGGCAACACATGCTTGTTGTTTGGTACAATCAAGAGGGGGCTATGTATATTGATGGTTCACATGTAATGTATTCAATTCAGCATGGGGATACACTTGAGATCTCCTCAGATGCTCCAATCTTAAAAGTTGTTTTGCCAGAACATCTGTTAAAGCAGTCATTATAATGAAATAACAATACCATCATGATGGTGCTTATTGATCTGGTAATATGTCTGAGGTGAGCTGAGTTCTTGAGTACTTTAAACTGACATAAATGCGTCTTTACATAATGACCGAGAGTTAACTTATGCTTTTAAATGGAATAGTAGATAGTAAATTTGTAATTTACCCTTTTTGAAATAAAAGCAAAAGCAAGGTCAGAGTTCAGAAACCATAAGAAGCCCCAGCCTTGTGTCATGGTCATCATCTTAGTGATCTCATTGTTCTGAATCAGAGAGTACTCCCATATTAGTATGTTACTTGGTATTTACATTGTACTGCTAACACATACTGGCCTAGCCCTAGTGGTTCTTACATGCACACATAGTTGAAACACATCTAATGACTAACTATTAACTCACTAAAGCTCTTAGGCTATCTTAATATCTAATTATGATGAATCATTAGTGTTGTTGCATGATGCTTGTGCCGTCATGCTCTGGCTCTCACTTGGGTTTTGCCAGAAGTTTCTGCGTAGACCACTTGAGCTCATGCTGTTTGCAGCAAGGCAGAGGTGTGACAGCAAGGGCTGCAGGGGGGTATGGCCCTCGAGCAGGCTTACGACTTCGGATATCTTTGGTCTAAGTGTTTGTGCTGCGTTGATGCATAAGAGGGCGACATTCAGCATGAGGATTGCCTCTTCTGTTGAGTAATTGGATCCTAGGTCTGGATCTACCAGCTCCAAGAGAGTTCCTCTCTCATGTAGTACACAAGCCTGGAACACATATAAGAGATGCAATTAACTTATATCAAGGTATGTACGAACTGTAAGCATTCAACATTTTTATTCGCAAGCCCAATATCATTTTCCTTAAATGAAAATAAGAAAAATATTGTTTCCTTCAATTACTCTCTGAATGACATCCTTATTTTGTTACCCTAGAGGTAAAATAATGAAAATCAACAATATTTGGAGTATTAGTATTAATGTAAACAGATCTGAAAGCACAAAAATCTCCATTGTCTGATGTGATTAACTGGAATGTGAGGACCAAATAAGTTGGTCAGAATTTTAATGTAAAAGAGTTAATTCTTCTATGTCTATGAGAAATCTGGTTAGATACTTACGGCAAGCTCATTTGTGTCCAGGAGAAGTTTGGTTAGAAAGGACAGAAGGTTGGGATATAGTGTTGAGCTAATGTTGTCATTCAAGTAATAAGGTTACCTTACAAGTGCTCCCACGATCACTCTCATGAAACATTCTAGTGTTAAATGAAAATTAAATTATGTCTCAATAGTACAGGTGTCATGGTTGGCTGCTATTATCAGCAGCACAACCATGGCAAGGGGGCGGCAGGGCCAGCTGCCGCAACAACTTGAGCATCAAGTCATAAGGGATTTCCTTCCGTAGATATCCAATTATTAGTTTCCTAACCCATGTTGGTTTGTTTCCATAATACTAGATTCTCTTGTTAGGGGCTATCCTCTACTTAAGGATGGGTATCTCAATTATCAAAGGCATGCAATGAAGAAATCCCTTCCCCTCTCTTTCTTCTCTGTGCCGCTGGTGCCTACTCGGTTGGTGCCACCACGCCACTTGGACTTCATGCGCCGCCCTCCCATCACCCATTCATACAATCTTCGCCACCTCCGCTTAGACCATAACAATGGGTAACTGGTTTGTGTTTGCAGAAATAATTATTGGCTTATACTAATTGCTTTGCATATGAGGTGACCATATAGCAAGTCTGTATCCAATATGGTTCATCTTACTGTGTGTGGGGATAAAGACTTAGAAGTTGCCCAGTCAAGAAGATAAACAAATTCTTCCTTTGGCATGTAGTTTGTGTTGCTCTTTCCACAGACAATTTCCAAAGCAACACCCCCAAAACTGTAAACATCAGCTTTGTCCGTCAAATAACCACACATTGCATACTCAGGAGCTGTGTATCCACTGCAAGAATTAAAAAAATGATTAAGTCAGCTGTAAATTGCGCAGTCCAATGGAATTACTTAGAAGGGTATGCAGAAAGTAATTTCCATCCTAGTTGGTCCAATGGGAATTGAATGAAATTTTCAAGCATCTCAATTCTTGGAAGCTGTTAATCTACAACTGGTTGAGTCTTTTCTCATTTATGTTTAGACAGAAAGCACCCCTAGGCACTGCATTTATGTGGGGTTTCTGGCTATCTTTGCTGATGTTAACTTCTATTTTTCTCAGGTTTTCTGTGTTTTTGCAGGAGGTAAATGCTGTACTGTTCGTTGTTATTCTGTTCTCTTCTAAATACTTTTTGTTGTAGATCAATGGGATGGAATTCTATTTTTCAGGGAAAAAAAGGGTATGGAATTGAAAACACTTACATAGTTCCAGCTACTTTTGCGCTTATGTGGCTGTGATCATCTTCGTTAAGCTTTGCTAGCCCAAATCTGAGATCTTGGCATTCAAATCATTGCCAAGCAGTATATTGCTAGCCTTGATATCTCGGTGCACGATCCTTATCGCAGATTTCTCATGTAGGTATGCTATTCCCAGGCAAATCTTATGTCTCGTTGGCCAATCCAATCTTAGTCTATATTGTTCAACTGGACACCATTATAGAAATTGTCCATGAGTTCTAACATGTAGCACGATCCATATACTTATAAACTAGCAAGAGTTGGTTTCCTTCTGTACAGCAGCCATACAGCCTAACAAGATTTGGATGCCGGATTGCAGATATCATGCCTATCTCATTCACAAATTCACGATTCCCTTGTCTAGACCTTGATGATAGCTGTTTGACAGCAATAATGGTTCCATCAGACAACAAACCCTGCCAGCAAAGGCAATGTTCTGTTAACAATTCTCTGCTTAAGCTGTATCAAACTCAGCAGAAGTTAAGCATGTGAGACAACGATGACTGACCTTGTAAACTGAGCCAAAACCACCTTCGCCAATCTTCCTAGTTGCTGCTTTGATTTGTCTCAAGGTAAAGGAGCCAATTTGGACGTCAAGTTTTCTGGGATCTAAAAAATGGTTTTCAAATGGTCAGAAATAGGTAGGAATGATTTCTTTATTCCCACATAAATATCCAGAAGGTTTACTATCCTAACATAAATATTTTTATTCTATTAAGGATAAAATGATGCATACGATTTCCATTCAGTTTATATTGCTATATAGTAGTCATCTTGCTATTGCTAGTGCTCGAGCAGTGGAAAGTAGAGAGATGCTATAGATGATGTGTACTTGCACGGTGAAGCAAAGTGAAAGATAGATACCTAAGTTAAATAAGCAAATTATTACAGCACCTTGATGCATCAAGCTCTTCCTCTGCTGCTTAATTCAATAAATGCCGACAACAAGGGCAGTGAATATTGCTAGAATTGGGATTCCAACCAGGAAACCTTCAGATATCCTTGGAGTCTTTGTGCTGCTGCCAATTTTGGGAGGCTCAACAGCCAAAGGAACTTGAAGTATAAACATGAACAAACATAAGCCAAAGTCACCAGATCAGTAAGGAAAGGAATAGATAATTTTCTTTCCAAACTGTAATACAATCAGTCAAAGGACGCCACCACATGCTTTTCATTGTTCAATATTGTATCTTTGCTCACAGTGATTAGTGGAATACATTATGCAAAATGACAGACATACTTGGAACTAATGGTATTGCAGATATCAGAGGTCCATAAAATCCTCTATATGGAATGGCTGTTGTCCCTCTTCCTGCCCAGTACAAGTGAATATCTAGTGTATGACTTGTGACATATGTTGTAAAAGTCTTGATAACTGGCTTTCCAGCCCCACCAGCAGATTGTTCAATATCAAAATCCTCTAGCACCATTCTTCCCTGAGATTAGAGAACACATTGTTAATATCAGAGCTAACAAAGGTACGACTTCTATTAAAATGGAAATGATTGAACACATGGTCATACCTGTATGAACACATTAAATTTTCTTTTGCCGAGGCTACAAAATGTGCTGTCATCTGTGAATACAATTTCAGAAAAATGGAGCTTCACTGTGTAACTCCCATTATGCATGCAAAGTCCATAATATGTGAGCAAAAGTGGAGAAAGGCGGGCTCTTAACAATACAACTCTGAGTTGGGCATGGTCAGTTTGGATGTGATTGTAGCAATGTAGTTGTCATCATTGATGATGTTGTCCATGAAGTTCCCAGTTCTGCTGAATGCCCAGTTTGAGCCTTGGCTTACGTACAGCACAGAAGCACCTTTTGGTACAATGTCAGCTTCATAGTTTACTCTGTTAATAGTTGCTTCTTTGTCACCGCAATTAATATGCAAGGAAGATGTGTCTGTGAAAATTTATACAACAATATTACATGCAACTTAAATGCTAAACCACAAAGCAAACAAACCATAGAGCTTGGCTTTTGTGCTTAAAACCTTAGAGTTTATCCTGATAATTTTATAATCCAAAAATAGCAATCTGTAAGTTCTCCCGATTAATTGGCAAAGCTAGCCTTGTTTGTCACAATTTTGAGCACCCATATGAAATGTGTATAAACAAACTATTTGTTCTTTGTTTCTTTACAGCATTGCTTTATGATGCATCAGTGATTCATAACTGTGAAGCGACACCACTAGGCATCAACTTACACTGTCCATTCGAAGCAGCACACAGGAAATTCTTCTTCAAGCATGGCTGAACATTGTTTCTGCACAGATGGTAGAAATACCCAGAGTCAGAAGATTTTATCATGTCCGGACTGGTCCATTGGTCTAAAGTTCTTTAATCTTCTGAAGCAACAAGCTAAAGAATCTTACAGACTGTTCATTTCAGGTGAATAGCTCTCCACCAAATTGCTGCAATTGGAAGTGACAGGTAAAGAGTTCAGTGTTGTGAATGGCAAGAAGCCTGGGAATTGTGCTAAAGCTTCTTACACGCTCCCTGGAAGGCATTGGCTAGGACCTGAGCTCCCCTATCGTGAAGTAATTAAAAGATACGTCCCTGCATTTAATCATTTTATGTTATACTCCTCGATTATACCAACTACCAACTGAAAGTTTTGACTGCTAAGTTCAATAATAACAATTATATTACATTCTCTATCCTCTAAATTTTAAGATTCATGTGCACATGGGCGTCAAGCAATTTCCCTATGCAGCCACCAAAGTTATGAATTTCTGGACAGATTATCCCAAGCATGTCTGGGCAGATTATAAGGAAATGCTAACATTCCCAGTGAATGAATTTCTAGTAAGATATCTGCAAGACAATTTTGGTTGAGATGCATTCAAGAAAGGAGCCCAATAAAATGGCATGTTTTTAGTTCAATTTATCTTAAATATCACAACTTACACGTATAATTCACCCTTCCCATGTTAGCAAAAGAAGATGGTATTCCTCCAGTAAGTTTATTAAAGCTCAGATCCCTGCATAGCGAACAGTGATGATAAAATGTGTGAATAAATAACAAGGATATTTAGCACTAACATATTTTATACATGTACTGTTTACAAACATGCTGCATTGCTCTATATGTAATCCACATGAGGCCAATGAGAACAAGACCCAAGATTTCACTATTTACTAAGAGATCAAGGAATAAAACTGATACAAGCTTTTTTATTCTGAATCATTGGATCAAGAAAAATGGCATGATTTTGGATCAAGAAAAATGGCATGATGAAACTTACAGACGCTTAAGATTTTCCATGGTCCCAATGTATGCTGGGATGGTTCCACTGATTGAACAATTCCTAAGTATCCTACATTTAAACAATTTCATATTATATAAGAAAACCTACATACGAAAAGCTCGAAAACTCCAGCAAATCACAAACTTGCAGTGCTTTTGTAAATTGCATTCCATTTAAATCCGGGAAAGCTGATCCACTACCTCTCAGATCACTAATCCTCCTGGTTAACACACAAATGCAACTGAGATTTGCCACTTTAGTCAAAAACTTATACCCAAAATGTAAATTGCATTATGTGGGTATAATTATGATAATTTCATACATTTGCACTGGCATACAGACCTTTAAGGTTGGTCAATTTGGAGAAGCCTGAGGGAATAGGCCCTTCCAATAAAGATCCTTTGATTTGTCTGCACCAAGAGGAATTACGTTAAATAAAGAACATAGCAGTGGTATCTGTGGATTAGTAACCTGTTTCATCACGAATTCACTGACAATTTTTCGAGATTTGTTAATTTCCCCAAGAAATCAGGAACCCTTCCAGATAAATTGTTACCAGAAATCCTCCTGTTACGAATTTCAGTGGTTGAACATTACAAAAAAATAGTCTGTGGAGCTAAACAGGGGAAAAAGAAAGATCATGGTATCCTTGCAAGTCGGTTAAATTGGTCAACAAGGAAAGAGCAGCTGGCATGTGTCCAATGAACTCGTTGGTTGATATTATCCTGAGTTTAAATATCAGTATAGACTATAGCGGCCTTAAGGAACTACATTCTCCAAACTCTAGCAACAATTATATCGATTGTACATGCAGTGTGAACAAAGAAAAATACTCACAACTTCTCCAATTGAGTGAGATGTCTGATTTCTCGTGGGATAAGACCATGAAACTCATTTCCTTCAATGCTCCTGCAGATTTATTTTGCCAATTATAATTAGAAAAGTGAACTCCTAAAGTAGTGAATCCAAATTGTTTTCATCGAACTTCTTACTTACAGGTTAGTCAGGGTATTGATCTTCATAAGAGCCATGGGAAAAGGTCCTGACAATCTGTTTCCTATTAGTGACCTGCATGACTTTGGCATGAACAGATCAACAACATGCTGTGTAATGCTGCTCTACAATAACACTACCTATTACTTTTATAATAATGCCAATTTTTGTGTCTGACATACACAGTTAATTCAAAATTTTAATCACTGGGAACAAGCAATGTAATTTGACTGATAAAATGCATTTCACATTATTGCATGTTTCTTCAGTGTACCTTTTCTGCTAGCTTACAATCTGATCTTTTGAATTATTCTAGGCATGTACTCACATCAAGATATGGAAAAATCAAAGACAAGATTAATAGCTCGATGGCATGGGATTTTGCTGATTGCAAAATGTGGGAAGTGTTTCCTAGATGGCACAATGGAAGAGTTCATCACTAAGATCCGAACTACAATTTATGATCTACATACCAAGTAATATCATATTATTTACTCGCTCCAGATGTTATCCTCCGTGCAGACATGGGAGACTGAGCTCCAAGGAAAACTCTTAATGCGATTCTTGTGCAATAACATTATGACTGAGAAGTTATGACTTGTACATTTTCTTATTATGAGTTGCTATCTTAGTTTTTACAATTCAATTCTAATGTTGTTCTGGGTGCAGTTATTTTTGCTTCAATCATGTTTGCCTCATTGTCATGGATCTCCCCTAGGGCATAGTGTTTTTTAACAGAAGCCTACGGCATGGTTAGATGACTAAGAATTTAATATTGCATTAACAAGACAGCAAGGTGAAAATGCTACTTTGCTTGACATATTCTTCATGGATTCATCCTAACAATTTCTTAACTGCTAGTAGTCCAGTCAAAAAAAAAAAAACCTGCCTTCGGTGGCATCTTTTTCTGAGACTCCAAAATCCCCGCGGGTGGCGGGGAGTGTAGGGTAAGGTCACTCACAGTCCTTGCAACTTTATCCGGGCCCACTGGTCAGGCACTCCACCATGTAACAAGCTCCTGCTTAGATCTCTGCAACATGGAAATATGGACTATGGTGCTACTATTTGCTTAACAGCTTATGTACTTGTGGCACAGACTAGTCTGACTGGTTGTTTAGTATTTACAGCTGGAGAAGATTGGGGAGGTCGGCGAAGTCCGGCGGGAGCTTGCCGGTGAGGTTCTGCCTTCCCAGGAATCTGCAAAGATGATCACAACAGCCCAAAAGGTAGCCCATGTTAGAGTACAAAATGTGGCAAATTGATCTGCTCAGCTCAGCTCTAGTTGCCTCAGAAAGAAAGTGTTGCAACGTAGATATCTGAATATTGTACAAGATGATGAGTAGTGCCAAGAAAAGAAGTCATGCATACATGTCAGTGACATGGAACATGGTATGGTTTGTGATGACCCTTGGGCACCAGACCAGGGATCAACCGAAACAGAGCGGATCAGAGATAAATAAGGATTGGGGAGAAGATCTGGAGAGAGAAGGGAGAACACGCAGAAGGAGGAGGATTCAATCCATCTTTCTATTCAACTTGTCTCTTTACCGCTTACATGAATTTATACTCTGTAACCACTGCTTAACAGTAACTCTTTACAATTTACCGTTACAATAAATATCGAAAACACTGTTTACCATCATTAGCAATCGCACACGGTCCGATCAACACCAGCACTAATTGTTAGAGTTAGGATTATCTAAGTCATTAACTAGCCTAAGTCTTGATCACAAATCATAATGCGGAAATAAACATTAGGTGAATCATTGACCCGGTGAAGACGAAGCCATTAGGGTTCTTGTCGGTGAAGATGCGTCGGTGCGGTAGTAGTGCGATGGAGAGGTCACCAGTGCGCGCGATGATGAGACGAGGGGCACCGTGACCTTCATGGCACTGGCTCTGGTTCTTCGATACCTTTGCGCTGAAGCCTTGATCGGAAGGCTTGTTTGGATCAATGGAAACTCAAGACTCTAACTCTATTTTCTTGAGTGCCGGTCGATCTTGTTAATATAGCGCCAAGTATCGGGACCAAGACCAAAAACAGAATTTTGATGCTCCCGATCAGAGCGCGGTGAGGTGGGCCTAGCCCCAAGAATTTCGGATCTGGCAGTTAGCCACGATCACCACTAACATTCTCCCACTTGATCGTAAGGCTAACATAATTCCATACTAAACAGAACAGCACACCAAGATAATGCGTTACAGCGGTCAATTAATGCCATTGAAACCCCATCATCTATAGAGTACTATTCCATCTCGATAGGATAGCCACTTAAACTTAACGGGAGTTGGTTTGTTCTTATGGTCCTCATTTTCCAGAATCAGAGGTTTTCCAATAAACCCATGCCGGCAACATGCTCTCGAAAGAGACTGGGTGGTAAGCCTTTAGTAAGCGGATCCGCAAGCATCGACTTAGTACTTATATGCTTGACCTCAATAGTCGATCTGGATTCTATCTTTCACAACATGATACTTAATGTCAATGTGTTTGGCAGACCACTTGACTTGTTGTTACTCGAATAGAATATCGCGCCAAATTATCGCGAGATATAGGTAGTGGTTTGCATATCCGTCTACCACTCTTAATCCGGGATAAAGTTCTTAAGCCATACAAATTTGCCCAAGTAGCCTCATAACATGCCACAAACTCAGCCTGCATTGTGGATGATGCAGTAAGTGATTGTTTGGAGCTTTTCCATGAAATGGCTCCTCCTGCAAGTGTGAAGATATATCCTAATGTGGATTTCTTAGTATCAACACATCCTGCAAAGTCAACGTCTGAATAACCCACAACCTCAAGGTTATCAGACTTCTTATATGTGAGCATGTAATCCTTAGTGCCCTGCAAATAACGCAAGACTTTCTTAACGGCTTTCCAGTGGTCCAACCCTGGATTTGATTGATACCTGCCAAGCATCCGATTCTGAATGCTAAATCGTATGAGTACATACTTGAGCATACATAATGCTTCCGACAGCAGAAGCGTAAGGAATCGACTTCATCTGATCAGTTTCTAATTGATTCCTTGGACTTTGGAATGTTCCAAACTTATCGCCCTTAACAATAGGAGCAGGCGTGGCAGAGCAATTATGCATATTAAATCTCTTTAGTACTCTGTCAATGTATGCCTTTTGAGATAAGCCTAATACCCCTTTGGACCTGTCTCGATGAATCTCAATGCCCAAAACGTAAGAGGCATCACCAAGATTCTTCATGTCAAAATTAGCAGAAAAAAATCTTTTGGTCTCATACAGCATATCCTTATCGCTGCTGGCCAATAAGATATCATCCACATAAAGTACTAATATAGTAAATTTGCTCTCCTTAGTCTTAATATATATGCAATTGTCCACTTCATTTTCTTTGAAACCAAATCTTCTTACGGTTTCATCGAACTTAAAGTACTATTGTCTAGACGCTTGTTTTAGTCCATAGATGGATTTCTTAAGCCTACATCTCATATGTTCCTTGCCTTCCACGACAAAACCTTTTGGTTGAGCCATGTAAACATTCTCATGCAAGTCACCATTAAGGAATGCAGTTTTAACATCCATCTGATGCAGCTCTAAATCATAATGAGCAACAAGCGCCATGACAATTCTAAGTGAATCTTTCTTTGAGACGGGAGAGAAAGTATCAACATAATCAATCCCTTCCCTTTGTGTAAACCCTTTTGCTACAAGCCTTGCCTTGAATCTTTCGATATTTCCCTTAGAGTCATGCTTAGTTTTGTAGACCCATCTCTGACCTCATCGCTTTTGACTCGTCAGAATTTCTACTAGATCCCAGACATCATTAATGCTCATAGACTTAATTTCATCCTGCATGGCCTCAAGCCATTTGGACGAATCCTTAGTCATCATAGCCTCCTTAAATGAGTTAGGATCGTCTACCTTCCCTATGTCATTTACATCTTCATTCATGTACACGACATAATCATTTGGAATGGCAGACCTCCTTTCCCGTTGTGATCTTCTTAGTGGTACATTAGTTATCACAGGGAGTTGTTGAGGCTCATCATTAGGTGTTGTACTATTAATTCCAGAATCCTCAGTAGGAGGCTCAACTCCAGAATTCTCAGCTGGAGGTGTGACTGAATGGGGTACAGGAAGAATAGTCTCTTGGATTATCGATAATGGTACATAAGTCCGAATCTCCTCAAGATCTATTTTCCTAGCACCTGAGCTCCCACTGATTTTATCATTCTCTAAGAATACAGCATGTCGGGTTTCCACAAACTTAGTGATACGGTTTGGACAATAAAATCGATATCCCTTAGATCTTTCGGGATATCCAACAAAATGGCAGCTTATTGTCTTAGGATCTAATTTCCCAATATGCGGATTAAAAAATTTAGCTTCAGCAGGACAACCCCACACACGTAAGTACTTTAAACTCGATTTTCTCCCAGTCCATAATTCATAAGGTGTCTTAGGTACTGATTTACTGGGAACCCGATTAAGTATATGTGCGGCTGTCTTTAACGCTTCCATCCACAAGCCAACTGGTAAACTGGAATAACTCATCATGCTACGCACCATATCCATAAGGGTGCGATTGCGTCTTTCAGCTACTCCATTTTGCTGAGGTTCATCAGGCATTGAATATTAGGCTATTATGCCATTTTCTGAAAGAAATTTAGCAAATAGACCAGGAATCTGTCCATAAGGAGCATGTCTCCCATAATATTCTCCTCCACGATCAGATCTTACCACTTTAATCTTCACATTATGCTGATTTTCTACTTCATCCTTGAATATTTTAAATTTATCAAGTGATTCAAATCGATCACGAATAGAGAAAATATAACCATAACGGGAGAAATCATCAGTGAATGTGATAAATGAGTCATACCCATCTATCGAAGTTATAGGAAATGGATCACATATACCACTGTGAATTAATTCCAATATTCCTGTGCTTCGTGTGGCTCCTTTCTTCATTTGTTTTACGTATTTCCCCTTAATACAATCAATACAGGGGTCCGAATCAGAGAAGTCTAATGGGTGGAGTATCTCTTCCTTAATGAGACGCTCCATTCTCCCCTTCGAAATGTGGCCTAAACGACAGTACCACAATTTCGATGAAGTCTCATCACCTAAACTTTTCTTTTGCTTATTGGTGGTATCATACGCATTCATTGACACGGGACATTCAGAGAGAGGAAGCATATAGAGTTTGTCTCGTCGAGTCGCGAGACCAACATTATTTGAATTAAAACTTATGACACATTTATTATCCCCAAAGGTACAAATGTATCCATTATCATCCAAAAGAGCAAAGAAATAAGGTTCCTCCTCATGGTGGGAACATAAACAACATTATTTAAGGTAAGAGTGAAGCCACTATCTAATACTAATGGTAGAGTGCCAATAGCTTCAACTTCAGCCTCTCTTCCATCAGCAACTCTAAGACTTCGCTCCCCCTTTCTTAGTGTCCTCTCTGTAAGGAATCCCTGCAATGAATTGGAAAGCGTGCAGAGGCACGAATCAATCCACCGGTATTAGGGAAACATCGGCAAAAAGGGTTTCATCAACAAATGGAAATTATGTAATTACCCTTTTTGGCAAGCCACTTCATGAAGCCCACACAATCTTTTCCAATGTGCCCACTATTCTTGCAAAGCGCAATGTGGGCCCACCGTGGAGTTAGATGCAACAGGGCCTTCTCCTTTGGCTTGCTTGATTTCGACCTTAGGGGAAAAATCTGACTTCTTTTTGGACTTAGCTTCCCCTTGAAATTTCCTTTTTCCATGGCCAACATGGAAAACTTGGTCCTTCCTTTCAGCCTTAAGCCTCTCCTCCTCTTGGACACACATAGCGATCAACTCGCTTATGGTCCATTGCTCCTTCTGAGTATTATAATTAATTTTGAAGGCATTGTACTCAGAAGGGAGAGAGGTCATAATAAAATGGACCAAGAAACCATCAGAAATGGCCATGTCCATGCCCTTGAGTTTTGCAGCCATATCAGTCATCATCATGATATGCTCACGAACGCTGCTAGAGCCATCATACTTAGTCGTGAGCATCTTCATGATTAAAGTACTGGCATATACTTTTGAGGAGCCCTTGAATTGCTCCTCCACTGAGGCCAAGTACTGCTTAGCATTATCGGATTCAGGGATTGCTCCCCTTATCCCTACAGATATGGTGCTTTTCATAATCATCAAGGACATGCGGTTGGACCGCTCCCACTTTTCTGCTGTTAAGTCATAGAGTTTCTTTTTCTCAGCGAAACTCTCATCATTAGCAGAAGGAGCTACGGGAGCGTCCTCACGTAATGCATAATCCAAGTCCATAACACCAAGGACAATCAAAATCCTTTCCTTCCAAGAAGGAAAGTTCGTCCCAGTCAGCTGCTCAATGCCGTTCAAATAAGCGGCAATATTAGTGTTGTTCATGGATGAATCATAAATAAATATAATCAGTAAACATCAAAGAAAAATAAATATCTTGCATGAAAATTAACCCTACGTTGGTCTGATTAACAATCATGCTAATCTCTACTATTCTTAATTTGCAGTTGGTGGCAGCGGTCCGTTTTTCTCCCCACATGCGCGCGTCCCGAGTGAATCCCTCGCGATATTCCTTCCTCCCCGGAAGAAAAAAGCAAGAAAGGAATCTGCATGGGAGGATTTCAAAGAGAATAAATATAGTCGAATCATTTTCCAAAAAATTCCTTTACTAATCTACACTTACCAAATATTAGCACACGGATTATCTAGAAACAATATCATTCATCGTTATTACAAAGATTTGATTTGATTCTGACACCGAAAGTTACATTTACTGACAATCGCTTCCAACAGAGGATTCTAGAACGCGAGAGAAGCCTTTATAAAGGGAGAAACTAGCACTCGGATGTCCGATTGCTCATTCCATCGGACGCCTCTTGCAACATTTTTTTCACGTTTGCAATATTTTTCGTCAATCGTGAAACATTTTTTTGAGCGCTTGCAACATCCGTTTACTATAGCGAATTTTACTATTTGTCGAAGGAAAATGTTGCACGCGTTGTAACAAAATGTTGCACGTGAAGGAAAAAAATGTTGCAGTACGTTCAAAAAAATGTTGCGATCTCTAATACAACATTTGGTTTTAATTCATCTGGAGAAGAAACCATAAAAACTTTTGTAATCAGGAGAAATAGATGTTTGATCTTGTAGCATAATTTTCTTTTATTGCTTGACCTTTATGTTTCGTTACCAATTTTATTTTTCATAGCAACGCACGGGCATTGATCTAGTGACAGTAAATTTAATAGTTCTAAGTCGCATCACCGTTGGACAGAAATGAAAAAGAACTAAAATTATCATATGGGTGACACATGATCATAAACAACGTTGGTCAATATATGATCATGGCCATAACATAATCCCAGCACCAAAATTTAAACGACAGTCTCTAATAAAAATTTCCCGTTAGTTCCATTTTAATTAGAGATAATGCCAATAAATAAATCATCATGTCAAAATTAATTGCCATACCAATTAATTAGCTCAGAAAATTAATCATGAAATTATCTATAACATAAATGCCCAGGAAACAATTAATCAATGCTTATTTGCTGGAAATGAAAATACTGAATCAAATAAACTGACTGGGATAAATCAAATAAACATTAGTCAAACTAAAAAACTTCCGCTTGGCCCACCATGTATTGCATGCCCAACAAAACAAACCGACCAACGACAGCGGCCGGCACGCAAGGAGAAATCTCAGTCGACGATCATAGCGGATGGTCGAGATTGATCAAGCGCAACAAAACCCACGCGAAAACCCTAACCCTAAACCTATTCATTTCATACCGAGAAAACGCTGCTGCCGCGACTCAAGAACCGAAGCGAAGCGAAGGGCAAGGGCGGCAATGGCGGCTGCTGGCGAATCGATCTCAAGGACTCGCTAGGCGGGAACAATGAGCATCGGCTTCGCGTGAAGACGCGGCTGCGGGCGAGCAAGAGGCGATGTGGGCGGAAGAGCGGCGCGCACGGGCGGCCCGACGGCGACAACAACACCAAAAGATAAGCCCGAATCCCCTCTAAAACTTTAGCTTTTCTTGTCTGATTTGGGGATTTTGGGGATTTGAGGGTTCGGATTTGGGCTTTAGGGTTTTGGATTTGGGGACAAATAGAACTAGGGTTCTTGCATTCTTTTCCCCTCCTCTATGCTAACCGAGCCAAAGAATCATAAACCGACGCACGATCGACAAGAACAAGTCTAAGACCGAGCCAAATTAATGGTCTAACCGGGCTAAAAATGACATAGAAAAGGATCAAGCTAAGGCTAGGTTGCTTTGATACCAAATGTTAGAGTTAGGATTATCTAAGTCATTAACTAGCCTAAGTCTTGATCACAAATCATAATGCGGAAATAAACATTAGGTGAATCACTGACCCGGTGAAGACGAAGCCATTAGGGTTCTTGTCGGTGAAGATGCGTCGGTGCGGTGGTAGTGCGATGGAGAGGTCACCAGTGCGCGCGATGATGAGATGAGGGGCACCGTGACCTTCACGGCACTGGCTCTGGTTCTTCGATACCTTTGCGCTGAAGCCTTGATCGGAAGGCTTGTTTGGATCAATGGAAACTCAAGACTCTAACTCTGTTTTCTTGAGTGCCGGTCGATCCTGTTAATATAGCGCCAGGTATCGGGACCAAGACCAAAAACAGAATTTTGATGCTCCCAATCAGAGCGCGGTGAGGTGGGCCTAGCCCTAAGAATTTCGGATCTGGAAGTTAGCCACGATCACCACTAACACTAATCTATCCCTTCATTCCCCTTCAGAGCCATCATCCTGACATCACCCCCTGCAGGATAATCTGCTTGACCCCAAGCACGAGCAGCAGAAAAACTTTTCTTGACAACATTCAAATCTTCTCATGTCGCCATTTCGACAGGAATGCCGTTCCATTTGATTAAGGCCTGTGGAATGGCTGAGCTACCTTTCTTGACCAAACGTCGATCCAAAATGCATTCCGGCTCAACAGACTCCAGGTTCAGATTAGCAAATTCAGGAGGAGTATGAAACACTGGTGTAAAATCCGGAATGAATGTTATGAGTTGAGAGACATGAAAAACCGGATGTACTTCTCGCTGGTAACTCCAATTTGTAACTTGTAAGCTACTGGTCCAATTCTTTCAATTATTCAGTAAGGACCGAAATACTTGAAAGCCATCTTAGGGAATGGTTGATTGACCACCGATAATTGTGCATAAGGCTGAAGTTTCAAATAAACTTGTTCTCCCAACTGAAACTGTCAATCCACCCATTTTCTATCTGCCTGCATCTTTATCCTGTTTTCAGCTGCTTTCAAGTGCTGTTTCAGAAGTGCAGCTTAGCTTGAACCTTTCTCTCTTGCAAAAAATCTTTTACTGCTTGATTTGTCCCTGCCTCAGCTTTTTAACATTGCTCCATACTGAGGTTATGCACCATATAACACTTTAAAAGGAGAACATCCTAAAGATATATGATAGCAAGTATTATACCAAAACTCTGCCATTGCCAACCATTTGTGCCACTTAACTGGAGATGAATACACCGCACATCGAAGATACATTTCCAAGCATTGATTAACATGTTCAATTTGTCCATCCATTTGCGGATGATATGCCGTGCTAAACTTTAATTTGATGTCCATAGCCACAAACAATTCCTTCCAAAATAAACTAGTGAATATCTTATCCCGATTTGACACAATTGATTGCGGTAGACCATGAAGCTTGATGATATTCTCCAGAAATAACTGAGCTACTTGTGGAGCTGTGAAAGGATGCTTGAGGGATATGAAGTGTGCATACTTTGAATATTTATCCACTACTACCATTATAGTGTTATAGCCCTCTGAACACGGTAGATCTTCAATGAAATCCATCGTGAGATCATGCCATGCTCCTTCTGGAATTGGTAATGGCTGCAGCAGCCCCGGCACCCTTGTTTGTTCATGCTTTGCTTGCTGACACACATTACATTGGCTTACCACATTGATCACATCTCTTTTTAAGCCTGACCATGCAAAGAGTTTCTTTACTCGTTGATGAGTTACCAAAATGCCTGAATGTCCCCCAACTGCACTTGCATGAAATGCATTTATGATTTTAGTTTGCAATGCTGAGTTCTCTCCCAACCAGATCCGTCCTTTGAACTTAATCAATCCTTGGTGTAGTTCAAATCCTTGCTCATCTTGACTTTTGACCGCTAGGGCTGCCAATAGCTTCTGCACCTTTGAATCTGTCACATAAGTATTCAGAACTTCCTGAATCCATACCGGCTGAACTCTAGACATAGGCTGTAATGTCATAAGATGTCCAACTCTTGATAAGGCATCGACTGCACAATTCATTGATCCTTTTTTAAATTGAATACGAAACTAAAGGCCCATGAGTTTAGTCATTGCTTTTTGTTGTAATTCTGAAACCAATTGCTGTTCTCCTAAATAGCAAAGACTGCGGTGATCTGTGTTGATGATGATCTCTCCCCGTTGCAAATAAGGATGCCACCGATCAACCGCCATAATTATTGCTAAAAGCTCTTTTTTGTAAATGGATAGCTTCTGGTGTTGTGGGATTATTGCCTTCCTAAAAAAATGCAATAGGGTGGCCTTCCTGCATAAGAACCGCTCCAATTCCTATATCACAAGCGTCAGTCTCAACGACAAAAGTCTGCTGGAAATTAGGCATTGCTAGCACTGGAGTTTGAGTCATCGCTTGCTTCAAACTCTCAAAAGCCACCGTTGCTGCTTGATCCCAATAAAATGACTTCTTCAACAAATTTGTGAGTGGTCACGAAATAAGTTCATAATCCTTTACAAACTTGCGATAATATCCGATAAGTCCCAAAAATCCTCTCAAATCTGTTACATTCTGCGGTTGCGGCTAGGTCACCATCGCCTACGTCTTAGCCGGATCAGTGGCAACACCTTTGTCTGAAATGATATGACCCAAGTAAGTAATGCTCCTCCTTGCAAAATCACACTTTGTCCTTTTTACAAATGGTTGATTCTATTTCAACAAAAGACAGAACTGTTTCCAAATGCCTTCCATGATCTTCCAATGTCAGACTATATATTAGTATATCATCCATGAAAACCAAAACAAATTTGCGCAAACATGGAGCCAGAATTGAATTCATTAAGCATTGAAAAGTCGCTGGTGCATTCGTTATTCCGAATGGCATAACTTTGAATTGAAAATGTCCATGATGCATTTTAAACGCCGTCTTCTCAATGTCAGATTCCACCATTCTTATTTGATGGTATACAGATTTTAGATCCAATTTTGAGAAATATTGCATCCCGACCAATTCATCAACTTTTGGCATTGAAAACTTATTCTTTATAATGATAGTATTCAGCTTGTGATAATCAACACAAAATCGCCAGCTGCCATCCTTCTTGTGAGCTAGTAACACTGGAGACGCAGATGGACTTGTACTTGGTTGTATTAATCCTATGTTCAACATACTTGCCACTTGCTTTTCAATTTCATCCTTTTGTATAGGAGAATATCGGTAAGGCCTGCTATTTATTGGTATTGCTCCCGGAACTAATGAAATTGCATGATCATACAAGCGAGATGGTGGCAGAGAAGGTTCTGCAAACACTTCCACATATCGATCAAGGATCTATTGAATTTCTCTTGGTATTTTCTCTCTAGGTTTGACTAATGTCATATCTTCACTCAATGTGATTGTCCAAATTTCATTAACATTTCGCCATTTATATAACCATTTTATTGGTGTTTCTGCTATTTGATTAATCTGTTTTGAAGAAATTCCTTGCAGTTTGATAGCCTTCCCACTATCCATAAATTCCAGTTTTCTTTGTTTCCAATGACATATCATTTGACTATGGAGTTAAAGCCAATCCATTCCTAGGACTACATAAGTTGAAGCCAATCCATTCCTAGGACTGCATCATCTGCTTCTAACTCAAGTACCCTCATATCAGTTCAAAATGTGTGTCCCTGAGCTCACCATTCTAGCTGTGGTATATATCTATCACATGGCAATGCTTCTCCATTTGCTACATAAACTTGTACAGCTAGAATTTGTTTCGTTCTGTACTTAATTCTCTCCGGACAAGCTGCATTGAGGAAACTATGAGAGCTACCCGAATCTATAAGTACCAATATCACCTGATTGCCCACCATTGCTTGTATACATATTGTTTCATAATCCTTCATGCCAGCTAAAGCATGTAAAGACAACTTATACTACTACTCTTGTTCAAATTCCTTGTCTGCTTCTTCCAACACTTGCAATACTTCCTCACTAATGTGCTCTGAATACTCCTAAACTTCCAGTGCATGAACTTGTGCATGCGGCAGTGGTTTACACTAATTATCTTTCTCAAATTTGTCACCACATTTGAAACAAAGTCCTTGAGCATGTCTGTATTCTCTTAACTGGCGAGCTCTCGTTAAATCACCTGGTACTATTTTTGTCTACCTCACTGTATTATCAGGATGACATGTCACCCCATCCCCATATTTATGGACCATTGATGATTTCTGGTGTTTTGCTCTAAGCTTCTTCCATTTCTCTTTCTGAATCTGTGCTAGAAGAAAAGCCTTTCTTATCGATTTAGGTAACTATATTTCTACCTCATATCTGAGTTCATCCTTCAATCCCATGACGAAATGATTAATGAAAAATTCTTCGATACACGACTTATTGTGAGCCTTCACCTTGTACATTGCCGTCCCAAATTGATTTATGTACTCCAATACATTCCTAGATTGCTTAACTTGAATCAATTCTCTTATATATTTTTGAGAGTGGAATGCCCTGAACTCAATGTTGACTGTTGTCATAAACTGCTCCCAGCCACTTACCGGATGCTCTTCTTGATAAACTTGCAACCACATGGTTGCATTGCCTTCCATACGCATAGCAGTAGCTGTCACCCACAAGGATTCATCGATGTTATACATCCTAAAATACTTCAAACAATGATTCTTCGAAATATGAGGTTCCTCTCAGCAAATTTGTGGAAAGACAACTTCGGCAGAGGTGTTTTCTTCTCTGAGTTCCATGCCTCCGTTACCTGAGTTGATGAAGTATGTTCCGATTTCTGAGTGTGCAAACCAAACCTCAAGGGTGGTAAAGGGCATCTTCCTAACAAGCCCGCTGATGTAGCAGTTAAGGGCTTGTTTGGTAGAGCTCCAGATCCCAGTTTCACCTGAGATCTGAAACTTGTAGACTAAAATAAAGTGAATTAAGTTTATATTTTTGGCCTAAAATATAAGCAAGATGATCCATCTAAACACTCTTAATGTACTCACAGCTTTAGCTTCATAGATCTGGTGGAGTTAGGAACACCCTAACTCTCCCGCTTGAGTTGCTGTTGTCGCCTGCATCGGATTTGGTGTGCTCATCCCTATTTCCCGATTGGATCTTGTGGATGTTTGAGCCCCATGTTCCTTCACCAACTTCATCATCTTTTGAAACTGTTCCATTAATCCCATGATCACTATGTTGTGTTCCTCTACCTGAGCTTGGATTGCAAGAATTGCTTCCACTAGTTTAATCTTCTCTACAATGAAGTCAAGATTTGCCTTCAAGGATTCCCATCTCTCGTCCATCTGCTCCCATCTTGCTTCCGCTTGATCCACCGCTTCTCCCATAGCTTCTAGTACCAACCTGGTCTGCACATATGGCTTTGGTGGCACCATGGTGATTTGACAGGTTGAACCAACCAAATCGGTAGACGCGAACTCAGATTTTGAATCAGAGAACGTCCACCTCTTCGGGATTTCTGAGTTCAACAGAAAAAAGTTTCCACTGAATCGTGAGCTCGATGCTGAATGTGATGACCCTTGGGCACCAGACCAGGGATCAACCGAAACAGAGTGGATCAAAGAAAGGAATAAGGATTGGGTAGAAGAAGATCTGGAGAGAGAGAGAGAAGGGAGAACACGCCAAGGGAGGAGGATTCAATCCATTTTTCTATTCAACTTGTCTCTTTGCCGCTTACGGGAATTTATACTCTTATGGCCTGTTTGGTTGGAGGGAATTGACCGAAGGGAATGGGAATTGAGAGAGATAGGTTATAAAATCCTTTGTTTGGTTGGTGGGAATTGGAGAAGGGAATGGGAGTTTACAACTTAAACGTGGGGAATTCAATTCCCTGCCTCCCCCCTGGGAATTGAAGTCTCGCTTAATTCCCTTGCCCATTCCCATTACCCAACGATGCCAAACAGGCCATTACAGACAGTAATTCTTTTTACAATGTACTGCTACAGTAAATATCGAAAACACTATTCACCGTCATTAGCAATCGCACACCATCCGATCAACACCAGCACTAATCTATCCCTTCATTCCCCTTTCCAGCGTGTCTTTAACTTTCCCGCCTGCAACCGCCTTGGCGCCAACTTCCTTCTCCTTCCGAGCCATCATCCTGACATGGTTGTAGGAGGAGCAGTCACACTTAGATTCTCCCTGAAGTCACCACGGCCGCCGGCGTTGCATGGATCGACGGAGAAGTTCCAATGCAACGCCCTGATCTTTGCCGCGATCAGGCGAAGAGTGCGCACTGCAAATTTTTTTGAAGAACTGAATAGCATGCAAGATCGAGAGTCATGGGACCAAAAGAGTTTCTAGCTGCAGCGAAAATCTTTGCAGGGGCACATCTTGACTCTTGAGCATTCCCTTATTCTCCATTGCACGTTTTGAGCTCAAACTTTTCACATTCACATGCATATGGATAAGTACAGAACAAAGTAGAGCACGTTGTTCTGAACTTCAGGGTGTGCATTCCTTTGGAAGACATCCAACATTTCTCTCTTTTCTTTAGAGATTCTTGCATATTAATTTCTCCAACTAAAAGTGAGGTATTGGTTCCTTTCTGCAGTACTTATCCAGCTCAAGACTCCCAAGGAAAGGAGACTTCCCACAAAAGAAAAAGAAGAAGAAAATAGAGAGAAGAGAAGACGACTTCCAGGCAAAAAACATGCTCTGCATACGCAGGCATCTCGCGCTCCCAAAACCAGTGAGCCAAACACAGAAGAGAAAGAAAGCACCACTTGAATACTGCCTTCAGGATTTTTTTTAAAAATAATATTATTTTATTTACAAATTGCGATATTAATACACGGATTAAAAAAATTACAGAAATAATATATAGTCGCCACACCGTTTGGCGACAATAAGTAGTAGCCAAACCATTCGGCGACAATAGCGTAATCGCCAAATAGTGTGGCGACAACAGCCTGATCAGTCCTAGTCCCGCGTTAATACTCGTTTTGAACCGTTAACAGCGAGGTCAGGCTGTACTCGCCACACGGTTCGGCGACCACTAGTTGTCGCCAAGCGGTTCGGCGACCACTAGTTGTCGCCAAGCGGTTCGGCGACCACTGTGTAAAAATTGGAGATTAAATTTCTTTACTGTGTAAAAATTGGAGATTAAATTTCTTTGTAATGTTAGAATGTATAAAATTTACAAAATATTAAAAAATTAATATAATATTAAGGCAGATATTATGTACATTAATTTCGTTCACAAATTCGTGTTAACCTTGAAGCGTTAACTAATAAAAATTGTACAATAATTTTTGTAAAATTTGAAAAAATATACCATGCGTTGCCTCCCGTACTCCCTCATCTGCTATGTCATCGTCGATGAAAAACTACCCTCTCTAGCCTGTGAAAAAATTGAGTGCAACTCACGCAACCTTCATTTAGGATATGGTGCTTGACCCACCATGGCCCTTCCGTAAATATTGAGGATAAGTCATATACTCCTCCGCTCGAAAATATAGGGCGATTAGAATTGAAATAGTCTTTTGAAGTAAACTTTGGTCGTTAATTTATGTTATAATATATTATGAATTGTTCCAACAAACAATAATTGAAAGATCGGTGAAATATGAATCAATTGATATCTCTTTTGTAAATTAAATATGAACATAATTTAACTAATTATTGGTCAAAATTTGAGCTAATGAATATTGCAAATTTAGTTGTTCTTCATTATCTTTGACGACAAATTACACGAGAAATCATATTAAAAGCAGTGAATAAATCATTTATATTAGAAAGCGTAATAAGTATGTGAACAACACGAAGGATACGAAACCACATACCATAAATAATTCGACAAACGATATTCCATAAATATGATAAAGGTCCAAATTCCTGCAAGTACATAACATATGATAAAATGATACTACGGAAATAAGTTACATAATACTACGAAAATAAGATGTTACGGCGGATAATAACATAGTCCACGCACTTTATTACAACTTAAAATTAGAACGGGCATAACATAACATCTACTGGGTGCATCGAGACCATTTCCCTTTCGTCCATGCCTCTGGTGGGGCTTCTCTAGCACGACGTTCCCTCTCTCGCTTCCTCTCTCTTTCGGCCTCCTTCTCCTCTCGCTTCCTTCCCTCGTGCCTCCTCGCGTCGGCAAGGCGCACGCTTTTGTTGAAAATTTCTTTGCTGAACTCGTAATCTTGGTTTGCCTGATCCAGGAGCCTTTGGTCTTCGGGGTTGATTTCTTCGTCAAACCACTGCTCAAATTCACACAGTGGCGGAGGCGACTGCATGAAACTTAAATTAGCATAGTTTTATGTACAAATATTACGAAACACGTATGATTGTTACCAGCTGCCGAGCCCTGAGGCTCTTCTTTGGCGAGTCGAAGACGTAGTTGCGGCACATCCAATCCCTCCTCTTCCATGTCGGAGTTTCCAAAGAGTGGACAAGCCTGCAAGGATCTCCACACAGACACATCGGTGGGATAACCCTGAAAGGTACGAAGAGGTCCTGATACGCAATGTTGCGCGGCCACGCCGAAATGCCTGCCTCTTCCTTCGCCTTCCCCTTTCACTTTCCACTTGCACGCCTCGGCATGTTCGGCTGATCCTCTACTTCTTTTCTCTCTTCTCTCGGTTCACCTTTTTCTCGTGGTCTCACTCTGTGGGAAGGAAGGCAGGCGGGTGGTATGAAGGGCAATTATCGCCATTATATAGGGCCTCTATCGTCGTTGCTTTGAAAAAGTGGGCTGCAGCGTGTTGTCATTTCAGTCCTAAAAAGCAGTGGGTGTCATGGCGTTGTCACTTCGCTTTCTGAGAAAGCTGATAGCAGCGTGCTGTCGCCTCGCTCGAGAAAGTTGTTGTGTGCATCGTCGTTGTCTAAGCGTGCTGTCGCCGTGTGTCGTCGTGAACATGACCATCCCAAACAACCACAGCAGGTAGGCCTCTAAGTGTCGTGCCAGCTGGTACTTCGTGGGGTTCTCCGCCATCTGCTGCACCTGTGACAATTAACATATAGTAATATGTTAATAACGTTACAAAAATTAGAATAACATACACACGTACAAGCACTCACCTCGAACTGGGCCAACCACCTCCTCGACGGCCCGTGCTTCTTCCTGTTGATGCGTATCGCCGGGTCAGTGGGAGCCACTCCGGCGAACCTCTCCTCCAGGTCAGCCACCCACCCCGCAGGAGTCACCTAGGGTCCGATCGGTGTCCCAGCGATCGGCAACCCTGTAAGCATGGCGACGTCCTGCAGGGTGGAAAGTGTGTGTCTCCGGCCGCCAACGGTCCACCCAACACGACAGTAGGCACCGGTCGAACGGAAAACGCTGTGACCGCTCTGGACCATCATCGTCGCCCTCCGCCTGATCCTCTGCCGAGTCCTCAGCTGAGCCCTCGATCATGCGAACGAGAGGAAGCAACCCAGCACGTGCCAACCTATCCACAGGAAAAATAGTCATAGTATTCAAATATCAGTTAGACGAAATGCAATTGTGCGAGCAATGAAACATGTAAATGTAGTGCAACTCACCTGGTGTAGAAGGCCGGGTGGATCCGCCATGCCTTGTTAGGCACACGGATCCGCAGCAGAGGCACCCTCTCAAGGCCCTCTGTGGTGTGGACGAACGTGCGGTGCCATCGGTCCAACGAAGAGTCAAGAAGTGTGTCGGGGTGCTCCATCCCTGCAAGTAAACAGGAAGATAGTAGGGTTAGTAATGTAAAACAAAAGACTGAAGAGTTCGACATAAATAAAGAAACGACATACATATTACACAATTCAATACAAATTATATAATTCAATACATAAACATGACAAAATGTCCAATATACCCTCATACCTAACATAGGATAAAATGATACATATTACACAATTCAATACAAATTACATAATTCACTACATAGACATGACAAAAGGTCCAATATACCCGTAAATACCTAAGATAGGATAAAATGATACATATTACACAATTCAGTACACATTACATAATTCAATACATAACACTACGGGCATTGCGTTGTCTTGTGCCCGTACTCACCGCACTGAGAACACCTCCTAACAGGGCCACCCACTTCAGATTCATCCATGTCATTGCGAATGCGCCTAGACTGTGGACGACCAGCCTGCCCTTCCCCTCTCCCTCCCGAGCGCTCTCCCTCTCTTCCCCTCCCCCTCCCGAGCGCTCTCCCTCTCCCTCTCTCTCCCACGCTCTCTCTCCCTCTCCCTCTCGTCCTCTCTTTCTTGCCGGTCGCCGCCGCCGCTCGCTCTCTCTGTTTTTTTCCGAACGAACGCTCGGTCGATCGATCGTCGTGCGACCTGAGCAATAGGCGCCTGTTGTCGCCATATCGTTTGGCAACCATCATAAAGTCGCCGAACCAATTGGCGACAATTAGTGGTCGCCGAACCGTGTGGTGACCATATGATGGTCGCAAAACGATGTGGCGACTACAGCCTGACCTCGCTGTTAACGGTTCAAAACGAGTATTAACGCGGGACTAGGACTGATCAGGCTGTTGTCGCCACACTGTTTGGCGATTACGCTATTATCGCCGAATGGTTTGGCTACTACATATTGTCGCCAAACGGTGTGGCTACTACTTATTGTCGCCAAACGGTGTGGCGACTGTATATTATTTCTGTAATTTTTTTAATCCGTGTATTAATATCGCAATTTGTAAATAAAATAATATTATTTTAAAAAAAATTCCTGCCTTCAGTAGGGAAGAGCCTAGGGAGGGCAGCTGCTTCAGCATCTGACCCATGGGCCTCCGCAAGCCAGGCAAGAAACACCAAGAGCAGTAATCAACAACAACATGGCACCCTCCATGCCTTCATCTCTCTCTCTCTCTCTAGTCTAAAGCTCTTCCAATTTCCAAGCGGAACGCAGTGCGGTGGAGAGGAGTGAGTGACGTGGCTTTCTAGGGGAAGTTAAGAAGTATTTCTCTGTTTCTTTCTTTCTTTCTTTCTTTCTGTCTGTCTTTCTTTCTTTCAGAAAGGCATCTTTATTTTTTTGGGTCTTCAGCACGATTGGGCCTCGTGTGAGCTGCTGCATGCCTTGCAAGTGCGCACTTAAGATGCTGTTTGGTTGTGCAGCGCGTGACTTCGAGGCAATCCCAGGCAAGCAGTGGAAACTAGTTGTTGGCGATGAGGTGAGGGTTTACTCTTTTGCTTGGTCTGTTGGTGCAAGCAGGGTTATCTAGCTGTTTTGGGTTTTCTTGTGCTGTTGCAAATGCTTTCTTTTTGAATTAATTCCTCATGTGTCACTGGAATGTAAGGAAAATTGACATATGGGGTTCAGACTCATACGTCAATGATGGATGAGGCTAACTTTGAGTGGCATATAAGAAATAGCTCCTTTCTTTTTTGTGGCCACCTCATCTGCTCCTTTCTTTTTTTTAGAAGTTTGCACAGAACTACTAATCTTATATGTGTGTGTATATCTATATACACACACACCAGAGTCGTCGTGCTTTTGTGTTAGAATTAAAGTGGATACGGCTCAGGAAACCGTTTCTAGGCATAGTGGGCCGTCTGCCTAAATCATTCTATGCCATTATGACTCGGCTGGTCTATCGTGCCGTACCGGCCTAGCTTGCCTTTGGCAAGCTCAGGCACAGTCCATTAGCGATTCATGTCAGACTTCGTGCCATACCGGTTCAAGTTCAGTCTATTTGCACTATTATGACGAGAGGAAAGGAGCTGAAGACGCACAGAGCTGAGGCAGTGGACATAAATATTGGGGAAGAACTAAATTTTATTCATTCTTGAACAGATACAGAGTTTCTGCGTTGTTATGAACATAAGTATAGGCCCTGGAAAAAATTTGTAGTGCTTGTGTAAGTACAAGATGCTCTTTAGTAAAAAGATTTGTATCTTGCAAGAAGCTACTCTATGTGGTAGTATTAGTATAGAAATGCTAATTGTAGAAGATTGCTTTTTCTCATGTAGTCAAAACCCTAAAATTCTTGAAGTAGTTCCCTTCTTCATAGAACTCGAAACTTTCCATTGGAAGAATTGGAGAGAAAGAAAAGTTGACAGCCATAGCTAGGGATGGCTACTCCTAATTGAAAGTGCATCTAGGTCCCTTTGAGGATTTTGGTGAATAATGACAACATGATTAAGGGACTAACGAGATTTATAAGCTGTGTTAACAGATTATCGCACCCGGTGATAAAGTCTCGAAGCAAAAGGTCACCCTCAAAACAAAGGAGAAAAAGGCAATTTTAGACTTAATTATGTGTATCTAGTTTATTTTTTATTGAGTCTAAGGATTGCCATACTATAAAAAGGATATGACGAGAAATAGTTTTAGAATGACTTTATGTGTTCAATGATGAATCTTAGTCGCTAAAAGTGTCAAAATGTCAAGTCCTAGAAGCATTTTACCCAAAATCATTCGGAGTATCCGAACTCCAGCTCGGAATGTCCGAGTAGACCCTCTCTGTTGGTTCTGAAAAATATTCATTCGAAATGTCCGAAGTTAACTTTGGAGTATCCGAGTGAACCCTCTCTGTTAGGTCAAGATCAATTGGGTTCGGAATGTCCGAAGATTTTTCAGAGTATCCGAACGCTCGGAGTATCCGAACACTTTGGAATGTCCGAAGAAATGTTCGGACTATCCGAACTGAGGCGCTCGGTCCTGTGAACCTTATTCGTTCGGACTGTCCGAACTTAAATTCGGACGGTCCGAACAAACTCGGGCTGAAAGCAAAACGACTAGTTTTGGAGAGGCTATAAATGCCTCTCCCCTCCCACCTACCAAAATGGGCATTCATTTCAAATCATTTATTGCTATTCCTCTTCCTCTTGAGCTCAAGCATTCACTCCCTTTTGATCTTTTGATTCTTTAATCTTTAGAGGGAGAGTGAGAAGAAAGATTGAGAGATCGAGAGTCCTAGATCCATATTGAGCACTTGTTTCATTCTCTCGTGTATTTCTCGCCAATCTTCTACTCTTGGAGGTTGAGGACTCCTAGACGGCTAGAAGTTGCCGGTGAGCTCCCAATCTTGGTGTGGTGAGCCGCCGGAAGTTTGTGAAGGTTGGATCCACCTCCGGAAGGAAAGGATTCAAAAAGGAAATAGGTGAGTGCTTGGTGCAGCACCTAGAGGTTTAGGGTTGAAAGAGACCCCGGCTTGGTGCCACCTCAACGGAGACGTAGGATCCCCTCAAGGATCTAAACTTCTGGTAAAAATTTTCGAGTGTTTCGTCTTTGATTCTTGGATTCTCCTTTTTTCCTTTTTGTGGTTATTTGAAATCTTGGGATTTCAAGTGGTGATTTGACCTCTTGTGAAGGGTATTGGTGGATATTCAACTACTGCAGGTACTCTAAGTTAACAAATTTCACTTAGAGCTAGTACCTTCCTCTAGATAGCATAGATCTACTTTCTTGCGCTTTTGACCTCTGAAGCATTCGGACTATTCGAACCATTCGGACAGTCCGAAGTGTAATTCGGATACTCCGAAGATCTAAGTTTCCGCTGAAATTTAAATTTAAAATTTTATAACGCCTATTCACCCCCCTCTAGGCGACATCTCGATCCTTTCACTAATAATACCACTAGATTTAAAAGAAAAATTCTTAAAAAACTAATAATGCTTTCTTTGGTAATTGCAGACTAAGTGCTGAGTGAGGTGTGTGTAAATGTGCAATGAGGCTAGGAAAGTGACTAATGATATTCACTTGCCTGTTGATTTCTCTCTCGCTGTCTCTCTTGCTATTTGCCTATTGTTCCCTCCCTTTGTGTCTTAGTATCATCATGTTGCTTTCTCGGGCTAGGGAAAAGCCATTTGCTGAAATTATAAAGAGCATGGCCGAAAACCATATATATGAAAATTTGGTCGAATACGGGATATTACCATGAGCGCCAAGAACGCATAAATCTATCATGGGCAACTTCTTGACCTCATGTGAACAGAAATTGGGTATGTCGCCAGAAATTCAGCTCCACCCTCTTTTTCTCTTTTCTTTTCTTTCTTTCTTTCTTTTCATTTTCTTATTTTCTTTCCCTTTTCCTACCCTTTCTTTCTTTATTTTCCTTCACTTTTTCTTCTTTCCTTCTTTTCTTTCCTTCCCTTTCTTTCCCTTTTTCTTCCTGGCCGAGCCAGCTTGCCTTCCTCCCCCTTCTTCTTCTTCCCAATCGAGCTGGCCTCCCCCTCCACCTCACCCCTTCGGCTCCCACTCCACCTCACGCCCTTGCTCCTCCGGCTTCCCCTCCGCCTCCCCACCTCCCAAGTATCCCCTCGCCTCCCACTCACCCCGATGCCCCTCGCCTCTCCACTCCCTCCAGCTTGCCCACTTCAGTGCTCTCGCCCCCCTTCGCCTCTCCTGGCTCCACCTCCCTCTACTTCTCTGCCTCGTCATCACCCCCCTCCACCACTCTGCTCTCTGCTCACACACCTTCGTCTCCCCCTCTCCCGGTGGTGTTGGTGGCGTGGGTGCAAGAGGCGTTCATGGTACGTGTGGCGGCAGGCACGGGGCAGGCACATGAGGTGTCCGTGGTGCATGCCGCAGGCACATGTGGCAGTGAGCGTAGGGCGGGCACTTGGCGAGCGTGAAGCTGGCATGTGGTGACTAAGGCGTGGCACGTGCGATGACTGAGGCTTGGTGTGGGCTCGAGGCGAGATTGGCTCAGGCGTGTGACAAGGCACAAGCGCACGACTAGCGCGGTGTGGGTTGCCAAGTACGCTCACTCCCTCCCTCCCTCTCCTACTGTGTGCCTTGCTGCTTGCCATGTGTGTCGTGCTGTGTGGCGTGTCACAAGCTGGCCGTGTTGTGTTCGCTCACCACTATGGCGGGCTGTGTCAGCCTGAGCATGCTGCAGTTCAGTGTGTCGTGCCACCCACTATGCCCGATTGGTAGGGTTGGCATAGCTTATTTGCATGTGGGCTAGGTCAGGCCATGCACATCTATCTCAGAGTTGTTGAGCTTTAAGGATAGCTCTATAACTAACTGTACCTCTTCGCAAAAAAGAAAGAAAGAATTCCACTAAACAAGCACTGATTGAGACTGTTCTTACTTCCAAACACCCTATCCTATTTTTTGCAACTTAAGGCAGACATTATAACAAGTGTAACTTAGAAAGCAACAGTAGCTGATGGCACTGCAAATCGGTCTTCTTCTCACACTGTGTTTATCAAGGCGATACGGCAAGGTGCCATCCTGCTGTCTGCATTGCGCGTGGCCTCCTACCTTTCTAGCCTGGCTGGCTGATGTGTCCAGTCCAAGTCAACCTTTTGACATGGGCGTCGTGCCATGCCGAGTCAGCTAGGCATGGGTCCATCGTGTTTTGTGCCTAAACCATGCTAGGTCGTGATAGTCCGTCGTGCATTTGTCTTTGTTGTCAGTTGGCCCGGCCACCTTTGGTGAGCCGAGCATGATCCATTTGCGCTTTGTGTCGTGTCATCTCAGGCCCACCCCATTTACACTATTACAACAAGAGAAAATGAGCCAGAGACGTATGGAGTTGAGGTAGTTGACACAAATATTAAGGGAAGAAGAACTAAAATTTATTTATTCTTGAACAGTTATATAGAATGAGGGGAATGTGCTGAACACGGATGAGAGAGGGGGCAATGGACGAGAAAAAGAGTGAGGGAGACAGGCGAAAGAGATTGAGAGAGGCGAGAGGAAGATTGAGAGAGACGGGCTAGAAAGAGCAGCTTCTTGCATCGTCTCTCAATCCCTCTCAGCTCTATCTCTTATCTTGCCTGTCTCTCAGTGTCGACGATAGAGGTGACGTCTATGCTATTGAGTGTGTCCATGACACTCATGCTCTAGAGGTTGGTGACTTTCATGCTGGGTTTCTTCCTCATACCCTAGATTATTGGGTTCGGTACAGCCTGTGTTACAGTGTCATGCCGAGCCGTGCCACCCATCGTGTCTGGTTCTCGAGCCCAGCATGGCCTTTGCTACAGTGTCGTACCAGGCTAGGCTTTGGACCGGGCCATACCACCGTGCCTCGGACCAGCCCAAAAAAGCCCGGCTCGAGTGCCCACCTCTACACCAGCTGGCCCCCACATGTTGCCCTGCCCTTGTGTATGATTTTTTGGGTTGGCCCTCGACACGGCTGCTGAGCACGGTTTAAATCATGATATGGTATGGATATCTTTGGACTAGGTCAGTATGGAACGAATGATGAGTTGTGTCAGATCTAGAAACTCAATACAATGGACGACACAACACGACACGACCGACTGAGCCAGCCCCGCATAAAAGCTATCCTTTCGTAAGAAGTATCATATTTACAACCCAACTCATCATCAACTACCTTATCCCAATGGCCTAGCCCGTCATCAAATACTACCTCTTCTCTTCGCCTCCTCCCGTGACACATTTGGCAAAGTCACCATCTCCCCCATACTTCTATCGTCTCCTTTCACCCTTCTCTACCCTTGCTTCCTACCCACACTACCACCTCCCCTGCCATCCCACGCCATCCCCTCCTCATTGTCCCCCGCTGCCTCCATGCAAAATCTAGTGGCTTTTGGTCATATTGCCGCCGGATATGACCTTACAGCACCACACCACCAGCTTCATTGATTGTCCAGAGGAAGAAGACGTCAACAACACTGGATTTCAACGATCCTCACTGCTTCTGCGCTGGATCCAACAGTCTTTTCCTCCCAATGAATAAATAAAATTTTATTCTTTTGCCTTAAATAATTGTGTATACTGGATCCTCGTCGATGATCGAAGCTTGCTTCTCGTCCTTGGTGTCATCCACTGTCCATGGCGACATACCGATTACGATAGCGTCCACGAATCCATATATCCATCTGGACAAGATCTAGATCAGCACGATTTGCCTTGGACTGTGCCTAGGCCTTGCCGAAAGCTGAGTCAGGCCAGCTTGACATGGCCCAATTCCCACATCTAATGAAGACCATCAACACATCACTCTCTTAGGCTATTCTCAGTGCATGGTAACATACCCATTTAATGCATGCCACATAAGTATTTTTGATGATGTGGCAAGAGAGTTAAGAGGGGAGAGAAGAAAGCTGTATCTTGAGGAAGATACCACTTGTGCACGAAATCATAGACATTGAAACTTAAATCATCTAAGTGGCCCATAATTCATACTCTCATACACATCTAGCATTTAATTATCTTATGAGGACTAAGAAACAATCTATGATACCATGCATTTGGATAGTTGTATCTTCTATAATATCATATGACATGGCAGCTTTGGATATTGTGACAAAATACAATGCACTGTGAATAGCCTTACTATGCCAACAACAAGACAGAGTCTTTTGTCCTCTCAAAAGCTTCAACTTGTTGATTAGAAATGTCGTTAATTCGCATGAATTTGGATACCCTGATTTAGTAACATTACTGTGTAGTTTTACCTTTTACATGCGGGCAGTTCTTGCTCAAGATTTTTCTGAATAATACAATTTTAAAATAAATTTGCAGAAAAATATGTTGAAAAAATAATTATATAAATATACCTCAGAAGTTTTCCATCATCCAGTTGCCAATTTATTTCATGATAGAAGTCTGTTGCCATATAAATTGATGGCAGAGTTTTATTTAGCTAACAGTTTTGCCGCTGATTTATTTGGCCGACGGGTCTATTTTGCTAGTAACCTTCTATCACCAAATGAATTAGTGACATAGGTATATTTATGTAATTATTTTTGATGCATTTTTTCTGTAATTTTAATTAAAATTAAAACTGTATTATTGAAAAAAATTATCTTGCTCAATGCCAATGGCCATTTGATCAGAAACTGAATGAATTAAAGCTCAAACATCATATCGTGCCATGGAGGATAATAGACCAAGCTTACCGTGGTTCAGTTGTTTATTTGCGCTGTTGCTAGTCGAAGAATATTAGAACGAACACACACACACACACATATATATATATATATATATATATATATATATATATATATAACATATCATGTGCACAGGGTTTCTCGTGTACACACCATACACACCAACTAGTAAAAGCCATGAAAATTTCTAAAAAAATTATAGATGTACTTCATAGATTACTCTAGCTATATATAAAATTGTAAGTTCAAATTCATTATATATCAATAGATACAAAAAAGAGAAAATTGTGTACACGAAAAGCCATGTGTGCACAGATATGTTGCCATATATATGTATGTATGTATGTATGTATGTATGTATGTATGTATGTATATGGCGGCGTATTTGGTGCAAACTCTCTCTCTGGTGCAAACCTGAAAACTAACTTCCTGAGCCTCTGGATCTTCTCTGGATGGTTCAGATGCACAAAGATGGGATTCCACTCATCCACTTATACTAATTTGCACAAAACCCCCTGTATAATCCTCTCCCTATCGCGCAGAGACTCCATCTAACCCTCCCCTATCGCGCTAATCTGAACACGATAGCCACGCACATCTGAACTGCCTCCTCCCTCACGCCGGGCCGGGCTCCCTCCGCCGCCGTCGCCGCCAGGCCGGCTCCCTCTGACGCCGCCGACACCACCATGCCCGGCTCCCTCGCCGCGCCGCCAGGCCCTCCCACGCCGCGCCGCCTCACGCACCAGGGCCTCCCTCTGCCTCCTCCCTCAAAGCAACACAGCGATTCTGTATCTCAGGATTGGGGCTTCTTTGTTCCCTACTTGATTGGAAGCATTTCATTGGTAGTACTGGCTATCGGAAGCGTTTCTCCAGGGTATGTGTTTATCGTCTCTGCTGATAAGTCTATGCAAGTTTGGAAGAGCGGTCATCGAATTCTCCAGACATCTGATCTTTTACAATATTTTAAATGGATATATCTCCAATTCTCCAGCAGCAAAAATTATCATCCTTTCGTTGAAGTAATATTTGCTTAGGCATGCAAAGAGCAAGACAGGCATCTTTGAATCTTTTAAAGTAGAATATAATGATATACAGATTGTTGCTGAATTCTCGCATCGTATCATTCAAGACAGAGTGACAAGATAAAAGGGTTGAAATATCTGTGCATGCTCAATGAAAAATGTTGCATATTTATCAAGATATATCTTAATGTTCATTCCATTATCACAGTCTTCTGCAAGCTGCAATTAGTGCGTTTTCAACAGTTTTTCCTGATTACCAGGAGAGAATTGCTAGGCATGAAGCTGCTCATTTTTTGAGTATGTGTGTTCTCTTTTCCTGCAACAAGAGTATATATGTACAACTAGTAATTTTCTAACTGTAAAGCTTTCCTGGAAAATTAGTCGCCTACTTGATTGGCCTACCTATTCTGGGATATTCTTTGGACATTGGAAAGGAGCATGTTAATTTGGTAGATGAGCAACTACAAAAGCTAATATACAGTGGGCAGCTTGATCAAAAGGATCTAGACAGGTAACTCTTGTTTAAACCTTTTTTGCGTACTCCTGGTTATATTGCATCCGGCTTCACTTACTGCATTCAACATGAGACTACAATCTAAACTTGCTCATTACACTGCCGACAAGCTACTGACATCTATGGAATTTATCAGATTAGCTGTAGTGTCAATGGCCGGACTGGCTGCTGAAGGTCTAGAATATGACAAAGTTGTTGGTCAGTCAGTAGATCTTTTCACACTTCAGGTGCTTTACGAATTTCTCAACTCCTTTTGGGTTCTATATTTTCACAGTCTCTTTCTGATTTCTCCTGAAAAAAATGCATCTGAAGCAGTCCTATTTGTTTGCTTCCAGAGATTCATAAACAGGGCTAAGCCACAACTAAGCAAAGATCAGCAACAAAACCTTACCAGATGGGCAGTGAGTTATCCATTGTCTCATTTTCGAACTAGCGTAAGCAAAAACATTTTAACATGTCGACTGATGCAACGTATTGTTGGAAAAAAAAAGGGAAAAGCTGTAAAGTTCAAGCTCTGAAAGGAAAGGTCTTTGATTTTCATTGTATGTCAGTCTGAAAACACAACCCTCACTGTAAGCAAAAGACTTCGACCAAATGCAATGGAAGTCATGGCCACAATTTTGTCGTTCAAACTTAATGATCGCAATTTTGTCTGCATGCCACAGCATTTAGTTCTTCCCAAAGGGATCGCTCATCAGCTCATGGTTCTTTACCGGCTAGTTATAACAGATGCTGCAATTTGAAAGATACTTAAATAAAATGAGAATGATAAAACGTAAAGTATGATTTTTCCGCAGTCCATGTATTTACCATACTGAAGACTCCATATTTCATTCCTTAGAAAAGTACATGGTTTTGATTACATGCTTGTCTCTAATTCTCAAGCTTAGTAGCTCTATTGAGTCGGTATAGTGAATTCAAGAGGCTGCTCCACCCCAGCATACTATACTGTATCTATGAGGAGATCTGTACATTTCACAGCCTTACATGACTGCCTAACTACACAAAAACATTCTGAATGCTCAGGAATCAAACTAATTCCTACGCAGATAGCAAAGCTCTAATCACAGATCGCAATTTGAAAAACCCTCTGCAAGAGCTTTCAGATGATCTGAAGTTCTGGACTCTGTAGCATCTGCATCTGGCATGATCCATCTCTGACGATACAGAACAACCTTTCCCGCTTTTGTGCAGCGATGACAAAGCTTGTGAAATGCGTAGTTCTCACTTGACATGCAACTCTATTGATCTATACTTGCTCTATACATCCTGTTTATATACCGTCTATCTACACGTATACATGTGTTCTATATACTGAGCGCTGTTAGGCGTCGTCGGACCAATCCTGCGGCTCGCACTCGGAGAAGAGCGCCTCGACGATGTTGTCGATGAGCGAGTCGACGAAGGAGCTGCATCCCAGCGTGAACATCTGCCCGATCCTGTTGCGCGCGCTGGACACCCACGCGAATGTGGCGGCGCAGGCGACCACGGCCAGGCACAACCCCGCCGCCTCCTCGATCTCCATCATGTCCAGCTTCTTGAACAGCGAGTTTCCCGTCGTCACTGCTTCGAGGGAGTCGGCAGAGGGAGGCCCTGGTGCGTGAGGCGGCGCGGCGTGGGAGGGCCTGGCGGCGAGGCGAGAGAGTCGGGCTTGGCGGTGTCGGCGGCGTCGGAGGGAGCCGGGCTTGGCGGCGGCGGAGGGAGTCCGGCCCGGCGCGAGGGAGGAGGCAGTTCAGATGTGCGTGGCTATCGTGTTCAGATTAGCGCGAGAGGGGAGGGTTAGATGGAGTCTCTGCGCGATAGGGAGAGGATTATACAGGGGGTTTTGTGCAAATTAGTATAAATGGATGAGTGGAATCCCTCCTTTGTGCATCTGAACCATCCAGGTAAGATCCAGAGGTCCAGATTATTAGTTTTCAGGTTTGCACCAGAGAGAGGGTTTACACCAAATACACCGCATATATATATATATATAAAGCTCGATCTATTCAATGATTTGATCACGTAGGCCCTGTTAGATTAGGCAGTTATTTGGTTGTTGAAATGTCTGTCTTTCACATGGTGATCATCCCTGCAATCTTCGATCAGTGCAGTGGCCTCGTGACACAAAACACACAAGTATCTTTGTCAACTATGCACAGCTTTCAATTTGTTCATATCTAAGCAGCATGCAGCCAAAAAATCGAATGGCTATCATTATCATACAGCTTCATGAATCACGAATCAATTTTTATGAATCCTTGGGTTTTCTTTCGTTTAGCTATATATACCTGTTACTCGCAAGTCGCAACATGATCGCACGTGTGCACGCTGATTAGGGCATGAAAACGGGCAAACCTGGTATAAATTACAAGTTCTTGCTACCGTACATAAACTATTGGGGCGATACTTTTGAGATAATATTCTAGTAGAGTGGATGATAGTTCGAGGGTTTTTTTTTAAATGTTCACGCTATATTTAGTCTATTTTGGCTTGACTAGTTATCATTGGTTCGGAACCATGTGTTTGCACCAGAATTTAGAAAGGTGTGATCTAAATCATCAGGCTAAGTATTGGTTATTTTGGTAGATATCGAATAAGGGAAGAAAGATTAAAATGGTATTACAGTCGATATTGGATAAAAGATAATGGAATTGTAACTAGAGATGTTCCAAACAAGGAGAGTATTATCCGGATTAAGGCCGATAGGATCGTGGTAGACAACGTATTGAAGGAGAATACGATCAGCCAACAGTTATAAAAGGTGGTTAAGGGCAGGCGAAAAAAACAACACAATCAAATCAATCAACTCACATTACTTTTTTATTTTTCCTGTTGACTAGGAGTAACCCTGTAATTTAGATTTCCTCTTATAATTTGACATTGATCAATAAAGTTGCGCATCGCCGATCGTTGATCTTCATCAATTATGCTAATTAGGTTTGATTTTCTTCGATCTTGCTGTGCATAGCATTTTTCACAAAAATCTACCCCTTACCATCTGATTAGTCTTTAATCGGCTAATTGGTCTTATCATTATCTTAGATTTGATAGGCTTTCTAGCTGTTTAGATCTTTGCCGGTTTATCATGGCTGATCGGCTTTTGAGCAAAATCTTCATTTATCTTATCGATTGCATGATCAAATCGGTTGGTACGTCTTAAACAATTGAATCTAGTGTTTGTTAAATGTGTTGAGGCCGATTAATTCGTGGTCATATTTCTAGAGAATTTTTACTGTGCACTACCATGGTAGTATATAGCATTAGTAGAAATTAAATCTGACCATTGATTTGTCGAGGGTATTCTGGTCTTTTGGCTTGGGGTGGGGGCGGTGTTGAATGCCATTTTGCTCAATTACCATTATACCCCTCCACGAGACACAAGGTTGAGTGCTGACTCAGAAAATTATTTACCATTATACCCCTCCACGGGTTATACTACCCATACTACACATGGTAGTATAGTCAAATCTAATCTAATCTCAACCTTTGAATCTAAAGAAATGAACGATTCATATTCATTCTTGTGTATTGTAAAAGAGCTCTATTTCTAACCCCAACACCATGCTACCATAAAATGAAATAGAAGTACAAGTGTTCCGGACTTCCAGTGTGATGTTAACTGATGTAAAGATAGGGACATAGGTATTAGGATCCATTATTCCAGATATGACCTTTTGTGTTTTGACCCATTCTGCTGTGCACGGGATATAGTCCCTTAGGGCATATACAAAACTATTTAATATGATGTCTCTTAGTGATGAGGTGGACATACTTCGCTGATGTGGCAGAGGGAAAAGTGCAAAAAATGCTAGAGTCGACTCTTGGTGAAGAGACGACTCTTCACAAGCTCCTAGGCAGAATTAGAGAGGAGCAGCATTAAATAGCATGTTGGCTCTTGTGCATGTCCTTTGTACATACTTATCTTTTTTGTTTAGAAGAATATGCTAAGAGACACTCTTAACTCTCCATTATACATGCCCTTATATGACACTGCAGGCGCCGTGAAATTGCTTCGTTCCATGCCCCGAAAGTGTTGACAATGGAACCGACGAAAGCCGTAGGACATGTACAACAATTTGTCTAAAGCTTCAACATATATTATGATGTATCACGTTATAATCTTAGTTATGTGCTCATGCAAAAAAGCAAAGTCATGATTTATACTTCCCGCCAATTACAGTCTTATGAGGTGAATTACCCCACTCATGACTCGGAATTAGGAGCTGTAGTTCATGCTCTTAAGATCTGACGATATTATCTTATCGGTAATCGGTGTGGTATATATACCAATCATCAAAGTTTGAAGTACTTCTTTACTCAATCAGATATGAACCTAAGACAAAGAAGATGATTTGAATTAATTAAGAACTACAACCTTGGCATCCGTTACCATCCTAGTAAATACCAATATTGTAGCTAATGCTGAAAGCCTGAAAGCTTCATTGTATCATCGCATCAATACAAGCAAATCAAACGATGTTGCACGAATAATTCCGAAGGCTCAAAAGTGGTTGAAGAGGGATGTGCTGCTACCCAGAGCTGCAACTACCCCTCAGAACTTAAATTAAAGCCACTCAATTCAAGGATGCAGCCATTGCTAAAATCTGACGCGAGTTGGAACTAGATATTGAGTCAAAATTCACCAAAGACTTCGATGGAGTGATTATGCGTGGACAACAAATTTATGTCCTGAATGATCAAAGAGTTAAAGGAGCTAATTTTCAAGGAAGCTCATGATTCACCACCCTCCATTCACCCTAAAAGTACAAATATATATTAAGATTTGCAGGACGAATTTTGGTGGCCCGGGGTGAAGCAAGACATTGCTGCATATATTGCCATTTGTGATGTATATCATGGGTTAAAGCTAAGAATCAGTGACTAGTCGGACTTCATCAACGTCTAAAGGTTTTGGAATAGAAATAGGATGATATCGGTATAGATTTTATTACTGCTCTGCCTAGGATCCGAAAAGATGCACAACTCCATATGAATTATCATGGACCAGTTGACCAAAATGACTCAACGGTTTTTCAAAGTCACCGCGGTTTTTCAACGGTTTTCAAACATATAATTTTTTTCAAAATTTTTAATTTTTTTAATTAGACTGGTTTATCGAGTGGTTTTGAATCTCGAGCTGGAACGGTAACACTACTACAAAAAGCCTCTTTCTTGCCGGTCTATCACTGCCGGTTCGGCTAGAACCGGCAGTGATAATACTTTTACTGCCGGTTCATAAGTTAAATCGGCAATAATACTATTACTGCCGGTTCTTAAGAAGAACCGGCAGTGATATTTTATTATCACTGCCGGTTCTCGATTCCGAACCGGCAGTGATAGCCGGTTCGGAATCGAACCGGCAGTGATAATATTTTTTGAAAAAAATCATACCTTTTGCATACGGCGTCGGATAGAGACAAAATTTATATAAAAATTGTAGCTCTCGATAAGATCTACAACTTTGTAGTTGACAACTTTTTATTTGAAATCATTTAGATGTCCAAATAATCATTGAAACTTTCGGATATGAAGGTATAAAGTTGTCAACGATTATTTGGACATCTAAATTACTTCAAATAAAGGTTTCAACTACAAAGTTGTAGATCTCATCGAGAGCTACAATTTTCATATAAATTTGTCTTCATCCGATTCCGTATGTAAAGTTATGATTTTTAAAATATTATTACGGTCTGTTTGGAATCCGAACCGTCGGTGAGACTATTACTGAAGAACCGTCAGTCGGTTCGGATTTCGAATCGACAGTGATAATATTTTTAAAAAATTATAACTTTTGCATACGGAGTCGGATGGAGATAAAGTTTATATGAAAATTATAGCTTTCGATGAGATCTACAACTTTTTAGTTGACAACTTTTTATTTGAAGTCAGTTAGATATCCAAATAATCATTGAAACTTTCGGATGCAAAAGAATAAAAGTTGTCAATGATTATTTGGATGATAAATGACTTCAAATAAAAAGTTGTAAACTAAAGTTTAGATCTCATCGAGCTTTAAATTTGCAGATGCAAAAGTTATAATTTTTAAAATATTATCACCGCTATTCGGAATCCGAATCGTCGGTGAGACTATTACTGTCGGTTCTGGTTGAGAACCGGCAGTGATAATAGTATCACTGCCGGTTCGGATTTCGAACCGACAGTGATAATATTTTTGAAAAAATTATAACTTTTGCATACGGAGTCGGATGGAGATAAAGTTTATATGAAAATTGTAGCTCTCGATGAGATCTAAAACATTTTAGTTGACAACTTTTTTATTTGAAGTCATTTAGATATCCAAATAATCATGTTTCCCAAGCTGCTCCAGCTGTCGTACTACGGTCTGGTATCGCATGATTGTTGCCGAACCAATTTTTTTTATGATAGTGTAAATTTTACTATCTATATATTGTAATCCTCAGGCATAATAGTATAGATTTTATTATCTGTATATATAGATTTAGTATCCGTATATACATAATTTACTATTATGTAGAGAGTGGTAATAAAATCTATATAGATAGACAGTAAAATTTATATATATAGTCTCATACAGCCGAAATTCTATGTATTCCATGTTCTAGTTAATTAGTTACGAGTTCACCTCGGAAGAAGCTGAACCGCCAAACTAGAGAGCTAGATAGTAAAATTTTCTTCGCTTCCATCATGATCTCGATGAGTTGATGGAACGAAGAAACTAGCTAGGGTCCGGTGCTTGAATTGTTTGTAGCCAGCACTAACAGACCTTGATTGGCGCGCGGCATGGTGAGATTAGATTACGACTTACGAGAGAACTGGCAGTTGGCATGTTGTCCAAAGATAGACCGAGAGAAGCCTACGTGAGCTTTCTTTACTGTTTCTAATTAAAAGTTAGTGACAGTTATTCGTTCTTTTCTAGAATATTTTATTCGTTATAACTGATATGAACGATTGAGTTGAAAGGAGATTTAACCTGATAGTTCCACTCTTTCCTCTTGTCTTCTCATGCGCTTACATAGCCCTAACCGCTCCAGCCACGATATTTTTCATCTCAACCCACTTTGACCCCGGCCTGCACCATCTCCTCCTCCTCGATGTGGCCGCTCAGCTTCCCTCTCAAATCTCTCAGCCCTCCTTTCAAATCTCTTGAAGGAATAAGCCTTTCCTACCATTGAAACATAATTAAAATTAGTGCTCTTTGTAAACAAATTTTTATCATAAATTAAGTTTTCGTTGCAACGCACGGGTACATAACTAATAAACCTTATAAACAACATCATATCATTGTACTAGTTTTAATCTCGTGTGGCGCAGATACGATTTGGCTGCTTCGGCGGACAACTGCTCCTCAACTTGAGCGTCTCGTTGCCTGGCTCGTGCTGTATGAATAAAATTAAATTGCTAATTTATCAAATGTATGTAAGATTTTACTATAACATAGACTGCTAAACCCTCTAACATAATATATATATATATAGTAAAATCTATGTATACGTATATTAAAATCTGATTCATGCTGCGAGACTTATATCAATATGTTGCTCTCATCGTTAGTAAGCTACTAGCTAGTGAAAACCGTTCGTGAATCAGAACTATCAATAATAAATTATGGACAATAAAAAAATATATTCATGTACAAACAAGAGACGTATTTTCTAGTTGGTCATGTGGCGTAAACTAATAATTTATTTTCACTACTACAAAACAGGTCATTACAGACGATTCGTAAACCACATCACAGACGGTTTTGTGAACCGTTTGTAAACAAGTGTCAGTGATGACAAAGAGTCATTGTAGATGGTTTTCTAACCGTCTGTGAAAAAACTCATCACAAACGGTTCTAATTTAGAACCGTCTGTGATATGGTACCATCTCAAATGGTTTCAAAGTAGAACCGTTTGTGATGATGAGCTTATCCCAGATAGTTTTAAGGAATAACCGTCTGTGAAGAGGCATATATCACAGATGGTTCCAATTTGAAACCATTTGTGATGATGCTCTCGTCACAGACGATGCCGTAGTGGAACCGTCTGTGATTTATGCCTATTAACAGACGATTCTTCGTTAGAACCGTCTGTGATGTTGATTTTCTATTTTTTACTACATTTTAATTTATTGGCTAGCCTCAGAAATTGCTAGCCATGCCCTTTTAAACAAAAGACAGTACACAACATGACCATCATATTATTATAACATAAATTTCAAAAATGTACTCCAATCACATGTTACACAACATACAGCGCATCCATTTCATAAATGAACTCACATCGCACATTACAATATATGTACAATGCATCAATATATGTACATTGTGTGGCCCTCCCCTCGATTTGTAGACATCGAACGACGTGTCAAGAAAACCTCTAATAGGCTTCAAATCATGAATGCCGCCCTTTTTGGAATGCAGATCGTTAATTGCACTTCTGTGGCTATAAGAACAGAGAGGCTGATCAACTGCCTCTATACTCGATCATCCGCACAAAAAAATCCCTTCTGCCGCCGCCATGAACAACTCAAAAAGCCCCTCTGACGGCTCCTCTGTTGGCTCCACCCCCCAACGAATGCTCCGCCTCCAGTAGCACCACCTACAAACCCTTCGCCACCGCCACCTTCAGCTTCACCTCCACGCAAACGCAGCCTGCCCCTATGGCAATGGCTGCGGCGCCACGCCGGCGCCATCTCCATGAATCCACCGGCTGCCCACTACTTAGTGCCTCCGCCTCCAGCCGCGTCGAGTAGAAGCGTCCGCCACCGGCCTTCTCCTGCTCCTCCTCCGACGACGACGATAGCTACGACTCGTCGAAGGGATATCGTGACGATTAGGAGCTAGAAGATGACCAGCATCGAGTCGGCTCGGCGAGACCGGACGACGCAGCGAGGACTCGACTCGGCAACGACTCAGCCGATGACGAGTAGTCTTTTTTAGTTAAACTTTTGTACGTAGTCTTTAGTACTCTTTTATAATGTTTCTTCTCATATATATAATGCAATCTAGTTCTCAATTGATCATCACAGATTTTTGTAATGCTTCTTCTTATAGGTATAATGCAATCTAGTAGTCTTTTTGTAAGGTATGTTTCACGCGTTTACTATTTTCAATTGAACATCACAGACGGTTCGTAGATAAGCACGTCTGTGATGAGGAAAATATCATAGACTGTTTTATCCATAAATCGTCTGTGAAGTTATACCTGTTATCACAGTTGGTTTGTCGATAAAATCGTCCATGATATTTCCCTCGTCACAGCCGGTTTTATTCATAAACCGATTGTGAACTTCTCGCTTTCATCACAGACGGTTTGTTGATGAAACCGTCTGTGATAATCAGATATCATAGACAGTTTTAGCCACAAACCATCTGCGATGTGCCCAAAACACATCATAAACGGTTTGTTACTAAAACCGTCTGTGATGAAGTGTCTAATATAGCCCCTTTTGTAGTAGTGTTCCTAGTTTATATATGAATTTGTTTTTTCTTTGATTTAGCCACAACATTTTAATAATAACTCTGATTCACGAATAGTTTTTACCAGTAGCCTACAGACACGAGAGCAATATAATAATATAAGTCTCGCTAATGAACACCACATGAATGAGATTTTACTGCCAATTTGCCAAATGTGTTGTAAGATTTTTACTACTGCACATGCTACTAAACCCACCGGCATGATAGTAAAATCTATTTATACTAATAGTAAAATCCATGTGTACGGATAGTAAAATCAAATTTCATGTAGCGAGACTTATATCAATATGTTACTCTCGTCGTCAGTAAGCTACTAGTGAAAATCGTTCATGAATCAAAGCTGTCAATAAAAAGTTATGGCTAAATCAAATAAAAAATAGATTTATGTACAAACTAGGAAACATATTTATTGGATACGCCAATGCACGCGCATGTATATAATCAATACTTCACAGAAAAATTTGGGTGTACAGCTGTACACCCATGCATGTCCATATATTGGATATGCCAATGCACGTGCGTGTGTGTATATATACATATATATATACATATATATACATACATACATATATATATATATCACTACAAGAAACAGGGAAAAATTCGTGGGCCAAAAACCCACGAATTTAGGCCAAAACCCATGAATTTAAGTTAAATTCGTGGGCAAACCGTCGAATTTAGTTCACGAATTTAACTCGACGAAATTAATCAATTAAATTAGTGGGTACCCACAATTTAAATTAAATTAAATGGTACCCACAATTTAAATTAAATTGTGGGTTATTGAAAAAACCACAATTTAACAGTTAAATTTGTGGGTGAAAAACGCATGCAATTTAATCTGTTAAATTGTAATTTGAAGAAACTCACAATTTAGCTTAAATGAAATTTGAAAAAACCCATTTAATTTAACTTAAATTCATGGGTACCACAATTTAACTGTTAAATTCATGTGTTTTAAATGTCTCACAATTTATCGATATTTATACAAAAAAAATATATCCATATATCACACTCAATACATATAACCATATCGATCATACATATATATCAGTTAAGTTGTGGAAGTAACATAATGCTTCTCATTGTGAGTATTAATTTCTTGGATAATTCTGAATAGCTTACAATTCTAGATATATTCTTAAAACAAATATGATCTCTGTGTCCTTGCAAAAAAAAAAAGAAAAGAAAACATTTACGGGGTAATTCTATGCATAATTTGCTAATTTTACAACAACACGACAGTGAAAAAAAGATTAGATCAGAACTTCATGCCTTGTAAGGCTTAGCAAAAACCAAGTTGTAGCACGCAGGGGGTTGGGGATATTCGCAATCTATCTCTTTCACTTCTCTCTGTCAAAGAACCGGTCTCCAAGCTGCTTCCACGATGGTCTATTCACCGAAATAATAAAGTTAGCACGGCAACCATAATATTGCAAAATGAACCGAAATTTTGAGAAATTTTTGCATCTTCACATTCATAACCGATTAAGCAAGTGTTCTATGTGACGTAATGGAGACATGCTATCAACATATGAACAATTGAACATACAAGGAACGTCCGTGAGACGCATTGAATATTCCTTTGGGGGTATGGGCCAATGTACTCATGTACAGATGAAGAGGATTGTATTCTTTTATAGATTGCAGTACTCTCAAACTGTTTATAGACTCTCCTTATCTAGTCACTAACAGCAAACTTTTTCTAGTTCCTCCAATAATTTAAACCAGATCGCCAATATCTAATCGGCATTCTTTGTAAAAATATTAAGATAGCCGATGGTTACCATAAATTTGCAAAGGCCAATTCAACACAAGGTTAACTTTGTAATTTGTCAAATTGACATAAAATGTAATGCTTCTTGTAGTGTAGTCAACATTTTTTTTCTTTTCTGTTTTCTTGAAGGACAAAAGTGTTACCTTATTGTTGACTCTAGGAGAAGATGGAGAGTGCCAAGTCAAAGAGTTCATCGTGGCGAAGGTACAAAGCACGAGTCAATAAAAATACCCGACCCTTTTCGCTTAAGCTCACTTAGGCGTCATGCAATTCTTTCCTAAAACCCGCAAAAGTTTGAATTGGCAATAACAAAACATGACTACAAATTCGAAAGCCGATAAGTTAATTACATAGTAGCGAAAGGTGAGTCAACCTTGGAGAATTACAAGTTGGTTAGAATTACACTTGCTAATATCCACTGCGGTTTAGCCATGAATGTTGAGGGTCGAGATGCTTCGGAGCCAACACATGTTGTACTGAAAACAAAATTGTAATTACCATGTTGATATTCATATTTTAACACAACAATAAAATACCACCGATGGATATAGATAACGATACGCCAAGCATCATATCTTTGGATTAAGAACAAATCTTGGGGTATTGATGCCTTTCACAACTTCACGTGGAAAGAAACACTAGAACACAATTAAAGGGCAGAGCTTAGCATACCATAACTTCCGGTGGTAGCAAAAGTATTGATATATTTATCAAAAAAATCTTGATATAAATGTGGCAGATGATTGTGTTGTAATTTGTAGGAATTCAGAGACTAACTGCCCGACTCCATGTTTGAACTGCAAGATGGAAACCTTCTCCAGATCTGAAACAAAGCATTGAAAAGAAAACTTGAATATAAGAAATGGAGAATCATGGAGGGATGGAAGCGAGGAGGAAGCGGGAAAGGGACTCAAGGCGGACAACATCACTGAGAGAGCCGCATAGTCCTTTACGGAAATGTCTTTCTGTAATGGAGAGGAAAAAAGAAACATAATTAGTTTGATAGAAGTCGGCGACAATAGCTAAGCAAGACAACTTCGTTCTCTAAAGTTTTTGTTTGACATAAAAGGATCAAGGTCTCAAGGAACATAAGATATTGAAGATACTTTCTCATTTCGACCTACAACACGAGTCAAAGTACATGTGATGGTTCTTCTTGCAGATGGACAATGCCTTGAAATAGAATTGTGAACCGTAAAGAAAACCTATCCGAAAAGTCGGAGTCTGTATGCATATGCACCACCTCGGTTGATCGAGTGGATGATCCATCTCGAATTCAAGAGTTAAGACAACAAAATATCCTCTCTATGAACAGTTTTAGTCCGGAGTACTTGACTTAAGATTTCAATGTTCGGATGCCCAAAATGCTTTTTTAATGTTTAAACTTTAACGTGTTCTAGCTGACAGATGAAAGTACTTCAGAATATAAGCAGGACATCCAGAAATTATTCCGTGCATGCATTTGAAAATGAAAACACAAAGCACATGCACAAAAAATATTCAATCATGCGACTACAAGAGCTGGTGTTTATGCGGTTAAAGAGCTCTTGGTACCACCGAGAGTGTCAATGCCAAAGGACCAGCAAGTTAATTATTCTTAGATGCCATGACTTAATAATGCAAGGATTGTGATTCCTACATGTTCAAAAAAAAGGACAAGGAAGATCGACCAGCATCGGGACCAAAACATCCATTGGATCGTTGTCTTCACATAGAGTCCTCGGAATGAAACCATAGTTATGAGGATATACAACCGATGAGTATAGGATTCGATCAACTGTCAAATTATATAGTACAATAACAAAATTACATTATGCTTTTAAAAATAGCAACTCCTACGGTGATGAGTACAGGCTCAATCACCCTATCAAATTATATAGCACAATAACAAAATCGAATATACTTCTACAAAAATAGCAACATAAACTCGTATAAATGACAAGCACACTACTCGATCAAGTGTCAAATTATATATACAAGTAACAAAACTACAAAAGTACATTATGTTGGTGGGTGCTTTTCATTCCTTACACACGTGCACTAAGCAAATATTAAACAAGCCATGTTGCTCTTGAAGTAAAAAAGTGATGGTTGATATGAAAGCAATCTTACAAACAGAACACATACCTTAATCACCCGGTTTTCTTGTCAAGCTCATATTTTACTTTGCTTCCCTTTGTGATCTCAACAACCTGTGGTGTGATATATCTGAGAACCATTAAGTCAAAAGTTGCATACGTTGTCAGAACCAACTACGCATAAAGCTTCTAGCATCATTAAGCAGAACACACTCAATGCACTTGCTTTACTGACAAGCAAGCAATTACCAATAGGCTCATGTAAGAATCAAATGGTCGACAAAGCTAACATGTTCAACAAAAATCTTTTATATAGAACACAAAATGGTGAGAATCTTGCAAGTTAAGAAAAAGTTTGTTTGGCATGTGCCTCGATAAACTCGGTTTGAATACAAGAGGACACAGTGCATCAGATTGGGGTTCCAAACTCAACTACATCGATTGAGATCCCATACCAAGAACAAACAATGACACCAAGTGGTGAGCGGCACTATCAAGTTCACACTATAGCTACATGAACCCACTCCCCCAGTGGCCCATCTGCATTCGCCCCCAAATGTCACAAATTTCAATTTCCTTCACTACAACATGGACAAGGTAAAGTTGGTACTTACAACATTGAACACAGAAGGAGCTCCAGGACCTGTGCAACCAAATTTAATTAGCGTGCTTATTTGATCGAGGTGTTTGGTAAGCTATATAGCAAATGAGAAGAAGAAGAAGAAAAATAGTCCCAAACCGATCTCAAGATCATGCCATGGATCTTGTGACAATCGATCTCCTTGACAAGGAGGACGGGATCCTTTCATTGAGTTTAGGGCGGCGCTTGGTGGTCAAGTGACACTTGTATCCGCCCACTCATCCTCCCACACAAAGAAGCCAAAAATCACATCTATACATACTCCACCTCAAATCCCCGAATGGCAATGCATGCCAATAAAACCTAGATGGGCGGCAAAGTCATGAGATGAGAAATCGAAATACGCATGCAAGGATAAATTTCAGAATTTGATTGGTTGATTTAAGGGAAAAGAACTCACCTCTTGAGACGGGGAGGAAGGAGGTGTAGATGGGCAAGGAGGCGGGAGGCGTCGGGGGCGTGGGGCAGGGGCGAGGCGGTGGCTTGGGGGCGAGGGCGGGCGGTGCGGCGTGCATGAGGCCAGTGGAGGGAGGGCAAGCAAGGGTGGGCGCAAGCAAGGCGGGGCGATGCAAGGCAAGGGTGGTGAGAGGAGAGAAGAGAGAGAGAGAGAGAAGAGAGAAGAGGCGTGGGTAGGGTTAACCTTTTTAAATTGTGAGCAAGCAGTGGTCCACGAATTTAATTAAATCGTGCAAAATTATACAAAACCGATGAATTTAAACAAAAATAAATTCGTGAGTATTTACGCCCATGAATTTAATTAAATTGTGGGTATTTTTATAAACCCACAATTTAAATATATAAATTAAATGGGTTTTTTACCCACTAATTTAATTAAATATGTGGGTTTTTTATAAACCGAAATTTAAATATATAAATTCGTGGGTTTTTTTGGCCCCACTAATTTTCCCCTGTTTCTTGTAGTGTGTGTGTGTGTATCCAACTCTTACCAATTCTTGAACACTTTAATGGAGGAAGACTCAGTGCAGTTAGTACAAGAATCTTAGCATGCCACAATTAGTATATACTAGGATAGTTTTCGCATCATGATACATCACGTGCGTTGTTTTTTCACATAAACAATTTCGTTTTTATTTCGGCGGTATTTTCTTTAAATCATCATGTTTTTTTTGTATTTATCTAGAGCCCTCGCACGAAGGAACTACGATCGCGCTAAATCGAAAGGTCCTTTTCATGAAAAACAACTGGAATGATCCAAACGTAACTAAGTTTTTTTCGGTATTTATTTAGGGCCCTTTCACGAAAGATTCGCGATTTTTCTAAACCAAAAGGTCTTTTTCGTAAAAAACCATAGGAAGAACCTACACGTGATTACGTATTTTTTTGAGGGACCTACACGAAAAAAAAAAATGATTTGAGCGTGCCGTCACGATAGCCACGCGAGAGCCAGCCGGTGACAGCGTAAGCGATCCATCGGCAGAAATCTTCGATCTTTAGTATAAGTTGTTTTCGCGGCGTAACACGCTGCGTGCGTTGTTTTTTTGGCAGAAACAATTTCATTTTTTTAGCAGTGTTTTTTTTAAATCGTCGAGAAAATGAGCGAAACGGTTGAAACTTGAAAGGAAACAAATGCAATCACGTTTTTTTCACATCTATTTGGGGTTCTCTTATGAAGGATCCGTGATCGCGCTAAATCGAAAAGGTCTTTTTCGTGAAAAATATCCGGAATGATCCAAACGTCACTACGTTTTTTTTTCGGCATCTATTTAGGGTCCTCTCATAAAAAATCCATGATTTTTCTGAATTAGAAGGTCCTCTTCGTAAAAAACCGTGGGAAGGACCTATATGTAATTACGGTTTTTTTGAGAGACCTAAACGCAAAAAAACTTTTTGAGCCGAGTTGGCCGAGCCAAGCCACCGACTCGACTCAAAGCAACGAGGAGGCCAGAAGTCTCCCAATAATAGTAGAGGTATTATGTGAATTGATAAATTTAACACAAAGATAAAAAAATCGTTCACAAGACATATATATTTATTTGGTATCCAATCCAACTCTTACCAATTCTTGAACACTTTAATGGAGGAAGATTCAGTGCAGTTAGTACAAGAATCTTAGCATGCCACAATTAGTATATATGTGAATTGCTAAATTTAACACAAAGAAAAACAAAATCGTTCACAAGATTAATTATCACACTAGCTAATTACTAATGCTTAGGACCATATAGTCCTACTAATTAATCAAAACCACAAAACCAATATGTCTACATATCTCGATGCAAACAGCTAGCAGGCTAGCCCACGAGAAGTTGTACAACAGCAAATAGAAGGGGCCACGTGGATCAAGCTAATTGGCCAAGAACGCCTATTTAAGCACACTCCCTTCACCCCTTGGGCTCTCACTCACGTCCCCTCCCCGTGCTCTCTCCATCCCCGTCGAACGAACACGCCATGGGCGCCTTCTCCTACTACACCGCCGGCATGGCGGTACTCATGGTGATGATACCGGCTTTGTTGCGCATGGCGGTGGCCGGTAACCCGCCGTTCTCGTGCGGGCCAGCCGCGTCGCAGGGGTACGCGTTCTGCGACGCGCGGCTGCCGGTGGAGCAGCGCGCGGCGGACCTGGTGGCGCGGCTGACGCTGCCGGAGAAGGTGTCGCAGCTGGGCGACCAGGCGGCGGGGGTGCCACGGCTGGGCGTGCCGGCGTACAAGTGGTGGTCAGAGGGGCTGCACGGGCTCTCCTTCTGGGGCCGCGGCATGCACTTCAACGGCACCGTGCGCGGCATCACCAGCTTCCCGCAGGTGCTGCTCACAGCCGCCGCCTTCGACGAAGGCCTCTGGTTCCGCATCGGCCAGGTACATAGATATCTACGCATGTATATGTACGCATGCAAGTATGCGTGGCGTGCGTACGGGTACCAGCAATGGCGGAGCTAGAAATTTTTGTTAGGGGTGAACACTTCACAGATATAATTCTATAGTCTTATACAATAATTTCGTAACATCATGAATCCAATACATATATTTGAAATTTGCTAAAAGTACAATATAAATAGTTCTAAGATCTTAAAAAGTTCCCAACCACTAAAATCGAAACCAATTCAATCAACAGATTTGATCAATTAAAGAGGTAATCTTATAGTACTTTTAAAATTTTTAGGAGTGCTAGGGCATACCGGCACTCCCTTTGTACCGCCGCTGGGTCCAAGACTCCGGAGTTATACGTACCTATACGGCTATACGTACTTACTGGGAGCAGAACGGAAGAACGTATGTGTTCCTTGCAGTTGCACGTGAAGTACACACATGCATGAACATTTGCATATAAATACTTTGGTTAGTGAAATGATAGAAAAGACTAAATTATGATTTTGCACATATATAGCTAAAACGAAAGAAAGGGCCTCACCGAAATTAATTTTGCATCATAAATGGAACCCACTTGAAAATTTTCTATACATACAGCCACTGTACTGGGTTTTCATGTTGCAACTATATATGTAGGATTACCTGATCCCATATAGTCGAATGTTGTGCTGGACCCACACTGGACATGTTAGATATTTCAGCACACTCTTTGAAATCAAGTCCATGTATATACTTTGGAAATGGACAAAATATGTTGGCCAACCGAAAGTTCTAATGGATTTTGTGCCACATGATCGAGGCTGACGGCCAAGAGTCGCAGTGCGGGGTACGGTCTACATGCTAGTCACTGCATTTGAGCTTTGCTAGGTATCTGTGTGAAATGTACTAGCAAATTGTATTTGGTGCGTAGTATTCCAGAAAAAAAAAGGGGTGCAAACTGAATATGCGTCTAAACAGTATGGTAAGGGTACAATTCTTTTACTTGTTGGACGAGTTAAAGTTAACCCGCTTTCCTGGCCATTTGAGTAACATATGATATATAATACCTATCTTTATCTTGTGGATGAGATCTATTCCAGCCGGGATCTCTGTGAATGGACCGATGGGTCTCTCAAATAGAGCCTTATGGGGAGGAATTGGTGGCCTCTCCCCGTGCCATGTCGGCATTTTGGGCGAAAAGCCCCTTCCGATTTTTTTGCAAAAAAAACCATAGAGTTTTGAAAAATTATGAATAAGTCGTGAATTACACTGAATGTGAGGTTGCTGCTTTGCAAGTATCACTAAGGCTGCATTTGGTTTATGGTTAAGGGGTGGGTTAGGGGTTTAACCCTCCAAATACCCATGGGCTAAGTAGGATTAAGTTAATCCAGTCAAAGGCTTTTAATCTTCCTAACTCATGATTAAGCTAACCCACAAAAAAGGTGGAATAAGTTAACTCAGCACAACTTAACCATCCTAAATTTTGTTTTTTCTAATGCTAACACAGCTAGCTAACCACCTAATATAGCCAAACAGTAATTTAGATTAACAAAATTTGTTGCCAAACACAAAATTTAGGTTAAGTTGACCCGATCAGGTTAAGGTTAGCTAACCCGTTTATTTTAACACCAAACCAAATGCAGCTAAAGGGTGAGGGGGAAGACAGGAGATATGGAGTCTTGTGCATAATATATAGCCCTATATAGGTAGGAAAGATATCTTCTTTGTAGTGAAAGTGGATCCTACTATCTAGTGTATCTTTCTCTTCTCTTTATTTGTAGACCCACACTTAAAAAGTGGACCTTCCTGAAAATTTTGAATGTGCTCATATGTCCTTCATATAATTGTGTTTTATAAAAATATCCGTCTAGTTTTTATATGTTGTAAGAAGGTACTCCCGTTAAAAATTTATATATTCACCGGGGTGGGTGCGTAACCGGTAAAACTGAGATAAATATTGTAAATATGTGAAAAATCAACAAGCCTTAGGGAGCACGGTGCAAATAATGCGAGAATGACAACATAATTTACAAATGCCATTTTTGTTATGATATAAGGAGTTCCACGTAAGAATTGTACCGAGGATGGAAGCTAAACAAGCAAAACATATATGGCGATGTAAATGTAATAAAGGTCCATGCATGCAAAGGACCAAAACGATTGTTCTTTACAAACCTCGGTGGACAAAAACCACACAGCTGTTTGCCCTTAGAAAAGAGAGGGAGGGCAGAGAAGAACGAGAATCTGCACTGTTGAAAAGGGCCAGCAAACAGTGCATCATAGGGCAAGATCTAGGCGGTACAGGTTGGTTCAGAGTTGCATGTAGCTAGGAATAGTACGTATAGGATGCCTGGTTGTTGGAAAAGCTATCCGGAGGCGTCAACTGCTGCTACAATCGATAGGAATGATTAATGAAATGGATGGATGGATGAACACGAAGATAGACGAGGCTATCTAGCTAATTAAGCTTTTTTGGGCCTAACCAACGACCTGTGCTGATTGCTGTCTGGGCGTGGGTACGGTGGTGCACGGGGCATATATATCTTGTGTACGTACAGGCAGCCTGTAGTGCGCCCGTGCTGGTAGGGGGCACCTGATCCCTCCCCGTGACTTGATTTGCTCTTGGCTACGTACGTCGGTACGTAGCTCCGGCAACTTATGATGCTATGCTAGTACGTACTTGCTTAATCTGAGAGCGTGTCGTCAATCAAATGCCTTACTCGTTGATCAGGATGTTAGTTATGGTTGTCTACGCGAGCTTCTATTTTTCTCCAGAAAAGATCGTTGTTTAGCCCTCAATTGTGATGGAAACAGAGGAAGAAAATCATGTTTGTTTTCTCCTAACAACACAAATGTGAGTTTTATGTAAACTCGTGTGAATTTTATATATAAGTTCGCATGCACAAAAAAAAAAGTTGTATATCAGCTTCAAAAAGTTGCAAAACAATTTGAATTTTTGCAAAAACCCACCTACAAGTAAGGGAGTTTGTCAAAAACCAATATATATCAAAAAGTTTGTAAAATAAACCCATCCAAAAATTATATTTTTTTGCAAATCTATCCCCAATGGTTAATTTACTCACTGAAGCCCCTACACGGCACTTGTGTGGCAAACACAATAGACCGATCTTGTGGAATATAAGCAGTGAAAATGTGCCAGCGTAGAATAGGTAGGGTGCAAGCTGAGCACGGGAGAATAAAGAGTGGCTCGAACGGGTATTCTCGGGGCTCAGGGTGTGGAGGAGTGATGGGGTAGGTGGATGATATTTTGCAGGTAATTATCTCCAACTTTAAAGGAACTTTCGTTTTGGATGCTGAATTCCCATGAGAATCTACTCAAAGATTGCTTCTCCATGATAGTTTATTTTCAACTTTGCCCTTCGCGAGAATTAATTAGAATCCGGCCTTTTTGGAAAGCTGATATATATCTTCAAAATTTCGTAAACTCATTTATTACCCCAGCGACCAAGTGATCATGTGTAGTTCATTCAATCAAGCCACACGTGCCCGTCTCTGTCATTTGTAAACGTGCGGCCTCCATGGTCAATGCATCTCAACGGGCAGAAAAAGCAGTACAACTCATACGTAGTAATCGTTAGGGAGGTACTCCGTGCAAAAGTAGTGATCCACCAACCACCATGTGGTTCGTTGACCACCAAACGGGCGTCGGCGCGTGTATCGGAAGCATGTCCTATCATCGGTTGGTAGCCATTGTCCCGTTGTTGTTCACTTCACTCGATCTAGATTGCCTGCCATGTGAAATACATAAATGTTGTCTATATCATTGAAGAAAATCTATTATTTACCATCGGATAACTCTTATTTTATGATTTGTTACCAATAAATTCTATTCTACTCTATTCTATGTCTCTTTTTATGATTTGCTACCGAATAAATTCTATTCTACTCTATTCTATGTCATTAGATTTCAAATTTTATTTACTATGACATCGCTGTTACCGGTCCGTCACAACCTCTCCGCTTTTCCCTTCTAAGAAACTATTTTACCCTCAGTTGTCAATGAAAACACCATGTTTGGAGAATTTCGATGATGGTAATAGAGAAGACAGGGTATTTTGGGCAATTTTGGAAAAACTAACAAGCCTAACATAGTAGTTGTGACAATAATGGCATATAGGCTCCATTCGGGACAGCATGTGATTGTAAGATTCTGGATTATAGGAGAAGTTGCTTCTGATTGTGGGATAATCGGGTAGGGCAGGCTGCGCGTGGAGGTTCCGGACCGGGCCGACGAGAATCAACGACGAATTCTGATTATATGTAGATGGAACCTTTTGGTTGTGGGAGAAGCTATCCAAAATTTCCCTGTTCGGCAAACAATCAACTTTTTTTTATGTGGAAGTTATCCCAAACAGGATCATAGTAGATAAAAAGTGAAACTCAATGATATATAGAATATAATACAACTTATTCTATGACAAATAGTAGAAGAGAGAATTATTCGAGGTCAAACAGCAGATTTTCTCGTATCATTGACACGATGCATGTGCCGTACATGTAGGCGATCGGCACGGAGGCCAGGGCGCTATACAACCTCGGGCAGGCGGAGGGGCTCACCATCTGGTCCCCCAACGTGAACATCTATAGGGACCCGAGGTGGGGCCGCGGCCAGGAGACCCCCGGCGAGGACCCCGCCACGGCGAGCAGATACGCTGCCGCCTTCGTCAGGGGCCTGCAGGGGACCCCGGCGGCAACGGCGCTGCAGGCCTCGGCGTGCTGCAAGCACGCCACGGCGTACGACCTCGAGGACTGGAACGGGGTCGCACGGTACAGCTTCGACGCGAAGGTGAGCCAGTTGCTTGCTTTAGAGCTGCGCCATGGCTGAGAGACAGGCATGCATGCATGGTCGATTGATTCTGAACTATGTATTTCCTGTAGGTGACGGCCCAGGACATGGAGGACACGTACAACCCGCCGTTCAAGAGCTGCGTGGTGGAAGGGAAGGCGACCTGCGTCATGTGCGCCTACACTGCTATCAACGGCGTCCCCGCCTGCGCCAACTCCGACCTCCTTACTAAAACCTTCAGGGGAGATTGGGGATTAAATGGGTAGGATATATCTCACTTTTAAGCCTCGTCTGCAAAGGAAGAAAATATGTACGGACGTGTATCCTGCCCGTGCGTCCAAAAACTCGGTTACCCTTCTGAGTTCTGACTACTGCTTCCAAGCTTAAATTGGTTGTTTTTGCCTCCACAAATGCAGCTATGTTTCTTCAGACTGTGATGCAGTGGCCATCATGCGTGATGCGCAGCGATATACGCCAACACCAGAGGATACGGTTGCAGTCGCCCTCAAGGCTGGTAAGTATACAGCCCTGTTCCATAGAGCTTTAAATTCTAGTTTCATCTTATATCTGAAACTTGTAGGCTAAAATAAAGTAAATTAAGTTTATATTTTTAGTTCAAAATGTAAACAAAATGACCCACCTAAACACTCTAAATATATCCCACAACTTCAGTTCTATGGATCTGGTGGAGTTAGGAATACCCAGCTCCACCAGATCTACAGATCTGAGGAAGCTAGAGCTGTGCCAAACACAACCTATATATTGAGAAGCGCTATTATGTATTATGTTTTAATATAAGTTGTATAAATCTGAAAGCAAACAAAGAGGTAAGCAAGGTCAGAAAAGAAGTCAAGAAGATCCTTGTTTGAAAAAATCACCACACCTTAGCGATGTCGCATTGCAGATATGACCATTTTTAAGTTGGCACAGTACTTGTTCGCTGCATTACTTCCTTGGAGAGGTACTACTCAATCACAGTAGAGCAATTTGATGTGTTTTTTCGTCAAAGAACACTGAAATTTTCACGCCTTGATTTTTCATCTTGTCGTAAATCGTAATTGAGATGTAACAAGCACAAAATTAAACTGAACAGTACTACTGCAAACAAGAAGAATGTTGGAACTGAGACAAATGGGATGAATTTAACATTCAGGGTTGGACTTGAACTGCGGCACCTACACACAGGAGCACGCCATGGCCGCGCTCCAGCAGGGGAAGATGGCTGAGGAGGACGTCGACAAGGCCCTCAAGAACCTCTTCGCTGTCCGGATGCGGCTAGGCCACTTCGACGGCGATCCCCGGAGCAGCATGTCTTACGGCAGGCTCGGCGCCGCGGACGTGTGCACGCCGGCGCACAAGAACCTCGCCCTCGAGGCGGCGCAGGACGGCATCGTCCTGCTCAAGAACGAAGCCGGCACCCTCCCGCTCGACCCTTCGGCGGTCGCGTCCGCGGCCGTCATCGGCCACAACGCCAACGACCCCGGCGCGCTCAATGGAAACTACTTTGGCCCGCCGTGCGAGACCACGACGCCGCTCCAGGGGCTCCAGGGGTACGTGAAGAACGTCAAGTTCCTGGCCGGTTGCAACTCGGCGGCGTGCAGCTTTGCCGCGACGGACCAGGCGGTTGCGCTGGCGAGCTCGTCGGACTACGTGATCCTGTTCATGGGTCTGAGCCAGGGGCAGGAGAAGGAAGGGCTCGACAGGACGAGCCTGCTGCTCCCGGGCAAGCAGCAGAGTCTCATCACCGCCGTCGCCAGCGCGGCGAAGCGGCCGGTGGTCCTGGTGCTCCTCACCGGTGGGCCAGTGGACGTGACATTCGCTCAGTCCAACCCGAAGATCGGCGCCATCCTGTGGGCCGGCTACCCTGGCCAGGCTGGCGGGCTCGCCATCGCCAGGGTCCTCTTCGGTGACCACAACCCAAGCGGCAGGTTGCCGGTGACGTGGTATCCGGAGGAGTTCACCAAGGTGCCCATGACGGACATGCGGATGCGCGCCGACCCGGCCACCGGGTACCCAGGCCGGAGCTACCGCTTCTACCAGGGCAGGACCGTCTACAAGTTTGGCTACGGCCTGAGCTACTCCAAATTCTCCCGCCGGCTAGTCTCCGGAGCCAGCAACACTGCCCCCAACATGAACCTACTCGCCGACCTGACCGCGAAACCAACAGCAGATGGCGGCGCGAGCTACCACGTCGACGAGATCGGCGCCGAGGGGTGCGAGCAGCTCAAGTTCCCGGCCGTGGTCGAGGTGCAGAACCACGGGCCCATGGACGGCAAGCACTCGGTGCTGATGTTCCTCCGGTGGCCCAACGCGACGGGCGGCCGGCCGGCGAGCCAGCTGGTCGGGTTCAGGAGCCAGCATCTCAAGGCAGGGGAGAAGGCCAACCTCAAGTTCGACGTCAGCCCTTGCGAGCACTTCAGCAGGGCGAGGGAGGACGGCAAGAAGGTGATCGATACAGGGTCTCATTTCCTCATGGTTGGGGAAGACGAGTGGGAGATCAGCTTCGAGTCCTGATCGAGGCCGACTTAAGCAAAAAGAAGTAGCGATCGATACGCACGGTGCCACTACTTAAAATTATCTACATTATATTCGCCATATAATTTATAACTCATTTGCCTCGAAAGTAAGATCGAGGCATTTATAATTAAATTATCCAGCCATAAGCATATTTACCTGTCAACTATAGCTAAGTTATTCCTCTATCAATAAAAGTAATTAAGGTGGTTTTCTGATGTCTCAAGTGGGGAAAAGTTGTGTCAAGCGATGTTGCACCAAAAAATGCTACTAGACGCACTCGTGCTAGCGCCCTTTCCAGTGCACGGGTTTGGTCGGGACTAGCTCACGTGGCTCACTTTCACTTTCCAACCATCGCTCGTTCCTCTTCCAGCCTAATTGCAACCTCTCTCTCTCTCTCTCCCTCTCGACCGCCGCCGCCGCCACGTGAACCACTGCCGGTGATGGCCGATCTCGTTGCCGGTGATGCCCAATCATCTCTTTATGCTACTCCCATCTCACCGCTCTCTTTTTCTATGCCAAAAAATATATCTTTGTCTTGCAGTATCCAACTCTCTACCTTTAGTCCGTTGGAAACCCGCCGCCGGCGAGCCCTGGAGCGCAATCTTCTCCTTCTTATGTCTCCCTGTTCGCGTATCTGTCCGTTCCCTGACTACTCGGTCCAGCACTGCCATGGTTCTGGCTGCGCAATTGTGCACTCCATTCAACGAATTAACTAAGTGGTAAATTATTATTAAATAATAGCAACTAATTTTATAGTCAAGGTTTACACAACTATACCTCATAGATCTTAAAAACAAATAGACTCTTGTAGCAGAAAATAAAATAACTTAGGCTATTGGACATGTCATAGGCAATCGTATGGGAAAATGCACTCCTAGTTCATGAGATCTTCATAGTACTCTTCGTCAAACTCTTTATTCATTGGTTCTTCCTCAACAATTAATCAGCAATGCATATAGCCATGAGTACATAAAATACTTAGCAAGTCATAGGGAAATGTTACAATTATATTCATGCAAGACTTAATAAAAGAATAGCCATATGATTGTTTTGCAGAAAACGATAATGTGAATTTAAATACAATAAATAGATTCAAAGTGTATTGGAGAAAAGATAATAATTAACTGGTAAACTAATGATAGACAACATAAATAGATTGGCGAGGCTTCGCACATCATCATTTGAAATCATCATGAAACCATTAAACTCTTCAGTGTTCACTATAGACATTAAAATTACCAGTGATGTTCACTTTCCAACAATTCAACAATCCATCATTTTCATGAAAACTCTGCATCTCATGTGAAATTTGTAGGTACGTCCATAACCGCGGACACTTATATTCGAATAGTTTCTACTCTGTAGATGTTGTACTGCTTTACCCATAAGATATGATTATTTTTTTGTCCGCCTGACACACTCCCATAGGTGTGCGACTAGGAAAATCATAATAAAGTCTTTACACTGCTGCACACTAGCACCACCTTATCTACTAAATATCTCCTCAACCTTGGGATGTGACCTAGCCGCTCTACCCCCAGCACGCTTCTCACGTCTTTAATGAGTGGCTCACTACTGTGAGAGAGAAAGGAGTAACCCTCTAATCAGCATCGTACACCCAATGTCTCATTGAGTCAGAGTAAACCTCTGCTCGCACACTCGCTAGAGTAACTCTCCAATTCAACCATGCAGAGGAGTAGAAGTATGCTACAGGTTATTTAGCCAGGTCTGTCTAATACCAGACAAATGGTTGCATATTTAGGCCCAGTTCAATAACGCACAAGATTAAGTTCTAAATAGTCTCGGGTGAGACATCTATGTTCCAAATATGCTAACCGCACCCCTTTACTACAAGATAACTTGTTCGAGTGAAAATTATTTTGTTTAACTAAGACCAATAGTATATCTTTCATTGATACAATAAATTTTACAATAGTAGCTACCGCCATAATTTCATATCTTATTAAGTTAAGTTTATCAATATTTATCACATGATATGAACCTATCGTACATCTAAGTATGTCTAAGCATAGCTATAGTAACCTAGTGTTGGTAGTACAATTATATCTAACTATTAATGACACAAACTAGGGTGACAATGGATATGTTCAATAATCAAGGTGGCATAAAAACAAGCAGGTATTTACCTACTCCCAGTAAATAACATTTGTAAAGAAGTAGTATGCAATTTGTATGAAACAAAAACTTTTTTACAAACATATGTTCAACATAATCAAAGCTTACAACTTGCCTTGCTCGTATACTATTGTTGCTAAGTCTTGCTCTTCAAATCTTTGTTCACTCATTGAGGATCAACATCTACTGGAAAAACAATAAATAAAAATAAACAAAAAAACAATACTCAAACAAACTCCAAGTTAAAGATTAATATATTCGGAATGAAGATCTCGATTTTAGATGAATTTAAAAATTTGAATGGGTTTAATTGGAGTTAGTATGAAGGAGAACAAGCTTTTAGAATTTGGGTGAGAGAGAAAAACAAGAAAATAAAATAGAGAGAGAATTTGGTGGCTAATAGAATTTGGGCGAGAGAGAAAAAACAAGAAAATAAAATAGAGAGAGAATTTCAGTGGCTAACAGGTGGGTCTCATGGTTTTTCTAGAATTTTGGAATTAAAAGAAATTTGGAAAAAAGACTAAGAGACTGACATGTGGGCCATGGTCATGGACCAAGTCAACAGGAAGGCTACATTCCATGGTGGGTAGGGTTCACTAGGATTGAGGGCATGACAAGTAGGTCCCACATGTCATTTGTCTCAACATTAGATCTAGCCACACAGATGCTAACCGAGTGACTCGCCAATGGATTTGCTGATCTGGTGGGTGGCATGGCATTGCAGTGGCAGTGACAAGGACGTCCACATAGGCTTGGGCGATGGCTGGCTCCGATGAGCTCTCGGCGATGGTGATGGCAGCGCAGCTGTGAGGAAGGATATTCAGATTTGGGAAAAGGGGGTGCTGCCAACTCTATGACATGGTTAGTTTTGGTCAACGGCGACAACAATGGTTGGCATTGGGGAAGAAATTGGCAGAGCGGCGAGCTTGTGGCGATGATGGCACAATAGAGGGTCTCCGAGGAATAAAAGGTAACCATCATGTAGAATGTGACATGATGAAGCTAGGGGGAGTGGAAGATGGTGATGGATACTTATTGGCTGAGGCAAAATCTAACGGTGAGGGCGGCAGCATCACAAAGCTTCCCGAGCTCATTTGGCGTGGAGGCGGTGCAAACCGGGATGATACGTTAGGGTTCTAGGAGAGGGCGATGAGGCGGTCCACATAACGTTAGTAGCACAAAACATACAGAAAAATCCCTTGAAAAACAAGGAAAAAGTACTCCGTGAAGACTGATAATCTTTGACATGTACAATTATACCAATTTATCTCCAACATATGTAGTGTTGACTAGAATAAAGTGAGCTACCTTAGTCAATCGATCCACCACCACCCAGATCGAATCATAACCCCGTTGGGTTTTGGCAAGTCCTATAATGAAATCCATACCAACTTCTTCCCACTTCCACTCTAGATTCTTCAATGGCTAATCCTTCTGGCATGTGATGCTCTACTTTAACTTTTTGGCAGATACCACATAGAGCAACATACACACAAGGAACCCAACTAAGACTGGATTTCTTTTATTTGATGTATAAATTAGAAAAATTAAATCTTTTTATTTTGGAAAAATTCCAATTAAGCTTTATTTAATTTGAGAGAATCTAAATGGTTCCTTTTATTTTTGAAACTTTCTAAAGGTGCAAAAAATTAGGGTGTTACAAACATACCCCCTTAAATGGTAAGGATTCAAGTTAGCTAAGGAATAGGTGCGGAAACTTGACTTTTAGATCATCTTCATGCTCCCAAATGATTTTCCTCTTTGAATGGTGACGAATACTCATACCTGGGGTACCCCACAGCCAAGACTTCATCCTCATGGAGAGGTATTATCATCCGAGACAATCAGAAGCTCAAGTGGGCCGATTCAGGCCCACCCCAAAAACAGAGACTCCCATGGGCGGAAAAGAACTGTGGGCCCTCGCCGAAGCCACGGGCATCGAACGATAGTCAGAGCCGCCCGAAGACTCCGACCAGGGGTCAGCTCGGATGCTCCGACCAGGCTCCCAAACAAAGCCCTCGACGAGTCCCGAGTCGGGGCCTCCATCGTGACGCCTATCTAGCCATGGGATAAACACTGCCTCACGAGCACAACGCCTCGCCAGAGCAGTGGGTCCGCCCCGAGGCAATCCTCAAGACGCCAAGTCAAGCGGCTATCCCATCACGCGTCACGCATCAGAAGAAACACGACTCTCTCGAGGCAAGCCCCGAGACCGGTCGCCCAGACGTCAGCACTAGACATGCGCACAGGGGGCTGGTACGCCGTTTCCCGGAGGAACGGGACACCCGCACCAACTCCGTGTGTCTACCCACCCGATATGGCGAAGGCAGATGACGGACGGATGACAGAACCTTGGAACAGACTTCAAGGTCGAAGACTCAACACCTCAGCATAGGATGCAACGCCTAGCCGTTAGGCATCCCTTTCCTGTTTTTGCATACCCTCCAGACTCCCATGTAACCCGTCTTCCCTGTATCTATATAAGGAAAGCGGGACCCCAAGGGAGGGGGATCGACCACACTTCCAAACCGTCACAGTAGTGAAGGAACTCCCTCGGAGCCGTCCGAGTTGTAATCAAACGCAGTCTTCTGCGCCCCCATCAATACAATACCACCACACGAACTGGACGTAGGGACATTCAGCCCGAACCAGTATAAACCCTGGGCTCCTGTAGTCTAACCATTCAAGGAAGCGGGAGCGCGCGACCCCTTGACTTACAAATTAACCTACCGGTTTACAAAACACCGACAGTTGGCGCGCCAGGTAGGGGTCTCGCGCGTTGTCATCTCCGGATCCCCGCCGTCTTCCTTGATGGCCTCCTTCACCTGCAACGCCACGCCGACATTGAGGGGCTGGATCCGCTTCGGCTCCCTCGATTTTGTCGCTACGCCGGCGGGAGAGCTCGCAATCATCCCCGCCGATTTCCAAGACCGGGCCCCCGCTGGGAGCCTGACTCACTTCGCCAGCATTTTCGGTAACCTTCGGCTCGAGACCACTGTGTGGGCCTCGGAGCCCGCTAACGGGTGCGCCATTCCTGACGATGGCGCGCGCGAACTCACGTGGACGGGGACTCTGCCCCCCGCTCACTCACGTTTCGTGGCGATGACCGGCTACGCGCCGGCCTCCGTTCACGAGATACTGGAAGACTCCTCCAGCAGTGATTCTAGCTCTGATGCGGAGCAGTTCCCGGCGAAAATGTGCTCCCGTGAGTGCAATATGGCCGGTACGGGCGACCCTCCGGCCGGAACAGATCCGAGCAACGATTCCCTTCTCGGCGTGACGGCGGGGGGGGGATTGCCAAGACCAAAGCATGTTGAAGGCGCTTACTCTCACCCTATTGGCCCTCGCAATGTACCGGGAACCAAAGGTGGTGAGGGTGAGCAGTTGAGCCAAGCCGCCCAGGGGGCAAGCCACCTCACCCCCGCAAGCGGTGGCGGGCTGGCGAGCCCGTCAGGTACATCAACGGCTAATGGAGGGCCGAGGTCGCTCCAGATTTCTTCCATTTCGAATATCGGCTGCGGCCGCGGTTTTACTCCGTGGCATCCCGAACCGACCGAGCAGGGGCCAAGGCGACTACAGAACCTCCGGTGGTAGAGCATGTGCAGGCAGCACATGCCGCCCCAGTGCTCGTCGGTCACGGACGCCCTTCGAAGCAAAGCGGGTTCACTGTAACCCGCCAAGACGGGCAAGAAGAGCCGGATCCGCCCGAAGCCAGACACCGGCTCGCCGGCAATACGGCCAAAGGCACGACTACCGCGACACCCTTGATGCAAGAAAGAGGCCGACGGTCGCAGCGGCCCGGTCGCAAGTCGCTGACAGCGGCCGGCGACGTGACCGTAGCCCCAGCCCTGACGGTCCGGGGCCACGGGCGTTCACGCGGAGGATCCGCAACGCCGACTTTCCTGCCCGGTTCCGGGCGCCCGTCAACATCGCCAAATACACGGGGGCCACGAACCCTGGTGTCTGGCTTGAGGACTACCGGCTCGCCTGCCGGGCCGGCGGGGCTGTGGATGACCTCTTCATCATCCAATATCTTCCTATTTATTTGGCGGACTCGGCTCGAGCCTGGCTCGAGTACCTGCCCGCCGACTCCATCGCAAACTGGGCCGACCTGAGAAACATCTTCGTCGGCAATTTCCAGGGCACATACAAACGCCCTGGAAACTCTTGGGATCTGAAGAGCTGCAAGCAGCAGCCTGGGGAGACGCTCCGGGATTATATCCGGCGCTTCTCCCAGCAATGCAACGAGCTCCCCGACATCAGCGACGCCGACGTCGTCGGAGCGTTCATCTACGGCACCACGTGCAAAGCTTTGGTGCACAAGTTGGGCTGCATCAAGCCCAAGACCACCAAAGAACTGCTGGACGTCGCCACCAACCACGCCTCTGGCGAGGAGGCTGTGGGGGCCATCTTCGACAAAGGGAAGGCCAAGCAAGACCCGGGCGCCGGTGCCAACGACACCCCCAACCGCTCCGACAAACGGAAGCGGAAGGGGAAGCAGGTCCGCGAAGACCCCGAGGTCGCTGCTGCGGATCGCCGCCATAAGCGGCGATCGACGAAGCTGCCGACCACTTCGAGAAGTTGATGGAGGCACCATGCCCGCACCACGAGTACCCCGTCAAGCACAAGTACAAGGATTGTGAGACCTTGAAGCGCTTTCTTTCCAGAAACCCCACGCAGAATAAAGGAAAAAAGCAAGATCCGGCACCAGATGCCGGGGCCAAAGAGGCGGACGCCGAGTTCCCGGAACCCGACGGCTGCCTCATGATCTTCGGCGGGCCAGCAAGCTACGCCGACAAGCGCCAGCTTAAACTCGCATTCCGCGAGGTGCATGCCGTGGCGCCTGCCACGCCTAAATTCCTCCGGTGGTCGGAATCCCCGATCACCTTCGATCGTGTCGACCACCCCGATCACGTCCCGCATCGGAAGGTACCTGCCGGTCGCCGCCTGCTAGGGGACCAAACGCTGTCGTGGTGCTTATGGACGGCGGCAGTAGCATCAACATCTTGTACGTTGATACTCTCGACACCATGGGGATCCCCCGCGCTCATCTCCGACCAAGCAAGGCGCCCTTCCATGGCGTCATCCCCGGCCAGTAGGCCTATCCGCTCGGGCAGATCGACCTGCCCGTCACCTTCGAGAGCCCGGATAATTTCCGCACCGAAACCCTCGCCTTCGAGGTCGTAGGGTTTCTAGGCTCCTACCACGCCATCATGGGGAGGCCGTGCTACGCTAAGTTTATGGCGATCCCCAACTACACCTACCTCAAGTTGAAGATGCCTGGGCCGCGGGGAGTCATCACCGTGGCCGCTTCCTTTCAGGTCGCCTACAAGCCGGAAGCGCAGTTAGTTGTGAGCTCGCCGACGCGCATCGCGCGTCGCCGAGCTCGAAACCCTCCGCAAGGAAAACCTCGAGTCCGCCCGAGTCTAGCAAGTCGGGACCGGGCTCCTTTAAGTCTGCTGAGGATACCAAGGTGGTCCTGGTCGATCTCGAGGATCCGACCAAGATCGTGCGGGTCGGGGCCACGCCCCGCCAAATAGGAAGGCGCGCGCCGACTTCCTCCGCACCAATCGAGATGTTCGCGCGGAAGCCCTCGACATGCGGGCATCCTCGAAGTCGCCGAGCACTCCTTGAACATCCGACCTGGCTCGAGGCCGGTCGCTCAACGTCTGCGCCGCTTCGACGACGAGAAGCGCAAGATCATAGGAGGGGAAATCGCCAAGCTTTTGGCCGCATGGTTTATAAAAGAAGTGCGCCACCCCGAGTGGCTCACCAACCCTGTTCTTGTAAAAAAGAAGTCCGGGCAATGGAGGATGTGCGTTGACTATATGAGCCTGAACAAGGCCTATCCCAAGGACCCTTTTCCATTGCCCCGTATTGACCAGGTCGTCGACTCGACGGCGGGTTGCGAATCCCTTTCTTTTCTGGATGCTTACTCAGGCTATCACCAGATAGCGATGAAGGAGTCCGACCAGCTCGCCACCTCCTTCATCACTCCCTTCGGCTCGTTTTGTTACGTAACGATGCCTTTTGGGTTGAAAAACGCGAGCGCTACGTACCAGCGATGTATGCAAGCGTGTTTTGACGCCAAATCGGCCGTAACATCGAGGTGTATGTCGACGACCTCGTCGTCAAAACCAGAAGGCGGATGACTTGTCGCCGACTCGAAGAAACTTTCGCGAACCTTCGACGGTTCCGCGATAAAACTCAACCCCGAAAAGTGTGTCTTGGGTCCCGAAGGAAAGCTGCCGGTTTCATTGTTCCGAGCGGGATTGACGCCAATCGCGAAAAGATCTCGGCGATCTTGAAGATGGGCCCAATCACCGACCTAAAGGGGGTCCGAAGTTGACCGGTGCCTTGCAGCCTTGAGCCGCTTTATATCTCACCTTGGTGTGCGCGGGATGCCGCTCTACAAGCCGCTCAAGAAATCGACCAATTCGCTAGACCCAAGAAGCGCAGAAGCCCTCAACAAATTGAAGACTTTTCGACTCACCTCCGGTCTGCTGGTTGCCTAACGCCAGACGAAGTCACCTCCTATACATCGCCAAGAACGACCTGGTCGTCGGTAGCGGCACTCGTCGGAGCGAGTGGAAGAAGGTCGTGCGCTCAAGATCCGGTGGCGGTCTATTTCGTCAGCGAAGTGCTTTCTGAGTCCAAAACTCGCTACCCCCAGGTGCAAAAACTACTCTATGCGGTCCTCATTGCAAAACGGAAGTTGGTCCATTATTTTCACAGGCATCCCATCCTCGTGGTAACATCCTCGCCACTCGGCGAGATCGTTCGCAACCGCGACGCGTCAGGGAGGATAGCCAAGTGGGCTCTCGAGCTCAACGGCCACGAGATATCCTACGTCCCCCGGACGGCGATCAAGTCGCAGGTCTTGGCGGACTTCATCGCCGAGTGGACCAAGGCCTAGGCGCCTCCTATACTCGAGGACCCTGAGTACTGGACGATGTACTTCGACGGGTCTTACACGAAGAACGGGGCCGGAGCTGGGGTCGTCATTATTTCCCCACTCGGGAGCAAGCTCCAGTACATCATTCGACTACTTTTCGACGCCACCAACAACGTCGCGGAATATGAGGCCATCGTCAGCGGTCTCTGGATCGCTGCCGACCTCGGCGCGCGCCGGCTCTATGTCCGCGGTGACTCAAAGCTGGTCGTCGACCAGGTCATGAAGGCGACGGAGCCCCGCGACCCACGCATGGCGGCTTACTGCCGTGAAGTCCGTAAGCTCGAAGAAAGATTCAAGGGCTTCGAGCTCCATCACAGCTACCGACGTCACAACGGTGAGGCCGACTACCTCGCGAACCTCGCATCCAGCAAAGGGCCGGTCCCATCCGGGATTTTTGTGCTTGATCTTCACCAGCCCACTATCCGGCTGGACCAAACGGCCGAGCAAGAAGACACCTCGCCGGGCGCCGCCGCACCGATTGTCGGCCAGTCGGATGCGGCGTCGTCTGAGTCAGGTCGGGCCGTGCTGAAGGTGGACTCCGACTGGAGGAAACCCTTCATCGACCAACTGACGGATGGATCGCTCCCCGCCGATCCGACCGAGGCCCGGCGCCTCGCTCGGCGGGCTAAGTCGTTTGTCCTGATCGAAGGAGACCTCTACAAGCGAAGCCCTTCCGGAATCCTGCAGAAGTGCATTCCCGCCGATCGCGGGAAGGAGTTGTTGCTCGACATCCACGGCGGAATTTGCGGCCACCACGCCGCCCCGCGATCCCTCGTGGGAAAGGCCTTCCGGCAAGGGTTCTATTGGCTAACCGCCATGGCCGACGCCCAACAAATCGTCCGCACTTGCGAAGGATGCCAGTTCTTCGCCCGACAAACTCATCTGCCCACACAAGCTCTCCAGACGATCCCCATCACTTGGCCGTTCGCGGTCTGGGGACTCAATTTGGTTGGACCCTTCAAAAAGGCTCCCGGAGGTTTCACTCACCTCCTCGTTGCGGTGGACAAATTCACCAAGTGGATCGAAGCTAAACCAGTTGCCACCATCACATCGGTGCAGGCAGCCAATTTCTTCCTCGACATTGTTTATCGATTCGGGGTCCCGAACTCCATCATCACCGACAATGGGACACAGTTCATAGGGAAAGAGTTCCTTGAGTTCTGCAACGACTTCCACATCCGCGTCAATTGGGCAGCCGTGGCTCATCCGCGAACCAACGGCCAGGTCGAGCGAGCAAACGGTATGATTCTCCAGGGGCTCAAGCCCAGGATTTTCAGCCGATTGAAGAAGTTCGCAGGACGATGGGCGGCCGAGCTGCCCTCCGTCCTCTGGAGCCTGCGCACCACCCCGAGCCGATCGACCGGGTTCACACCATTCTTCCTTGTATTCGGCGCCGAAGCAGTGTTGCCGACCGACTTGGAGTACGGCGCCCCAAGACTCCGAGCCTTCGACGAGGCACGGGGGCTCGAAGCACAGCAAGACGCGGTCGACCAACTCGACGAGGCGCGCGACGTGGCTGTCCTACGGTCGGCCAAGTACCAGCAGGCACTCCGCCGCTACCACGGCCGCCAGGTTCGAAGCCGCTCCTTCAACGTTGGTGACCTGGTCCTGCGCCAGGTCCAGTCCAACGTGGGCAAGCACAAGCTTTCCCCCCCATGGGAAGGTCCCTTCACCATCGTGGAGGTCCTCCGGCCCGGCACCTACCGACTTAAGGATGCCGCGGGCAATATCGTCCCAAACGCTTGGAACATCGAGAAGCTCAGGCAATTCTACTCCTAAAAGGTTTTTCGCCTACCTCGCGTCCCCCACGACCCTCCGAGCGCAGGTGGCGCTTGGCTCGCTCGGAGGGCATGTGCTTCTTACGAATCTGAGACTCGGTGTTCCGACCGGTCTCAGATTCCTCCCAAGCAGTGACCTCCTCAACCTAAGTGCTGCGGCCCACACCAAAACCACGGCGGTTTTCGGTGGCTACGGTCGCGAACCAGCGCTCAAGAAGGGGAAGAAGAACCTGTGTTGAGCAACCGAGTAGTCGGCCGGAAGGGCCATCCATCGCCAAGTTTTTGCTCCCTGTGTCATTACCTCAAAGTGTCCACGCTCGGACCTACGCTCGAGTAGCCCCAGCGGTTTCGAAGAGCTACGGTCGCCTAACATGAGCCCGACACAGAAAGGAAATGTATCAATCAAAACACAGAGTAAAATTGGCTTTCCGAAACTTTCTTTCTCTTATATCATTCAGAAACATACAGATGTGTAATGGACCTCTACGACCTACCTTACATGAGCATCGACTAAAGCTAAAAGGCTAAACAAGATCAAGAGCCTGTTGCTGTGCAGAAGAGGCATCACGAAGGCGGACCGCCGTCTTGGATAAGGAGGACATCTCCCACTACGATGTATCTAACACTCCAGAATCAAGGGCGGACCGCCGTCTTCGCAAGCGCAAGTGTGGCTCTGCAACCAGGCGCAACTGGGGCTGCTCAAGACGACTTCGCCGGTGAGCAACACCCTGGAAAGGCACCGCCGGAAGGTGACACCCCAGTACCTGGGCCGACCCGTCCACGGGAGCTCTGGATGCTCCAAAGAGGCACCTCGCAGCGACCCCCAGGACGGCGTACCCACGTCGGAGGCAGGCTCCGACGCCGGCGCCACAGAGCGCCTAAAAGGAGGTTCCCAAGCCAAAGGAGGGGCCGGCTGGACCAGCACCCTCCTCCCCGTCGGCCTCGTCATCCGAGTCCTCTAGGCGCACTCGCCTCGCTACCATCTCCATGGCGCTGCCAAGACCTTGGCCCGCGCTGGCCGAATCGCTTCAATCTCGCTGACGGTCTCCATCGCGTCAAAAGAAGCGCTGCGGTGGCGCAGCAGTAAGCACGTGATTCGCAACCACCGAAGCAACCCTCCGCCCCTCGCGAGCGGAGTGCTCCCGCAGGGCGAGAGGCAGGTACGCTAGAGACCCGGCCATTCGGGCGAGGCACGAGGCGTACTGTTGGGTGGTGCGTTCCAACGGCTCATCCAAATGCATCCCCAGAGGCCTCACGCTCCTCCCCATGCTTTTGTACACGGGACGAAGCACAGAAAGGAGAACCTCGTGCTCCTCCCGCGATCCGGCGATCTCGCTTGGCGGCTCGCACGCCGCACGCCGCCCTCCATGGGCTTTTTCGGTGGCCTCGACGCCGCTCGCAGCCTCCATCTCCAAAACGGCTGGAGGTACACAAGAGTCATCACCAGCAACGCCTTCGGTGGCCTCTGTGGTCTCCCTTCCATCGGGCGAAGGCGTCGTACCCGGCTGCCAATCGGAGCTGCGAGAGAATACGAAAACATCACCATTGGATGCGAAGAGACAAGCTTACGCTACCACAGAGTTATTAAGACTTACGCCGGCGGCGGGTTCCAAATGGAGAAGCTCGATGAAGGCAGCACAAGCTCACTCCTCGCCGCGGCCACGGACGTCCTGGCGTCCACGCGGGGCCTCTTGGGGCCGGAACCCCATGAGTCTCCCCCCAATGGCCGCCCGTTGGCCCTCTCGCCATCCTCACCGCCGCTCGCCATCCCGTCCGCTCAAACCTCCCCGCCACGCAAGCAAACTGGAAGAAGGGAGAAGGAGAGCGTACACGACTACCGGACGCAGTACTACCTCGCCTCCAAAACCCAATTTATAGGCGGGGGGCGGTGCAGCCCGGGCAAGCGACGCCTCGTCCACAACGCCAAAGCGCCCCGTCTGGCCCCACGGCTCGTGCGGAGGCCATCATGGCGATGAAGGACCATGTCACGCCTGGCGGCGACGGACGGACGAAGCGAAGTACATCATCACGCGCGGCGGTGGCGCAACGCCGGCCCCGCTCTGGCCGGGTCGCCGCCAAGAGGGCCGCCTCGCCCACGAGGCATCTCTATATCCGACCGGGCGCAACCAAAGCCTGGCGCCGCTTCGCTCCAGCGCTTTTCGGCCCAAAGGCTGAGAACCTCGGGGTTCCATACCAACCGCACCCTGTTTTCCCGCAAACGCACGGGGGCCGTTGATTCATGCGCACTTAGTGCGGATAGCGACCTGATTGGCCGTTGTTTTTTCCGCATGGTAACCCACTTCGACCCAAGCGTCACGGCCTACGTCCCAGCGGCTACGGTTACTAAGTGACGCTTTGCGGAAGAAAGGCGTGACCATGCGGAACGAACGACGACCTTCCGGCGACGCACTCCTCCCGCTCAAATGCGTACGAACACACGTCAAGACCACTGAGGTCAAAGACTCAGCTAACTATTGGCTCTGCCCGGTTCCGATCCCTCTGCTCCTGGCACTATGGCCCACGCCCCGGCGGCAACGGTCGCGAAATAGTGCTTTGCGAATAAGGGGGGTATTCCCGCGCTATGAACCATAGCTGGTCGGAAGCATCCGCTTCCCCCAGCAAGACACCAACTTGCGCCCCTCAAGAATCCCGGACGCCTTGTGTCTTCATCTACGCATCGGCACTCTAACCTACGTTCAAAGGGTCCCAGCGACCCCGAGGACGATGGCTGTCCGAGTAGGTACGAGTCGTGGAAGAAAACACAAGCGGCACAGTTCAGATTATGAAACACACCAACAGCAAACCGTCCCAAAACACAAACAAGTGCCGTCAAGGCAAAAACCAAAAAGGATCCTGCATCGCCGCCGCAGAATCACCCAGCAAAGTCGTCGTCATCGCCATCATCGCCGTCATCATCGGAGCTGCTGACCTCGGGGCCTGCGGTGACCACGCCTAAACCTGCCACCGCCTCCGCCGCCGCATGCACCTTCGCCCGCATCTCGTGGGGATCACCCACGATCCCGGCGATGGCCGCATACGCGTCGAAGGTGGCGTCACGGCTGGCGTAGCAGGCCAGCACGTACTCCGCAACGTCGACCGCAATCCCTTGCCCCTCGCGGGCGGCGCGCTCACGCAAAGCCCGTGGGAGGTCCTCCAGGGCTTCGGCCGCTTGGGTAAGCCCGAAGGCGTACTGCTCCGCCGAACGTTCCAGGGGCTCGTGCAGCTTTACCCCGAGCCACTTCAGGCTCCCGCGTATGCTCTCAAACGCAGGGCGGAGCATGCCCAGAAGGCTCTTGCGCATGTGCATGCGCTCCGCGTGCATCACGTCCGATGCGGCGCTGACATTCTCGGCCCGAGACCGCCACCTCGCCGCCTCCTCTTGAGCCTTTGCCAGCCTCTCCTCGGCGACAATGGCTCGAGCGCGCTGCGCCTGCGCCCCCTCGAGTGCCTTCGCAAGTTCCTTCTCAACAGCCTGGACTCGCGCCCGCTGCCAAAACACGTCCACCTCACGGCGGCGATGGCAGCGGCACTGGCATCCAAGGAGGCTCTCGGCCACCGCCATGCGCCGCTTCTAAGTTTGCCGCCATCCCTCCCGACGTAGGGAGACCAAACGACGCCGCAGGCGGAACGATAACTGCCATCTCGCGCGTCGCGGGTGGTGGAACCAAGCCCGAGCCAGAAGCGCTAGAAAGGGAAAGAAGAAATCCCGCATCAGCAAAAAACAACAAGATCAAGGCAACCCCAACGCCGGTCGGCGGACCCTTACCTCGATTGAGGGTTCCCGATGCGAAAGGCCGACGAAGCGGGGATCTTAATCTTCGTCACCCGGTAGAAGATCCCCGTGGCTGGGACTTCTTAGGAACGGCGAACTGCGGTTCCACCTCGGCCACTCGCTTCTTGGCCCTCCGATCGTCACCGCCGCCAGCCATTTCTCGCTGAGTCAGAAAACTGGGACAAAAGACGAAGAGACGATGCGGCGGCGTATATCTGGCCAAACATGGTCGTTGTCGCCCTCCCCCCTCAATCTATTTATATGGGCGGGGCGAAGCAACCGAAGAAGACGACGCGTCGGACGGCACGACGCGACGATTAACTCGCGGGCGAGCGACACGACAGCCTCGCCACCTCCTCCTCCCATTAAATGCGAGAGGACACGGCGGGGGCACCGCCCAACAGAACCGCACGCCTAGTATCAAGCCTCCGGCCGCCCGCGATCCCGTCGAGCGAAAAGCAGAACCATCGGCTGAAGAAAATCGAAACACAGCTAAGACAATCCTTCCCTAAGCTTGTCTGTCCCTCCCCCCGACCTCAAGTGCTGCGCGGAGGCCGACACATCGGCCCCCACGCACCACTCGGGGGCTACAACACCACACGCCCAAGACGGATCGATGACTGACCACCACTCGGTTTTTCTAAGCAAACCCTCTCGACTGGCGCCACTACCACGCCTCGGTGGCTACGATCGCCAATAGCGCCATGAAAAAGGAAATGCCCAATGCGACGGAACCATGGCCGGTCAGGAACGTTCAGGCCCCGCGGCAGACACCGAGCAAAACATCCCAATCCTAAAACGGCTATTTGCGCCTCCTCCGAACACCATGAATAGCGCACCGACTTATGCTTGGATTCAAGGGCCGATCCGACCGGCCCAAGCAAACTTCAAACCAACGTTCAACAAATTCACCCTACATCGACAAAAGCCAAAGCAGCTAATCTTTCCCCTCATCCTGATGGAGGATATCCTGCGGCGATATCCGGCCGGCGATCGTTGCGGCGTACGGGTCAATCCGAGTCCTCAGCTCCTCGACCTGCTCGTCGGTTTGATCTGCGGTGACCCCGCTGCTGATGACCTCGAAGTCAACGTCGTCATAATGGGAGGCGACAAGGACAAGCGCCGAGGTAACCCCAAGCTCGGCTCCCACGCTCACCGAATGCTCGACGTGCTTCGGCACGCGAGCCAGCGCGGCGGCAAGAAAGCTCGGACTCGACACGGCGGCCCCGAGCACCCGGTGGCAGACCTCCTGGCCGGCTTCCTGGAGGGTCATCAGCTCGGCAGTCCGCACGGACAAGTCATCCTCCGCCAACTTCTTCTCCGCCAGCGCTACCTCACGCGACGCGAGTACCGCGTCACGTGCCTCCTCGGCCAATTTTGCGCTTCCGCGGCATCATCAAGTCTCCTCCACAACTCTACAGGCCGCTATAAGCGTCAGAAGCATACTAGGCAAACTATGATAACAAAATCTTTGGGCCAGAATCGGGTGGCTTACCGTCCGCAAAAGCCTCCAAACGTTGGAGATCCTCTTCGGCCTTGGCCCGCCTCCTTTCGTGCTCGGGCTCCTCTTCTCGAATCAAGCTCCTCCCGACTTGGTCACGCTCGGTCGGAGGCGGACGCTTCCGACAGCGACTCTCTCATGGCGATGGCGGCATCCCTAGTCGCGGTTGGCCTCCGCGAAGGGACTCGAGTTTCACGCATCTTCGCCGCCTCCACCCGCTCACGCCCTGGTGCCCCGAGCACGCCACTCGATGCGAAGATGGTTGGTTTCCTCACCCCGACCGCAGATTCGGAGGAACTCGGCTTTGTTCACCGAGTGGAGTTTCAGTTCTCGCGAAAGCGGGACGCCCATCGACTCATTGTTCGTGAAAACAAGTCGGACACTGAAGCCGAGGCCCCGACTAGGCTTACTGCGTGCGGTCGGGTATCCACCCGTAAATCACGCCGACGCCTCCTCGACGCAACGAAGAGCAACAGCCAAGCTTTTCTGGGCCTGATCCACCTGAGTCGCGATCCGCCGCCTGCCGTCCTCGAAGGTCCTCCACAGCTTGGCCTCTGCATCGTCATCCAGCACAAACAACGGCTCGCCGGTAGGATCACGACCGCCCTCAGTCAAGCATAGGTCGGGCCCCGGCGGCGGAGATCGGCCCGATCCTCCACTCAAGCGCTTCGATCACGGCCGCACCGCCACTGGGCCGCCCTCCGGTGGGTTTGCGGCGGTATAGGTAGGGTCGCCTTGGCGTCGGTCCGCAACCCCGCCATGGTCCAGCCTCGCCGGTCAAGCGCCTCGAAGGTCCTCGGCGGCGGCGCGCGGCGAGGCTGCCAATCGCCAAGACGGTGGGCGGAATGAGTTTCGCCGGCGGTGGCGGAGGTCACCTCCCCACCTCGACCTCCGCACCGAGCCTCGACCCGTCGGCGATGCTCGGACCACTTCCTGCGCCGATCCGGGACCACGGCGGAGGCACCGACACTGAGCCACGGCGGGCCAGCGACCGCCCGGAGCGTCCCACCGCCGCACGGCCAAGCGTGAGCCGCATTCTCTTCGCCGACCCTCCTGGCGAAGACAAATCACCCCCTCGCTTGCCCAAAGATGTCTCCCCTAGAGGCACCTCCACCCGGGGCGCGACGACGACGACGCCAGCCGCCAGGCTTCCGCCCGATCCGCCAGGGACCAACGACTTGAAGGAGACTTTACGGTACGGATTGGAAATGCCGCCACCGTCGGTGCCCGAGGACGACTCCGAGTCGCCCGTCCCGACGATGGTCGACTCGGAGGCATCCTCGCCCCGGGCGACCCTCGCCCGGCGCTCCTCCCTCTTTCTCCTCCTTGACTCCTCCCTCCACTTCTTCCGAGCGGACTCCTGTTGCTCGGAAATCTTGCGGACCGCGGCCCTTTGAGCCTTTTCCTCCGGCAGAATCACCCGGGAAACCATCCCGGACAACCCCTGGATGGTATAAAGATGCTAGTCAGGCAAGGCACGAAAGGTCGCGTCGAATGGAGAAGGGAAGGAAAAGGACAGGTAGCACGACTTACCAGGTCTGGAGGATGACTCGCCGAAAAAGGCTCGGGTTGGCCGCCCACCGCCACGGTCGCGCAACCAACCAACACGGCGGTCGTCCTAGCCTCGACCTCCGACTCGACGAGCTCCGCCTCCACCATCCGCATGGGGTCGTGAACTCCCCCATATTGGAACATGGGGCGGTCCCTCGTCATGAGGGGCTGGACACGCGTCTTCATGAAAGCGCGTACAACGACCTCGCCGGTCAGGCCCCGCTGCACCTGGGCCTTGATCCTATCAACGATCACCTCCACCTTGTTCTTCTCCCTGCTGTCAAGCCCCCAGGACCATTCTTCCCTCGCCACGGGGCGGCGACCAGTAAAAGCTGGGGCACTCCCCTCCGGGTTCCGCACGTAGAACCATTCAGAATGCCACCCCCGGTTCGACGACGGCAGCTTCAAATCGACATAATCCGCCGGGCGGCCCTGACGCATCTGAAGAGCTACGCCGCCCATGAGCGCCAGGGGACCCGTCGATTGATCCTTCCTCGACTTGGCATGGAAAAAGTACTTCCAAAGCGCCAGTGGGGCTCGATCCCCAGGAACGCCTCGCACAACGTGATAAAAGCCGCGATGTGAAGCACTTCGTGGGCATTGAGCTGGTGCACCTTGACCTTATAATGATGCAGCAACCCGCGAACGAACCGGTGGAGCGGAAGTCCGAACCCGCGCTCGTAAAAGGAGGCGGGCACGGCGATCTCGTCGTCAGCAGGCGCGGGGACCGCGGCCCCCGTCGGCACCCTCCACCGCGAGACGTCAAACGGCGGGAGGAACCCTTTCCTCTCCAAGCCTTATGCGCGGCTGGGCGAGATGGAGCATTCAGGCCACGACATTTCCGGCGGCGCGAGGATGGGAGACAAGAAAAGGTAAGGAACAAACCCTCGGCCCTTTTTTGGCTTTCTCCTCTTGGGCAGGAAGGTGCTTGCGTGCAAGCGGGAAACGCAACAGCCAGTCCGAGCACCTCCCCCGCGTAGGTTTTTGCAGGCACCGAACGGGCGCCGTCCGGACAGACTGACGGTCAAAGCGACGCCGCTCGAGACAAAGGCCAAAGCGGCGTGGCGCTACCACGCAGCGCCCCCAACGAAGACATATCCTTTCAAATCTTTTTCGCATTAGATGCCGGACGGAAGGGCGCCAGGTGCACTACCGCTGGCGCCCCGCCCCACGGCCTTCTACTTATTTCTAGCTTCCAGAATGGGCCAACTAGGTCATATCGGTAAAAAGTCCGCCGGGCCACGAATGGCCTCGAGGCGGCCAGATTATTTAGACGCCCCGGGGCTCGAAGCATTGACAACCCAAGAGGTTTTGAGGTCGCCCCGGAATACAAAACGAGCAAGGGACGAGAATGAGGTGAGCCCCCGGTGGGCCTCTAGTTGGGTCGGCGGACGACCCAATCGCCAAAACTCGTGTCCGAGACCATACTTCACGCTCTCCCGCGGAATCCATCGTAGGGTGGCAGCCAGCTGCACCCCGGGTCGGCTGACGACTCGGGGCCCGGTACGGGATCGAGTAAAGAAAGGTTCTTATGGGTCGCCCCCAGCGGGTCGGACGCCCGACTCAGGGACCGTCCGCTCGGAAAAAGATCCCCTTGGGAGGATCTCCAGGGCCCACTCGGATAACCCGACAGTAGCTCCACGAGCGCGGTGCTCAAGCCGGCGCTAGGCAAGCACGTGACTGCTCACCCCCTCCAGGTCCCACACCTGCGGATGGGGCGTACCTGTGGGACAGACAGCGGCTATTCCTCCCACGGATAGCCTCGCCAAACGAGAGTTCGGGAGGAACGCCCCACGACGAAACTCCGGTATAAAACCAGCCGACAAATACGTCCAGCTACGACGCAAAACGAGCACCCAGGAGCTGGGGCCTCGTCAAGGCACGAGGGCCTCCCTGCCAGCCAGGGCAGCGTCCAACCGAAACATAGGATCAGCTCTGCGTGCGAGAAACCCCCAATCGCTCTCCGACCGCTCGGGGCTCGAAAGACTCACGCGTAGAAGGCGCGCGCACTCAGCAAAGTCGACTTACTAATCCGGAAGGATCCCACCGAAGTCTCGTGAACCCGCCCGGGGGCACGGATCGGGTAACATCTCCTACGCACACCCCCGGCGGGGTTCCGCTGGCCAAGTCGGTGGAATCCCGCGAAGCAAGGGCCAACGGGGACGCCCGCCTAGCTCGAACCGTCAAAATATCCGATGTAACCCCCCAACCAGCTCTCTCCGACACGCTCGGGGCTACACCGGCAGCCGAGGCACAAGACCGAAAAGAAATCGGCGGACCAGGACGGTTGGTCTATCAAGGATGATGGACCGCCCAGGAACGCGCACGTTCCAGGGCAACCCCGAGGGCTACTGACGAATACTCATACAGGGTACCCCACAACCAAGACTTCATCCTCATGGAGAGGTATTATCATCCGAGACAATCGAAGCTCAAGTGGGCGATTCAGCCCACCCCAAAAACAGAGACTCCATGGGCGGAAAGAATGTGGGCCCTCGCCGGGCCACGGGCATCAAGCGATAGTCGGAGCGCTCGAAGACTCGACCAGTCGGACGTCCGCTCTCCGACAGTCGGTCTTCGGATGCTCGACCGGGCTCCCAGCGAAGCCCTCGACGAGTCGAGTTGGGGCCTCCATCGCGACGCCATCTAGCCGCGGGATAAACACCTGTCTCACGAGCACAACGCCCTCGCCAGGAGCAGGTGGGTCCGTCCCGAGGCAATTCCCGAAGACGCCGAAGTCAAGCGGCTATCCCATCACGCGGTCACGTACCGTAAAGAAGCACGCACTCTCCCGAGGCAAGCCCCGAGACCGGTCGCCCAGACGTCAGCACTAGACATGCGCACAGGGGGCTGGTACGCCGTTTCCCGGAGGAACGGGACACCCGCACCAACTCCGTGTGTCTACCCACTTGATATGGCAAGGCAGATGACGGACGAATGACAGAACCTTGGAACAGACTTCAAGGTCGAAGACTCAACACCTCAGCATAGGACGCAACGCCTAGCCGTTAGGCATCCCTTTCCTGTTTTTTGCATATCCTCCAAACCCCCGTGTAACCCGTCTTCCCTGTATCTATATACGGAAAGCGGGACCCCAAGGGAGGGGGATCGACCACACTTCCAAACCGTCACAGTAGTGAAGGAACTCCCTCGGAGCCGTCCGAGTTGTAATCAAACGCAGTCTTCTGCGCCCCCATCAATACAATACCACCACACGAACTGACGTAGGGACATTCAGCCCGAACCAGTATAAACCCTGGGCTCCTGTAGTCTAACCATTCAAGGAAGCGGGAGCGCGCGACCCCTTGACTTACAAATTTACCTGCCGGTTTACAAAACACCGACAAATGGTGGCTCTAATGGACCTTGCAAATGTGAATGGTCTTGATCCTTGTGATATGCTTTGCCACTTCTAGAACTTTGATAGGCTCCTTGTAGGTGAGATCCTTTTGCAGATTAATGGCTTCCAGTGGCATCTGCTCCTATGGTACTCATAGACACTTTTTTAATTGCAATATGTGAAACACATTATGAATGCTGGCACAAGACTAAGGAAACTCAAGCTAGTAAGCAACCTCTCATCTGAGTTCCAAGATTTTGAATGGTCCAGCATATTTGAAAGGTAAACTTTCTTTTTAATTAAAATCTCTTAGCTACTTTCAGAGCAGTGACTCTGAAATAAATATAATCATTGAGCTCGAACCTCAAATCTCAACGACGATTGTCTGCAAAACTCTTTTGTCTGGTTTGAGATATGTTCAACCTATCTTGAATTAGTTGAACTTGATCCTTAGCTTCTTGTAGCATGGCAGGGCCAAACAATTATCTTTCTCTGATCTCCTTCTAGTTGAGATGGGTTCTGCACTTTCTTCTATGTAGGACTTCAAATAGAGACATTTGCAGACTAGCTTGGTAACTATTATTGTAGGAGAACTCAACATATAACAAATTTGTTTCATTTGGCACCATGAGTTAAGGCATATTCTTTTAGCATGTCCTCAAGGATTTGGTTCACATGCTCAATCTGTCTATTAGTTTGAGAGTGATAGGTAGTACTGTAATTGAGATGGATACCCATAGCTTCATATAAACCCTGCCAAAAATGAGAGGAAAATTGGAACCCGTAGCTTCATGCAAACTCTACCAAAAACAAGAGGAAAACTGGATTCCTCGGTCTGACACTATCTTCTTGGATACTCCGTAAAGACTGATAATCTTTGACATACACAATTCTACCAATTTATCTTCTGTACAAGTAGTCTAGATTGAAATGAAGTGAGCTATCTTAGTCAATCTATCCACCACCACCTAAATCAAATAATTACTCTATTGAGTTTTGGGAAGTCCGATAATAAAATTCATACCAACTTCTCCCTACTTCTACTTGAAATCTTCAATGGCTACAGTAATCCTGCTAGCCTCTCATGCTTTGCTTTGACTTTTTGCAAACATCACACAGAGCAACATACTCACAAGGAATCAAACTAAAACTAGATTTCTTTTATTATATTGTATAAATTAGTCAAATTAAATCTTTTTATTTTGAAATAATTCCAATTAAGCTTTGTTTAATTCGAGAAAATCCAAACGGTTCTATTTATTTTTGAAACTTTCTAAAAGGCACACAAACGGGGGTGCTACAAACCTACCCCCTTAAATGGAATTTCAACTCCGAGATTCGAGTTGACTAGGGAATAGGTGCGGGAACTCAGCTTTCAAATCATTTTCATGTTCCTAAGTGGCTTCCTTCTCTAAATGGTAGCTCCACTGGATCATGTAAAAGTGAACGGTCCTACTCCTCATGATACACTCGTGAATTTTGAAATTGGGTCAGGGCTCTCCACTAGATCTTTTGTAAAAGCACCCTCGTGGTTTCAAAAAATTGCATCCAGACACAGGACAAGCTCTTTTGCATAAAAAACCTCGTGGTTCCGGAAACTCCTCTCATGTCCCAAATCCCCGTTTTCATGAAAAGCATATAAATTTTCCAAAATCTTGTTCACATTCACCATTTATATGAAAAGGCCTTTCGTGAATTCTCAAATTGTGATTATTTCAATTTTTCTTAGTTTGTTTAGGTTTCATTAAAGGAAAAATGATATCCATCGTGGTGATTGGTTTTACCATCCGACTATTATATCAAAATTCATCTGACGTAGCGTTGCGCGTGACTTTATCTAGTTTGTTTTAGATATTGCTCGGTTTGAAACACCATAACTTTACTAGGTTTACGTGAAAATAAAAAAATTCCTCTGGAATTAGTATGTTTCAAGTAGGACGTTATGAGTGCCTACTGCCATAGGCAAACCTCCTACAGTTTTTTAAAAATACAAAATCAGCTAATGGCTGTTTATATGTAATATTAGCTTCGATATTATCCTTCCACTTGAGATAATCGCTCACATGCGTTCCGTTTAGCACAACTTAAAAGAAAGGAAATATAGGAAAAATACTTTCGGGTTCTGTTCCTTTCTCTAGTCGGAAGCCAAGGCACCCAGGAACTCTGAAGCTTCGTTCCCCAAGAGCCCTTCACCACCAACAAGCAGATTTCCATGGGCTGCGTAGGATCCACCCCCAAGGGCGCCGAACGCGGTAAGAATCCACGATCCCAACCCCTCAGTTCTTCGATTACCGTTGATCCGTGCAGTGAGAATCGGGTGCTTGAGGCACAAAAGGTTGCGATTTCTGTGCTACGTGGGGAATTGGGGTTCTTGGCTCTCGGGCTTTCTTGGTTTTTTAGGGAGCTCTCTTGTTGCAATCTTGGGAGGGGTTTGAGCGACGCAATGCCTACTATGGGTTGCAACGGAGTAAATTGTGCCCAATTGCGTGATGGAAATAGGCTGTACTTGGCAAGAACCGAGTTCTTGGTTCCAGTTGAGTTAGGTTATCCAATTGAATTCTTGGTTCGTAGATAGTTAGGTCTTGGTGAAGTTTTGGATGGGATTTGAATGATTCTTGGGTCAGTTCTGAACTGGTAAGAGCCAAATTAGCCGATTCAGTTGAGCTCTTGGTGAAATCGCAGGTATGGAATGTATTCCATTTCGAAAGTGAACGGAATTCTTTGTTTGGTGGGGTTCTCTGTTGAGTGGTGGGTTAAGGACCTGATTCTTGGGGGGGATATGAAAGATTGGGGAAGGATGGATTTGCTACCACTTGTGTAATTGGAGAGCGCTCTTGCTGAATAACTGCTTGGCATGGTTATTAAAACGTCGTTAAAACGACGTGTACACGTCGTGTAAACGTCAGAACGTGCCCGAGCAGGAGAACGTCCGGGCGTTTTGCGAGGTGAGTTGGCCGAGGAGCGCCGCCTCGCCTGGGAAGAAATCCAGCCTCCTCGTGCGCCGCCGCAGCCTCTGGGAGTCCTCCCTGTCGCCGTCGCTGCCTCACAGGAGGCGCGGGTAGAGGAGGCCTTGAACGAGGAAAAGCGATAAGCCGGCAGATGAGGGCGACAACTTGAGGCATGGGCGGAGGCTTGGCAGGGCGAGGGCGACGAAAGCCGGCAGCCTTGAGGAGGGCTGGCAGGGAAGGCCATGGGGAGGGGAGGCGGCAGGAGGAGGCAGCCGTATGGCCATTGAGGGCAAGGCTGGGAGGAGCTGTGAGGGAGGCAGTGGAGTTGCTAGGGTTTCTCATGGTGTGGATGGGCTGAGTGGATGGGGTTTCTCAGGGTGTGGATGACTGGGTGGGCTGAGTGGTGCTTCCTCTAGCTGGGCCAAGCCCATTTGCTTCCTCTAGCTAAGCCATTTGCTTCCTCTAGCTAAGCCATTTGCTCCCTCTAACTGAGTGTATTCTGCTGCTAATGCTCTACTCTCTCTAGCCATTTGAGAGAGAGAGGGATGGTTGGGCCGGCTTGGCTTCAGAAACAGATAAATAGTGGTATTAATGTGATATATTTTTGCCCCATATTCATTTTGCAATAGTGTCTAAAACTACGTTTCAACACTCGTTTAAACGTTTAAAAGTTAAAAAGGGGGTGGGTCGTTTCGTTCTCGTTTTACGTTTTAATAACCATGCTGCTTGGGTAGTTTTATCTTCTATGGAGTAGCAATAGGAGTGTAAACTGGACCTTCTGTATGGTTTTGCACTTTTCAATAATGCATGGAAGATGGTATGTAACAGTTTCTGACATGGTGAATGTTGAGTTTTGTGAAGAGAGGAAAGCATGATCCGTGAGTCCATTAAGAGCCACTAGAATATCTTGATGAATTGCCATTGGTTTTTTGAAATCACAGTTTTGTGAGGGGAAGGTCCTGTAGTATGAGATAGTTGGACAGCTTAATGCTGTGTAGAAATTTGGATCCTCCAAAGTTCTTAAGCAATGAGACAGTCCAGCATGCTGTTAGATTATAAAATGGATAGTCCAAATTAAGCATGCATGACAAAATTGGCTTTCTTTTGAGGTAAATTGATGCTTATAATTTCTTGCACTTGACCTGACCGTTTCTTGATTAGACGACATGCACAACTTTTGCCTTGCTTAACAATGACACACAGTTTTGACGCTTGTGTAATCTGTAGTAAACCAATTAGTTAGCATATCAGTCAGCAAGACATATTTTTAACATTTTATTGCACCCTCGGGGGTAAGATTAACATTCTCTATGCTTGGAGGTTCTCATTTTGTTTTGTGCTTTCTAGTGGTTCTTATGACAATGCATAGGTGAGTGTTATATTTTTTGGGGCCTGGTTTATTTTCACGGTATATTTTGTGCAAGTTGAATATTTACGGTTGGGAATATACATGGAATTTTCTTATTTTGTTTTAGTTGAATAGAGTCGCTTTTTATGGACGTCAGCTAACTATAGTAGCTCATCATTTGGTCAACTCATAATCGTGTCAGGTTTTATTGAAATGTAACCACATGGTTGTGCTAAGTGAGGAGATTACCATTATGTTTTGAACTAGTCTGTGGGTTTTGATATTTTGGTAAAGAAGAAACTGGTGACATCTGAGACATGATAATTGTAATGTATGTTTTGCATTGGGGGTAAAATTATGGTAACTTGGCCTCAGTATGTACTTTCATGTTCATGCATTATATTATATATGTCGCAATGGTACAATACAACTTGTGCAATTGTCATTATATTGCTTGCCATTGCTTTACAAAAGTGCAATGCAGTAATGCCATGTGGGGTATGTGGGAGTTTTACTTCAACAATTTGAGATGTTTGGGAATCACAATATAAATGACCTTTTGGAGATATATCAGATACATGCGTGACCACTTGCTGCATTATTGATGATGTCAATTCTTGAATGTTCAGATGGAAGATCATCACTAAATAGCTGTCTGTGCTTTACCCATTTGTATCTGCATATAGCCTGGGTTTCATATTTGATTGATCACAGTTGTGAGATACTTAGAAAGGTTGATTCTGATCTGTATTATTTTGTTCCTATTAAGTTATAGTTTGTCTGTTGTTGGTAAAATTTGCTACTTGCACTAGCTATTGTGTATATTTGTGTTGGCCACATAATAACAAAGTAGTTAAGTGAGCAATAAGAACAAGGGTAGAAAGGATGTACTTAAGGTAAGGTTTTGATCAAATTGATACAATGAAAGCATTGGACTGTGTTACTCTTATTGTAATTATATGCATTAATGCATCTCCCTGTTACATATACATGGTTTTTGCAAAATAAATAAATTAAATTGACACTACTTAAGTTGTACTATATTTACTATAACATCAATTACCTGTGAAGATTCCTACAACCTACAGGCTTCACGGGTCATCTGATATAGTGAGGTTTATTGTGTAATATGCAGAAGTTACTAAGAAAATCAGGAAGCCCAAGCCCTGGAAGCACCCCCAGCCAATAACAGTGGCCCAGCTCAGGCAGCTGCGTGATGAGTTTTGGGACACATCTCCTCACTATGGTGGTCGGAAAGGTATTTCTCTATTGTTTTTATTGCGTGTCTTCACATCCTTTTTTTGCTGCGTATTAAAATTTTAATTAAGCTAGATTCAGCACCCTTTTTCTTCTTAGATGCACAATTAGCTGCTCTCATTGCACATATATGTAATCCTTGCACTTACATTTGAGCCTTGTACAGAAATTTGGGATGCTCTTCGTGCTGCGTCAGAGGCTGATGTAGCCCTTGCACAGGCAATTGTGGACAGTGCAGGCATAATTGTTTCTAACGCTGACCTGACTCTCTGCTATGATGAGAGAGGTTCGGTTTTCTGCCCGATTCTTTTGTTGTTTTACTCCTTTAACATGCCTTCAGGTTATTCAACACGGTTGTTAACATTTCAGGTGCTAAATATGAACTGCCCAAGTATGTTTTGAGTGAACCAACCAACCTGATCCAAGACAGTTGAAGAGCAGCCGTACAAAGACCTACTGATGTAAAAAACTGTAAATGACTCAGATGCTAAAACAACCCCTTGCTCTGACTGTCCTGGTAATTGGAGCATGCTTGATATAAGATTCCAAGCAATGCTTCAGCTTACAATTTTTTCCCTAGCCTTAGCAAACTGTGTTCTCCTCTATCTTTTGAGTCTCAACTGTCTTCCTATGCGTAGATAAAGTTTCTGATAGCAACCCCTCTGTTGTTGCTACTGTTAACATGAGCCTGCTACTCTGCTTAGAAATCTTTGTATGTGTTAGAAACTTAGAATGATGCTTTGATATTTCGTTATCATGATACAAGTTGGGCGTATGGTATACATTTCAGAAGAAATGTCAATCTTACAGTGGGTTCAGTTGCTAGCCTCTGATGCGTGAAGTTGGTTTACCGCTTGTAGTGTTGCCATGCATTGTGTGATCTGACAATGCAAAATAAGAACTGTGACAGGCAGGAGGAATTTATGATGGAAACATCCGATGCTAAAAGGGGAACATATCCTGTGCAATCAGACAGTTGGTGAAACCACGGTACAACCCAACTAAAAAAAGTTTCAAAAAATTCTGAAAAAAAATCATGGGTGTACATCTCAGCTTATCCCATCTATATATAAAATTTCATGATCAAATTCGTCCTGTGCTAAGAGTAATAAAAAAGATAAAGTTGATCATGAATAGGAACTGTGCTAAGAGTAATAAAAAAAGATAAAATTGATCATGAACAGGAACTGTTCCTGTTCATGATCAACTTTGTCTTTTTTGTAACTTCTAGCACAAGACGAATTTGATCATGAAATTTTATATGTAGATGGGGGTAAGTTGAGATGTACATCCATGATTTTTTTTCAGAATTTTTTAATTTTTTTTTAGTTAGGTTGCACCGTGGTTTCACCAACCTGTCTGATTACACAGGATATTTTTCCTGCTAAAAGTACTTCATTACAAGATGTAACGCAGCCATGCTAGTAATAGTGTAATGTTATATATAGGTCCAGGTCTACCTCACCGTCTTTGATGCTGTCGGCGATGACGTTCTGCCTCTTGCCGTGCCCCTTCACCCAGGGGGGTGATACACCCACGGTGAAACATGTGCTTGCATAGTGTGACGACCACCTGCTCTTCAGACAGGAATGTCTCTAAGCATACGGTGCATGCTTTCTTCTCTAGTGTTTGGAGGTACCCCAGTTCTTGCACTCCTGCTATGGGAGAAGATGCCTCTGCCGCCTCTCTTGGAGGCAGCAGTCATCTGAGGTTTTGAGGGCCGGGAATGTCTGCTTCTGGAGCTGCTCCATTGCCATCCTGAACTCGTCGCCGGTGAGTCCAGGATTCTCTCGCCTCGGCCTTAGGTTAATTGTTGTGCCACCGCCGCCATCGCTAGTACCGTTGAAATGGAGGAGTCGGAATGGTGCATATGGTTGCAAAGGGGACCTGAGCACAAGACACTTATCATGACTGTTGGGACAGATCATAGATGGTTGCTGTGACAGATGCTAATGGTGATGATAGTGTCCACTGTCATGGATTCATGGCTTCACTTTACCCAAAGGTACTGAAGCTCAAATGGAAGAGAAACAGAACAGTCTTGTGTCCGCGAGTTGTACCTGGAAAGTCCAAAAGGTTCTCCTCACTCTTTGCTCCAGTAGTCTCCCAGTGTAACCCTGGATCAAAATGCAAAATCACGCTCTTAAACATACAAACAAAGAGAGAAAGAAACACTCACTCAACATAAATACAAAAGCAGTTGCTGCTTATGAAATCTGATCTCTTTGAAAATTGCAAAGAAAGGGAAAAACAAGGAAAGTCGCTAGTTGTTACCCCATGATACATAGGACAAGGGACCCTCCCCCTAGACGGCAAGTGATGGTACAAGGCATACTCGTGCTCAGGAGGCAAGGGGCCGTACTCCGGCCCGTAGCTCCCGTCGGGCCGGCGGTCGCTTATCTGGACGGCGACCGGAGAGCTGTCCAGGTTTTCGGGTGGAATGAGTTCGTTTGCAGGGTGATGAGTTCTTGTGGGAGTGTACATATGATACCCTTCATTGTTGGCTCACAAGGTGGGATTTGGAATCAATAATTTTTTTGCTTTACTAGTGATGCCCACAGAAAGTGAGCATTAGGTTCTCCTTCCAGTCTCATCGGATCAGACAATGTTCTCACATAATCTTTGGTGCGTAAAGTGAGATGATAGCAGAGCCTGACTTTTGCTGGATGACATTGTTGAAGCATAGAGAAATGGGAGCAATGTTGTAGGGAAAGAGTATCGGTAGGAAAAGAGCCTCTACATATGCAATAAAACTTCGCATATCTTGATACATGGAATTCATTTGAACTGAATAATGGAAACCAGCAAAGATAGGCTCCAAAATTACTTCAATTCCAAAGCAAGGAATCTCCTCGAGATGTCGCCTGACCAAATTTTATTCAGTTATTCCCCTCAATAAAAATTTTATTCATTTACATCTTACATGGGTTAAAAAATTGAATTTCAGACCCTTAATTGGATTCTTCAATTTATACATTTCAGAAGAAACAAAGATGTCACATCTGTTACTCAGAATGAGTGAGGCTGTCTCTGATATATGCACGAAGTTGCATGGTCTACCGTTCGAGGTGTTACTAGTCATCGTTATATTGATTTGACAATGCGGAGTGGAGAAAATAAGCTACGCCAAGAAGTAATTCTGATGGATACATGCAATGCTGCTCTTACCACACGATCTCTGACGAAGTGATGATACAGGAATACCATACATGCATGGCATTAGGCTGATTTAATTGTCAAATACATTCAGTTGTATGTGTGACGCGGCTGAAGCTGGCCTAGATGCGTAGCTACTCATGGCCAAATCCATCATCATGGGCAGTAGAAGAGCACCCCAACCACGGCGGCTAGTGTCCTGACAACGCCGCTATTGCAGAGTGCAGACTAGCACATCGGACGCGACGCAACCCCGGTGAAACCTGTGGTTGCATTCAGGGGTGTTCCATGGGGGCACCGTTAGAATCGAGCCTATCGCCGGCGCCGTAAACCCCCTCCCCCCGACCCCGTAGCGAACAGTGGCGGCTATGGAAATTCCGCCGCTCCCACTGGAAGCTCCCTCTCCCCGACCCCGTAGCGAACTGTGGCGGCTATGGAAGTCCTGTGCTAGAAGTTACAAAATAAAACAAAGTTGATCATGAACAGGAACTGTTCCTGTTCATGATCAAGTTTGTCTTTTTTATTACTCTTAGCACAGGACGAATTTGATCATGAAATTTTATATGTAGATGGGGTAAGCTGAGATGTACATCTATGATTTTTTTCAAAAATTTTTGAAACTTTTTCTAGTTGGGTTGCACCGTGGTTTCACCAAACATTTGATTGAACAGGATATTTACCCTAGATCTGATGGTAGATAACATTAATAGTAATTACTATTCACTTTCAACTTGTTTTTCTGTTACTGTTTACCGCCCTTTTGTTGCTGTTAAATTGGTCTTCAGGCTATATAAGCCGTGGCTGTAATGGAGAAATGTATGGAAAACCCTAATCACTTCTTTTAGTTGTCAACTTTCCTCTTTTCTCGAATATCATCTTCCAGTTCTATTCTTTTCCTTTGGTGATTTGATTACGTTTATCCGATAGAAATTCGATTCAGATCGGAGTCTGACATATTGGTATCAGAGCAGAGCAATCCTCGGCTCTAGTGTTTGGGCAGTGATTTTGGTTTGCGATGGTTGAGGATTCTTTCCAGCTTGCATACATGATGCGGATGATCTGGATCTTCATAACCCAGCGGTTGCTTCATATAGACATGCTCTTCTAGAACTCCATACAAGAAAGCATTTTACACATCTATTTGCCGAAGACACCAGCCATGGGAGACAGCGAGAGAGAGAATAAGTCTCACTGTTGTTGGTTTTATCACAGGGCTAAAAGTGTCTTCGTAATCCAAACCATGTCTTTGTTTGAATCCTTTCGCGACCAGCCGAGCCTTGTACCGCTCAATGCTACCATCTGCCATGCGCTTCTACTTGAATACCCACTTGCTATCGATCAAATTTTGACCATGCTATTTCGGAGCAAGATGCCATGTCTGATTTCGCTGAAGTGCATCAAACTCAGCGTCCATAGCTTGTCACCAATTCTGGTCTTGCATTGCATCCTGATGATTTGATGGCTCAACCGGTTCAGACTCGGCCACAGTTGTAGTTCTCAATGTGATATGCTTCCCCTTGGTTGAGTATCTGACCATGCCATCATGAAAGGTCTTTGGCTTCTGGATGCCAAGTTGTAACCTGATGTGCATACCTTGTTGTGAAGGTGGTGGCACAGCTGGAGAAGGATTGATGGTTGGTTCTTCTACATCTTCAACACCTGCAGGATTAGCGACAAAGACACTGGGTGAAGAATTGACATTATCATGCACATGGTCTCTCTCAGCAGAAGGAATTGTGTTAAGATGAAGAGGTAACAAAACATCATTGGGCTGAAAAGGAGTTATGCGAGTGCTATTATCCTCAGCAAAAGGGAAAATAGACTCATCGAAGATTACATCCCGAGAGATATAAACTCTCCCAGATTGTTTGTCCAAACACTTGTACCCTTTATAGAAGTTACTATAGCCGATAAACACATACCGTTTGGAATGAAAGGACAATTTGTTGTATGGTCTTAGATTTGGCCAACACGCACAACAATATGTTTTAAGAAGTGTGTAGTTGGGTTTGGTTCCAAAAAATTTTTCTATAGGAGTATATTGTTGGATAACACGGCTAGGTAATCTGTTGATCAAGAAACAGGCGGAGGTAAACGCTTCATCCCAGAATTTCAATGGCATAGACGCTTCCGCTAAGAGACTAAGCCCAACATCAACGATGTGTCGATGCTTTCTCTTAGCCGAGTCGTTTTGTTGGTGTGTGTGTGAGGATAGGAAATGAGATGCTTAATGCCATTCTGTTGAAAAAGTTTGTGTAGAGTTTGATATTCCCCTCCCTTGTCTGACTGAATAGGAAGAATTTTCTTATTTAACAATATTTCGACATGAAGTTGGAACTGAACAAAAACACGAGCAACATTAGACTTGAATTTGATTGGGTAGAACCAAACAAACTTGCTGAAATCATCTATAAAGCTGGCATAATAGCAGAAGCCTCCTACTGAAGTGCGAGCAAGACCCCAGACATCAGTAAAGACAAGATCTAAAGGAGCACTGGATACATTATTCGAAATATGAAAAGGAAGTTGATGGCTTTTTGCCTCTTGACAAGCATTGCATACATGCTGCTCTGCTTTGTCAGGAATTACAGGAAGATTATTTGTATTGAGAACATGCTGGACGACAGTGGAAGAGGGATGACCAAGACGATGGTGCCAAAGTCTCAATGTGGCTTTGACACTGGTAAAGGCTTGCTTGTTCAAGGCAGTAGAGGAGGATGTCACCAACAGATACAACCCTCCTTCACATTTGCCTTGAAGAAGAAGCTTCTTCGTGTCCCAATCCTTGACAAAAAAATAGTTTGGATGAAATTCAAGGTAAACATTGTTGTCAGCTGCAAGGTGATGTACTGAAAGTAAGTTTTCGTGGGCTTTTGGAATATGAAGAATGTTATTTAGTTTCAAAGGGTGATTGGAAGTAGAGATGTGAGAGTGACCTATGTGTGGTATTGTCATACCTGCACCATTAGTCGTCTGCACATGATCCTTGCCATGATATTTGTCACTGATAGAAAGTTTATCAAGCTCAGAAGTGATGTGATCTGTCTCGCCAGAATCAGTGTACCAGTTTGTATCCACACTATAAGATGGGACACTTGCTAAGGCCGCAACATGAGAATCTTTAGCCTGATAAGAATGATTGAACCGATTGTACCATTTCAAGGCTACATGTCCCAGCTTGCCACAAATCTGACATTGTGGACGATTTCCAACATGCATCGGGCTAGAGTTGTTGTGATTGTTAAACCTACCACAGCCACCATCATGGCCGTTGTTTTCACGGTCACCACCACGGCCACTGTTGTTCCCTCCTCATCACTTTCCATTTGAGCTATCTCAACCTCCCCGATTGCTGTGCACAACATTGTTGGCTGAGATCTAAAGTGTGCTATTGTGATATTCTTTACGTATTTCAAAACTCAGCATGTGTGCATACAAATTGGTGAGAAAGATGGGCTCAACTCTGGTGGTGATTGAAGTGACGAGCGCATCATAGTCCTCTCCAAGACCAGTAAGCATATAGGACACTATTTCTTCATCATGAAGTGGTTGTCCCACAGCAGAGAGAGTATCTGCAAGATTTTTCACTTTATTGAAGTAATCAGTCATGGGTAAGTCACCTTTCTTCATGGCTGATAATTGCATTCGGATCTGCATAGTTCTTGCTTTGGAGCCTGATGAGAACATCCTTTCTAACGCATTCCAGACTTCTGTCGAGGTGTTGAGAAGAAGAACTCGGCCAAGAATGTCTTCTTGCAATGAAGAAAGCAAAGCGCTCAATACCAATTGGTCTTGAATTAGCCACTATTGATACACCGGATTTGGAACCTGAGTCACGCCGTCAGCCGTCTCCTAGATGACGGTTGCAGGTGGTTGTAGCATGTTGCCATCAACATAGCCAAGCAATTGTTGGTTCCTTAGATAAGGGATGAACTGGGCTTTCCAAAGCAAGTAATTAGCATTCATCAGCTTGACGGTGACGAGAGAACTGAAGGAAGGAGCAGGCGGGGTTGGCAGCAATCTGGCCATGGAGGAGATGTTGGCTGGCGATGTGGAATTTGCAATGCTGCTGTGGGTGGACATGTGAATTGCTTGTGGTGTATGGCTAGGATACCATAAAAGGTTTGCGAAAAACAAAGAGGTTTGGAAACAATAGCACATGCAAGGCTGCACATGCTGTATTCCTTATATATTGCCAGATTGAACTGTAGCAGATACGAAACAAACAAAATCCTAACTACCACTACTGCGGCTGTTAGGCTGTTACATAAGATACATCAAAACAATAACAAATATAACAGAAAGATATACAACAGAGTATAACTATCTTGACAGGGAGTCTGTTCTCATCTTTAACCACTGGTCAATCGCTACATCAGCATAAGTTTGCAGCAAATTTCTCCCTGAGTCTGGACTGTGGCTGGAGGAATGATCTACCCTGAATGCGAAGCCCTGGTGGCCTAACCACATCCTGCAATTGTCTTGCTTAATGTAACAAATTGGTAATACTACGGAGAGAATGATCTATTTCTGGGGGTGGTAGAAATGTAACCTGTAAAGCTTTGATACATGAACATGCTGATAACCATATATAAAAATGTACTCCTTACGAAACTACGGAGACCACAATGTTGACAGATGCCTTAATGTTTTTGTACGGTTTATTTCCTGCTGCTTTATGCTTGCACCGAGCTAATCAGTTTCTTTGACCACTTGTTATCCTCAAGCATTGGCGTTTTTTTTAACCATTCGTCCTTAAAGGTTGAATGTTAAGTCACAATGTATGTTGATCGATGTTTATGATTTTTTCTTAAGAAATCAATAGCTTCAGCTCATGTGCAACAATTTTGATTTTGTGTGGTTCACCAAGAAAAAATATGTTTTACTCAAATTCAAGGATATTTAAGACATTTCAATATCTACGGACAACTGAAGCTAAAAGCTATCATCCCCCAAAAGCTAGTTTGCCAAACTGTTTAAAAGAAAAGGCTACACCTACCGGTTACAGCTATTTTTTAGTCAAAAAAAAGCTAAAAAGCGGCTTTTCAAAAAAGCACAGCTCCCCCAAACACAACCTAAATCTTGTCTCTAATTGTTTTGCTATGCTTCTAACCGTAACAAAGCGATCACTTCCTCAATCGAAGGCAGTCTGCTTCCGTGTGCGCGTGTTCGCAGGGTGATGGATGCATCATGCATGCATGGGTTCTTCATCCTGCAAAGGTTTTGTTATATATGCTTCTCTTGGTTGTGGAATCAAGAATTTTCTGCTTTGATTGCTAGTTATCTTTGATACACACGCACAAAGCGAGCATTTGATTCTCCCTCCAGTACCATCTCATCGGATCGATAATGTTCTCTAGCTAGTCGGTTCTTGTCATAGTTCCTAAGAGGTGTTATTAAAATTGTCATAATTAACGAAATGCGCATCTAGGAGTAGAATGCCATTATGCACTTGTAGAAGAACAGCGCTCTCTCTCTCTCTATTTGTGTGTGTGTGTGTTGAAACGTGTGGAATAACGGCTCCTGAGCTGAAATTTAGGAATCAGTACAGGCAAGCTCTTCAGCAGGGTACTCAGATTTTTTTTTTTTTAAAAAAAAAACTGAATCCACAAACGCTTCTTACAAGTGTCTTCACATCTTTTATTCACATTAATTGACCTAAGTTCAGCTTCGTTCTGCTTGGATGCATTCTTTTCGAGAAATTTTACAGTGGATAACATTGGTAGTAAGTAGTGATAGTAGAAATCAAATATAACCATCCATTCATCAATGATATTTTAGATTTTTTCTAATGCGTTCATAGTTTTGGATTGAATGAATAACTCGTTATTTTTAGAGGCCTCTTATCCATTTATCCGCCATTTATCAGGATGACAAGACGCGATTTACCGTAGAGAACAACTAGTATGGCGGAATTTTTTACCTTTTACCCTCTCTGAATTTTACTACCAATACTACAGGTGGTAGTATAACTAGATCTAAATTTATTTCAATCATTAGATTCAAAGGAATGGATAGCTTATATTGATTTTAGTCCACTGTAAAAGAGCTAACCTTGAACTTACTTTAAGCTTACTATAGAAATTTGGGTTGCCTTTCGATTTAGAGCTGCATAAGAGGCTGCTGTAAATCTTACAGGGACTCTCTGCTGTGATGAAAGATGTTGGATTTTCCATCTGAGTCTTTGCTCTCTGTTGTTTTGAACTTCTTACAAATCTGTCCAGGTTCCAGTTGCTATAATAAACTGCCCAAGCAGGCGTTTTCAGTGATCAACTAACTAGATTTTGGATAGCTGAAGAGAAACCATGGTAGAGCTGATGTAAAAATCTGTGTGTGACTTCAGATGCTAAAAGAGTGCCCTTGCTCTAGTGTCAATGGTAATTGAAGCATACATGATGTATACGCTACAAGAAGCATGTCAGTGGCTGCTGTTTGTAGTGTTCCTAGCAGTCATACGCTGTGAGTCTGTCACAACACAAAAAGTAATTTTGATGGAACACACATCCAATGCTACTTTTATTATACCATCTGTGATAGTACCATGCAGTTTTCATTTAGGGTCTGACTGACATGATGCTCTTCCAGCTGAAGCCTGAAGGCCTACTCCATGGTCCTTATCATTTCTAGTAGGTCCCAGCCTGTGCCGGCGTTTTCGCCATGGTCATCTTCGACGCCCTTCCCTCAGTTGCGGAGCACAAACCGGCACACCGGGCAGTTGCCGTGCCCCTTCACCCACGGCGCGACGCACCCCTGGTGAAACATGTGGTTGCACGGTGTCACCACCACCTGCTTACCAGGCCGGAACGTCTCCAGGCATATGCTGCATGCCTTCTCCTCCTCTGCGTTGTTCGCAGTCTCCTGTGATCGGAAGATGCTCAAGACCACCTTCCTGAAGGCAGTCCGCTTCTGTGGGCTCGAGGAGGGCCTGTATGCCTGCTTCTTGAGGGTTGCCATTGCCACCTTGAACTCGTCGTCGGTTAACCCCGACCCGGCTTGCCACGCCGTCACCGTCGGCGTGGCCCTCGGGGTTGTGTTTGCCATGCTTTGCCAGCCGCTGTTGTCTCCGTCGAAGGCGTTCCAGATTTCGGGTACGTGCTGGGGGAGGGCATCATCTGGTTCGTACCCATCGTCTGAATTCCTGACTCGGTATGCATTCCTGACGAAAACACTTTTCACCATTACTGTTGGAACAGATGTTAATCATGGTGACTGATGACATGGCTTGCACGAAGGAAATATAGTTCTCCGATGGAAAGGAGGAACAGAAGTATGGAGCAATCTTGCGACGCTAGATGCTAAGTATACCCGCAGAACCAAGGTCGAGGTTGTCTTCGCCTCCCATAGTCTTCCAAGTCCTGGATCAAAAGCAGGCATGCTTTTTTACATACACACAGACAAATCTTGACAGTTGACAGGCGCATTTCATCGTTAGAATTCAGAAGTGACATAATACTACATCCATTGAAGTTTCTGACTGGTGGCACTTAGTAACAATTTGGCAAATTTAACAGACCCCGTCGATATAGGGCCATGCCTTCAAAATATACTAAAAACTGACGGCATCTGCTTAATGAGTAGGACTCTACTTTGACCTTCAAAGATAAGAAGTCTTAAGCCGTAAAAACAAATCTTATTAAGATATACTTCAAGTTAAATCTAAGTTGCAAAAGATTACGGGCAACATTGGAACACTGGATTATGTAAAGCCGCAGGAATAGGAAAAATACACAGATAGTATAGGTATGCAAGTATAAAATAAAGGATTGAAAAATACAAGAAAATTAAAGGAATTGGTGTTTGGATGAGGCACAGGAAAATCACAACAATTTTTCCATCCAGTGTGAGATCATGTTTTGTCCAATGAAATCATATGAAAGGAATAGTGATCCTTAGGATTTGAAAGGGTGACTTGACTTCCTAAGTTAATGAATAGTACCAATTCCTATAGGAATTGGATTCCTCTATTTTTCCTATGAAATTCTTTCAATCCAAAGAGGCCATAAAGTATACGCACAGTACACTAAACGACGTACAGGATGCTAGTTCTTTATAGGATATTCTATCGTGTAGGTCAGGGGAGGCCCAATTTTTATCTTAGTTCTTCCCTCTTACAACTTTCGAACTATCATTATCTAAACAAACAAATTTCGAACTACCGGTTGATGTTGACTCTTCAGTGAAGGTCTGCAGCTAATTTGTTGTCTTTTCTTACTTACCACCTGTATCTCCATAGATGAAAACGGGAAATGACAATCCGTTGATCTTGCCGCATAATTGCATAGGCCAATCGATCTAGTTACAAAGAAATACGAAAATTGTTGCGCCTCATGAAATTTTGGCTGTTCAAAATTTTGCAGAGAGATAATATATACCTCGTCCGACGGGCTGTCGGCCATCTCGCCGGCTGGGCGACCACCGGAGAGATGAGTGTTTGCAAGGTGAGATGGGTTCTTCCTCCCGGGCGTGCATGCCGATATATGCCTCTCTGTTAGAAGAATTTTCTGCCTTTCTAGCTATGCATGCGTATAAAGTGAGCATTTGATTTTCGTCGCATCCGAATATGTTATCACATAATATTGGCGCACAAAGGCGAGAATAATATCGCAACCTTCTAGGCTAGCTTCCACAACCTTCTCAAGTTCATGAGTTTGCCCCACTCCTTGCAGATATGGTCCTTTATCTGAAGTGGTGTGAAGAACATTTCTGTAACATTCGGAAATTTCAAAAATAGAAAACATAAAAAATAAAAATAAAATTAAATAAAATTTTATTTGAAATCATGATTCTAATTTAAATTTTCATCTTTTCTTTCATTTTCTTGAGTTTTAGTCTTAGGAAAAGTATAAGTTGCGATACAAAACTTCTTCTTCCAAATTGAGTAAACTATGAAAATGAGTTTGAAATATAAACTTTATTCTGAATTTCCATCTATTCTGGAATTTTGGTTCTTAAGAAAATCCTTTATCCTAATTGTTTTCCTTTTCTCTACAATGCAAAACCAAAATCCCTTAAGAACTAAAATCTGGAAAAAATTTATGTAAAACCTAAATCTTATCCAGGACATCTCCAAAAATTTTCAAAAGCATGTGAGCTCATTTATTGTTGAAAGGAAAAAAATTGTATAATGTGACATTGAATAGCACCCATGTCAAAATTATTAAATTTTGTGCTCACCATATCACATGCTGAATATTTTATCTCATCACCTGAAGCACTAGGATAACTTGCAGAAAAAAATTTCAAGAATAATAAAGTTGATTTGACCATTTTATAAAATCAAAAACAGAATTAATTTAAAAGAAATATTACGAATGTCAGAATTTTATAAAAATAAATATTGTTGATCATCATTAGAAATTTTTATGGTAATCACCAATAACTAATAGGACCATATGGAAAAATTCTCACATAAAATAAAGCTTATTTAGAATCTAAGAAAAATAAGAAGCAATTTTGCGGCGGCTTGTCCCATCATCTGGAACTCAGCTTATCTCTGCAAAATTCACCATACCCTGCTGCCCTGAGCCATTCAATGTCCTGCCATTCCCATAACCTGCAACGCTGTCATTTTAGTTCACTGCTCGAATCGCGGCGCTGCAACCAGGTTGCCGTTCACACCAGCCGATTCATTCCATGGTGACGCCTTTATAAGCCAGACGAACACTCTAGTCCATGCACCATTGTCCCTGATGCCTTCTTTCCCTCAGACAAGCACTAATTCAGTGCATAGCCACCATTTCACCGGCTCCAGCCGCAAGTGCCACCGCCGGACAACTCCATCTTCAAGCCTCTGTTTCTCAATTGCCTTCACATGGAGCATCACCAAGGGCTACCAAACGAAACCCCCAACTTAGATTCTCTTCTCCTCTACTGTGGAGCTTTGCCACCGAACGACATCCCAAGCTGCCGCCAGACGCCATGGCGCCGCCACCTCGGGCCACCACGGTTCGAGCTGCCACAACCGACGTACTCCACGAGGTCCCACCTATCCATTTTAGCCCTCGCCTGCAGCTCCCTGGGCTTTCTCCGCCACCTATGCAGCTATGCTACTCGATCGAGCCAGGCGAAGCCAACCCCTCTGCTCTGTTTTTCCTCTGCCCGGTGCTCCTCGATGAAGGAATTGTGAGCTAGTAACTTGATTGCCTCATTAGCTCAGTGGCAAATGGGATCGCATGATTAGGGGTGAAAACGGTCAGAAACTGTCGGAAAACACTAAAATCATTTTTGTTTTCATATTTTTTCTCGGAAACGATATCGAATCGATAACTACGGAAACGAAAATGGCATCGTAATTGAAAATATCGGAAACGAAAATTCGATACAAAATATATATCGTAACGATCGGAATCGAAAAAGAGACCAGAGTAGCGTCGTAAGGACATGTACCACCAATTGACTTCAAAAATTCACACAAATAGTACATCCACATAGAAATTAGTAATTAATAAATATTCACAAATTTATGATGAACACACATCAAATTTTAGACTTGAATGACTACATTAAAGTTTTGTTTTTATGATATTTAAAAATATCTATGATTGGTTAAATCATGAAAATGGGTGGAGATTGTAGCCCTCGTGATAAGCTTCGCATAGAGTCTAAAATCACCTAAATCGGAGTTCGGAGTAAAAAGTTATGGGCGTTTTAGTGACCGAAGGAGTGTGATTTGTGGGTGGAATAATTCCGGTAATTACCGACGGAATTTACCGATTTTTCCGGATACCGAAGAAGCGGTCGAACCGATCAAAACCATTACCGTTATCGTTTCCGACAAAAATTACCGATTCGATTCGATTCGAAAATTACCGAAATCTTGACCGTCCGGTTGAAAAATTTCGAAAACGGTTTTCGGAATTTCGGGAATTACCGATACCGTTTTCACCCCTACGCATGATCAGCCTCTCAGCCGAGCCAACACTGCCGTGTGGGGACCAATAACTAGTTAGCGTTAGTGAGAAATTTGGTTCAAAACAAAGGAATGCGCTTTCAATGGTTGAAGGCGTATTTTCCGTTTTTGGGGTAAATGTTCAACGGATCTCTATTTGATTATTTATATCTTTTGCATTTTAAGTTCAATTCTAGTAAACTAAAATTTAAATTCATATAAAAACATGTAGTTTCAGAATATGCAAAAATATTTAATTTTGACCCTAAGTTTGAATTATTTGAATTTAGATTTAAAGAAAACCCTAATGTGGCCTTTATACAAAAGTTGTGCACCATTAAACCTAAAATAATGAAATAATTTTTGTAAGCTCGAGACTGTAAGAAACTCATTTGTGTAAAAATATTTAATTTTTTTAACTCAGTTTGAATTATTTTAAATTAAAACTTTAGTTTACCAATATGGTTACTATTACAAATATACAAACTATAATTTATTAAATCATGAAATAAATTTTAAAATGTTTATAAATCTATGAGTATTCCAAATATGCAAAAATATTTAGATTTGAAACTAGTTTGATGTAAATTTGAAAATAGATTGTATTCAATGCAAAGAAACCAAAATAGCTAAAACATGGATTTTAAACCTTGGTAAAATCAATTCATAGGCTTAAATAAGACCATAGTATCCATGGATATGCAAAAACATTTCATGTTTAGTTAGGTCTGAATCCAGTTTATAAATAAATTTGTTCTCCATGTATATAAGAAAAGAATATAAACAAAATGTCACAAATAAAAGATGCTCCATGTGGGATCAGTTTTGAATCATCCTATAGGTCCATACTAAAATAGTTAATGATTAACTTAGTATGAGCCAAGTTCCTAATTAGCTATGCTTATTATATACAAAAAGCTATAATATAGTAACTACTGTGAATAGATGCTAATACATGAAGAACTAGTTCATAAATGCCCTATATGATCAAACCACATAATATAGCAAAAATCACTATAATAGGTCATAGTTTGCACTTAGCACTTAGTCTCTCGATTGAGACATGCTTTCACATAATAGATATACTTGAAAATTTAAAATATAAACAAATAAATATAAATAAAATGATATAATTAAATGTTAGATCATGTAGAGCTAATCTCAAAACATTCCTAAAGACAAGATCATATTAACTAGCAAAAAGATCTAATATGAATTAAGTTCATAAAAACTTCATTTTTCATATGTAAACTATCGCGAATAAAAGCAAAATAATGCAAAACCAATTTCAAGACACTTCTAGGGCCATAACCTCGCTAATGCTAAAAAATAATTACCGATCATGTATAGTGCGTTAAGTAAACCTAAAATAAAGTCTAATCCTTATAACGTAAACTTTAGAAATATATAATATTAGACAATGAATAAAATATCTCACATAAACACTATTGTTAATAGAACTAGCCTAAAGCTCCCTAAGGCAAGACTGTCCTATTCTAAAGTAGTAATCTTATTACAACATATTTTGCATCTAAATCCTATTAAAAACGTAACCCTCACGTATTATAAATACTAAAATCCATAATGTAAATAAACAAACTTAAATAATAAGAAAATTAGTAATCAAAATATTTGTATCACCGAACCTTCTTAAAACCATGAATCCATGAATATATAACTAGTAGTCTAAACTTAATAGATCTAACATGTACAAAATTACTCCTTATGCAAAACATTTAGGGTTAAGTGCTATTCAACAACTACATAATGACTAATATCTTAATTCTATTAATTCAAATAATTTTAGCCTCTTGAATTCAAATATATATCAACATGTAATTTTAACATCTTGAATTCAAAATTATAAATATAAAAATATATAATTTTAACTCCTTGAATTAAGTAAAACAAAAATAGATAGTCTATAAAAGAAAGCGTATCATCGCTAACCTAAAATGATAGTAATACAACACTAACCCTAAATCACACCTGTTTTCTATAACAATTATTTATTTGATATACTGTTAGTATTCTTTTTGCCCTTATTGAAGTTTGCTATTTACTATATTTCTATTGAACGACGTGTAGAACCCGATGTCGCTAATTCTATCGTCAACTACGACGATAATCAAGCAAGGGAAGCACCCTCTTTGATCATATTGATCCCAATGATTCATCTTTCATTTTGTTTTGTTAAATCAATTTATGTATGCGCGTATTTTATGTAAACTCGCTATATTGTGGCACTGGTAGATATCTCATGGAACTTTCTTGATAAATATGGATATGTGAACCTTGATAACCCTAGAATAAGGTTAGACAATATATAATGTCAACATAGATATATGCGATTACATATTAACTATACTTAGCCATATTTTAGTAGTGAAAATTTAGATAAACATATTAAAATGCTTCTTGAGAATTTAGAAAGGTTGAACATGACATTGATGCTTTCTAGTATTTTGGTTAAAGACTCAAAATAGAGCTATGGTTTGACGCTAGCGATTATTGGCAATAACCAGTTGTGCATGTGGTTTGCACGTAGTGTAGGGGGAGATTATCGCCCGGGTGGATTAAGGACCTAGCTATGTGTTGTTTTCAGGCTAAGAAACTCGTATAACCACAAGTGTTGGTATGGGATAGCTTTAAACAAATTAAACTATCTAGATTAACTTGCGCATTGGAAGGTTGAAGTAGTATGGGCTCTTCGGTTAGGTTTGCTTGTAGGGGATTCCACACCGAGGTTTGGGTAAATGCATACCAATACAATGGTGTACGCCTTACTATGGGGTAAACGGTGATGGCAAGAGCGACTATCTTGGTTACGGTGTGAATGATATCATATCTTGTATGTATGTTTATGCCGCCATAGCGAGGGTTTATCGCTCTTGGTGGTGCAAAGTTAACCTAAGTAATGTAAAGGTTTTAAGTCATGAACATTACGCCACATGGTAAAGATGTGTGAAACATGTGGCAAAAAGGAAATGTTATGACTTGTGGGTAAAGTTGTACACATCTGCAGAGTGTAAATCTTTTGAAAAGCTACGCCCGTGATCAAGGGCACTTGGTAAAGTCGTCATATAGTTAGATATGTTATTATGTTCAAAATGTCTTGGTTTCATCTGTTATGCCTTATGTTGGCAAATAATGTGTTGGCAAAAATTGGACATCTCAATGCTCACGTTATAGAGGATTGTGAGTTATTACTTATGCTTTACTTGTTATTTTCATATCAGTCAAACTTGCTTTTACAAATTCGTTTGTACATTACAACTTGATTTACAATTTCAATCTCGCTTTATGCAAATTAACCATAGAAGCCTAATTTGACATAGCTTGCATTACTGTATTTTGCACATACCACCTTAAGTTTTGTTGATAACGAAAGCACTTAACCTTGCTTAATATGTTGTTTTAGGTGAAAAAGAAAATAAGGCTCCAAAGATTACTTTTCGTCTCAAGATGCGGGAACTTCAATGAAGCGATCTTTTTAGGGATTTATACCTTGTCAATTGTCTGAGAGTTGGATGGGCACACTACAAGACTTTGCTTCTTTCTACTGTTATATACTCTGAATTATAAGAATATTGCATATATATCTTTCAAGTTAATAAAATCATGTATGGGTGTGATATCAATTGTTGTAATGTGTATACTAGCCATTGATCATGGGATTAATACTATATGCATATAGATTCTTATTTTAGCATTTATGCAAAAATAATGATCGTTATAGTTTCTAATAACGAAGTGCATATATATGTCTAGCTAGCTAATTAAGAATGATGCATGACATTACGCTTTGGCGAAATCGATTCTGCATCTGTAAGGAAGATTCGTACAACACGACATACTTTATTCATATTGTATTTACGGTCTTGTTTGAAACTGAATATGTGCTACTCGACTTTTACGATTCTATTAACAATAATGGATATTTTTAAATAAACATTTGCCAAAAATATTTTATTTGAGTTTCAAATGTCTTAAAGTATTTTTGAGAATTTGTTCGAATTTTTTCGATATTTTTGCTATTTTGTTTAGCTTTGTTTAATTTTTGGAATTATTTTTAAATCAAAACATTTTTTAAAAATGCTACGAACAATGTTGGGCCTAGCCTAGCAGGCCCCATCCAATCTTCCCGTCTTTGGGCTGGTCTAGTTCGGCTTTGGCACAACTCCACAAAACCCTAAGGGTTTCAACAGTTTGATTCAAACCAGCGGTCGGGATTAACCGGAACCACGATGCTTTGAGACCGTGGGATCAAGGACACATGTGTGGCTGAGATTTCATCGCATCCGTGTTTGCTCTGGATTATTTCATCTCTATGTTGGTGCCATTGAGCGAATAAGGATTCCTTAGAAGGTTCGACAAGAATCGGTGTCGTCTTGCGTTCATCGAGCTTTATAAGTGATTGAGATTTCTTCCAAGGATCTCCATGCTTTTGTGCATCATTTCATCCACATGCCATTGCACGAGGTGATTCTGTTGAGTAGATCGAGCTTCTTTGGAGTTTGTTTGGCGTGTAGTCACCTTGAAGTCATTTGATCTCCTCACGCTGCCTCTTGGTCGCCATTGAGGTCATCATCATGTTGCTGTGCCAATATCTTCCAGATTCGCTACTTCTTGTCACCAGAGGAGTGTTGAAATGCCATGGGCTACGTCGTCTTCTTTGTCTCTCGGTGAGTGCGGCACCATCGCCCTTGCTGAACGGGAACTCGAGCATCAAGTCGATGTAGGCACCGGTCATCAACACGTCACGACCAAGTCTGCACCATGTGGGTTGTCGGTGCAGGTGTTGCTTGCTCCAGCAGATGAGACAGTGGTGCCAGTCACTGTGGGTCCACTTGTCGGTCAATTGTGTCATGGACCGGGTACATCGTGAGTTGAACTATTTCCGTGGACCAAGTCTATGGACCATCCCACATGTCAACCTATACATGATTTTTCATACTTGTTTTATTCGGTCTTGGCGTAGTATGACATCATAATTAGACTTTTCAATATATAAATAATTTGGAAAATTTGGATTTTCTGTTTTTTCGATTTTTAAACATTTTGAGAGCTTGTTCTTCTTCATACGAGCTCCAATTGAGATGATTCATGTTTACAAAAATTATAAAATTGAGATATATTTTCCAATAAGAACTATGTCTTCTATACTGTGAAAGATGCCTCTTGGTTGGAAGCTCCAAAAGTTCTGTCGCTCCCCGAAGCTCCCTTCCATCTCGGTCCTTCCACTAAAAAAATGACATATGTAAATGATAAAAATAACTTATTTACACATAGAACATGCGAAGATGCTGGATATTCCAAGTATTGGATAAAACTCGTCCATCTTCCATAGCAAGCTGAACAGAGCCTGATCGTGTAATTGATACTATAGTAAAAGGACCTTCCCATTTGTGAGATAAATGATTCAAATTAGACTGATTTTGGATACGCCTTAGAACCAAGTCTCCCACGTTTAATTGACGTGGTTGAATCCTTTTATTGTAATATTTTCTAAGGCCTTGCAGATAAGCCACCGAACTGATTAATACTCGGTCTCATTTTTCTTCTAAAAAATTGACATCGTCTTTGAGTTGTTCTTGTTGATTAACCTGTTCATAGAGAGATACTCGTGTTGATCCTAAATGAACCTAATTTGGTAACACAACTTCTGCTCTGTAGACCAGTTGGAAAGGAGTTTCTCCCATTGCTCTACTAGTCATTGTTTGCATGGCCTAGAGCACAGAGTAGATGTCGTCTACTCAAGCCCCCAAGCGTTTGGTAAGACGATCAAACACTGTTTTCTTTATGCCTTGCATAATTTGGTTATTAGCTCTTTCAACTGCTCTATTACTTTGAGGATGAGCAACTGAAGAAAAACAAATTTTTGTGTCTATTTTATCACAATAATCTTGAAATAGACTACTAACAAATTGTGATCCATTATCAGTAATTAGTCTACTAGGTAAACCGAATCTAGCAACTATGTTTTTCATAAAGAATTTTTTGGTAGCCTGTGCTGTAATAGATACTACAGGCTCTGCTTCTATCTATTTTGTGAATGTATCTATTGCAACAAATAAGAATTTGAATATGTTAGTTGCTTTGGTAAAGGACCTACTATATCAATGCTCCATGTCAAAAATGGCCATGACAAAGGTATTACTTGCAGTTGATTAGCAGGTAAATGTACCTATTGAGCATAAAATTGACATTGCTCACAAATTTTCATAAGATGCATGGCATACTGCAAAGCAGTTGGTTAATAAAATCCTTGTCGAAAAGCTCTACCGACCAATGTTCTGTATGAAGCATGTGTTCCACATTAGCCCCCATGTATCTCATTTAACAATATTTCCCCTGTTCCTGGGTTATACATCACATAAGAATACCATGTGTGCCCTTCCTATATAGGGTATTGTCCAGAATTCTATATATTCTCGCCTTTCGAATTAATCTGTCTTTTTCATGAATATCCTCAGGCAGTGTCCCATTTTATAGATAGGCTTTAAATGGTTTAGCCTAATCTGAATTCTGCTCAGAGACTCTGACCCCATCACTGGTCGGGGATTATTCTATGGATGTATCTATAAAAGGTTTAGATAGATACTTGAGAAACATACCTGTTGGAACAGGTGACTGTGAGAAATCTAATCTTGTTAACTGGTCTGCTAAGATGTTTTCTTTTCACAGTATATATTGGACTTCGAAATAACTGAAGTATTTTTCCAATTTTCTCACTTCATCTAGGTAGCGAGCTATTACCTCATCGGATGTTTTGTATTCTTTGCTAATCTAGTTTACGACTAACTGTGTATTGCCCACCGCAAGTAGCCGACGAACTCCAAGGGATTTTGCTGCTCGGAGCCCGGCTAGAAGACTTTCATACTCTACCACATTATTGGTAGCTAAGAAGTGTATCTGGATTACATATTTTAATTGATCCCCTTAAGGTGTAACCAATACTAAACCAGCCCCCGAGCCTTTTATTTCTTAAGAACAATCAAAGTACAGTTCTAGTGGTCAGTATTAGTGTTATCCTCCTGTAAGGAGGGTTTACTATTTGTCCATTCAGTGATGGAATCTGCCAAAATTTGGGACTTGATGGTTGTTAAGACTCTGAAATGGATATCAAATGATCCAAGCTCGACTGCCCACTTAGCAATCTGACCAGTTGCTTCTTGATTATGCAAAATATTGTCCAAGGCAAAAGAGGATGGTATTGTAACTTCGATGTGATTGAAAATAATATCTCAATTTTCTAGGAGCCATTAATAGAACGTAAAGTAATTTCGAACACGAGGGTATCGCTCCTTAGGCCTATGCAAGACTTAAACACATAGTAAACATATTTTTAGATTTGATCTCTTTTAACGACTAATACAAACATTGACCACCTTTGTTCAAGTCGCTAAATATGACAAAGAATGACTCTCTAGGGTTAGGTGAGACCAAAGTGGGCGAGTTTCGCAAATAAGTCTTTATATCATTAAATGCTTTATCTGCTTCATCCGAAAAGTAAAATTTGTCGTGTTTTCGAATTACTATAAAGAAAGGCAATTCTCATTCCCCTGATCTTGAAATAAAATAACTAAGAGTAGCCATTCGACCAGTTAAAGGTTGAATGGCCTTCTTTCTCAGGGTTTTCTTCAATACCTCTTGAAAAAATAAAGAAACAAAGCAATTTTCTAGATAAAACACCAAAACACACTTTTCTAGATTAAACTTAATTTTATATTTATTCAAATGATTAAAGATTTCAGCCAAATCTGACAAATGATCAGAGCTAACTTTGCTCTTTACAATGAGATCATCAACATAAGTTTCAATATTACACCCTTTCTAACTATAAAAAATCTTCTACATAAGTCACTGGTATGTGTCTTCTGTTCATCTTCGCTTGCTATGCTTATTTGATGATACCACGAATATGCATCTAGAAACTCATCAATTCACACCCATTGTAGAATCTACCAATTGGTCAATCCTGGGCAAAGAAAAATCATCTTTTGGACAAGTTTTATTTAAGTTGGTAAAATCAACACACATGCGCCACTTACCGTTTGCTTTCCTGACCATAACTGGATTCGCAAGCTAATCAGGATGATCAACTTCACGAATGAAGCCAACTTCTAGAAGTTTGTCCAACTCTTGTCGGATGGCTTCTTACCGATCAGGAGCGAATCGCCAAAACTTCTACTTCACTGGTCATATGTCAGGTCGGATGGCTAACCTATGCTCAATCACTTCCCTTGGGACACCAAGCATGTTGGATGGTTTCTACGCAAACACGTCTGCATTAGCTTGGAAAAAAAGTGATGAGCTTGTTTTCCTATTTAGCATCCATTGATGATCCTATCCGAACAGTCTTTGACTGGTCAGCAAAATCAATAGGTAGTTGTTTTATTTTGTTCATTAGGTTGAGGAACTGCTTTAAGCTTCTTTGTCTTTCTAGTCTTGCTTGAATTTCCTGCATCATTAGTGTTACCTAATGGTAATTGATCCATAATTTTCAGTAATTTGCGATCACAATTAAGTGCAGTAAGTTGATTATCTTGCATAGTGATCACGCTTTTTGGGCTATTAATTTTTAAACTCTGGTAGGCATGGTGAGCAGCTATCATAAATTTAGTTTGTGAAGGTTTGCCCAAAATGGCATTATATGCTAACTCAAAATCAATAATTTCAAATGAGATTAACTCCATTCTAAAATTGACAGCACTTCCAAAGGTGATAGGTAAGACAATCTGTCTCACTAGAGTTATCGAAGGATCAAGTACAATCCCAAAAAATGGGTTCGTAATAGGCCTGATTTTAGAACGAGGAATTTGCATCTCATCCAAAGTATGAACAAAAAGTAAGTCCAAAGAACTTCTTCCATCAACTAAAACTCTTCTAACCTTGCAATTACTATTAGTAGGAGAAACTACTAATGGGAGTTTTTTGGGGACTGATGTACCTTTAGGGCAATCATGTCGATTGAAGGTGAGGTCAACTTCTGACCATTTTGAGTATTTTGGCTTCCCAGTTCGGTTTTTGATATTGTTTACCTCCCTCCACGTAGTTTTAAATTGCCTTTTGGAGGTGTATGCAGATGAGCCACGGCATATTACGTTGACATGGTTGTCGAGCTTTTGATAGCCCATTTCCTTATCTCCCTCTGCATCCTTGTTATTTGAATCTTCCAATAAAGTCAGCATTGGACCCTTACCAAAGTAGATGTCTTCCGTGCGCTTCTGGCATGTACGGTAGTTTCACAAGTTATGCCCTAACACCCTATGCAGTGAACACCAATGGCCATTACCACTAGTTGCACCAGGGTTTTTAGAATTGGACTAGTCAACATGACGACCTGACGTCTTCTTCTAGGGTGCTTTCCCTTGGAGTATGTCCGCTGTTCTATATTTCTTGTGACTTTATGTTAAGCATTCTATTTATTCTTCTTCTTCTTATTCACCCTTTTATGATTTTCTAGCTTAGAAGCATTTTTCATCTTCTGGTCTCCTAGTGTAGAGAGACCAGGTTACGGTGGAGCTTGGCCTTTATCAACCATGCGATTCCGCTCGATAGCCTCATGCGCATCCGAATACCGATCTGCCATATCGAAAAGGTCTAGAATGGTGGATGGCAGGTGAATATTAAGGTCCTTAGTCAACCTTTTGTAATGGACAGCCTGCTTGAAAGCACGAATAACAGAACTGTAAGAAATATTAGGAATAGTGTTGCAAACTTTTACAAACCTTTTAGTAAACTAGCGTAAATTTTCGCCAGAAGCTTGGTGAAGACGATGTAAGTTATCTTCTTTACCAGGTTTAGTATATCAACTCTTTAAATTATTTAAAATGGCGTGGCACAAATTCTCCCAACTGTAAATGGAACCTTCTGGTTGATTAAACAGACAAGTTCATGCGGATCTATTTAAAATAGTAGGAAGATAGTTTGCCATTGCCTCTAGCAGCCTGGATGGCGGTAGTATAGACTTGTAAGAACTCTGACGGGTTTTGGTTTCTGTCAAAACTCTCTAATCGCCCCGGCTTGAATTTTTCAGGCCAGGTTACGCTTCTAAGCCCAAGAGAAAAAACTTTACATCTTGTATACAGACTAGAACATAATAGCACATAGGAGTTTGATGTATGTTGTCGAGAGAACATGGTCGTCGCTGACCACGACTAGAAATTTCACCTGGGGTTAAGCATTCAAAAACACTTCTCCATTGGGGGCCTCTTCTTTGCTGATGACCGACACCTTGACGGTACCGACTAGACGAGGATCCTTCTACACGGGATTTGGTCTGAGATCTTGTAGACACAGATCTCACTTACACTTCATTTGTGGTTGCTTGCAGGTTAGCAGTAATAGACCTATAACGTTTGTATTTAATGCATCTAATCCCCCCTGTCGGATGATTAAGAATCACATTTGGTAAGGTGCAAATTTTCTCGATAGGGGTTGTCTACTGTGAGCTGTTCTGAGTAGAGTTGCGGTCTCCTACCACTGCATGTGCGGGCGGTGGCATAATGAATGCGCTTTGCCGAGACTGCCCTCTGGGGACCTGAAGCCTCCGTGAGGTACTTGGCTGATTTTGAAAGTATGAATGTCAAGCCTCATCAATAGACTTCTGCTTTTCTGCCATACGCCGCTTGTACTCACTCTGAGCGGCCTTTTGGTTAATTTCTCAGGTTTCGTGTTCTTCACGTTCTGCTTGTTGTCCATTTACTTCATTGGTGACCGCACAAGCACGGAAACCCAAGTAGACAGAAGGTGTTAACCCTTCGTCTTCATTTGACGAAGGTGTATAATCCAAACCTTGAAGTTGATCTTCCGAGGCTGAATTATTTGAAAGGTTTTATTGTCTTTTGGTGTATTTTCATTGTCAATTTCCATGGAACATGCTTCATGGATTTCTTCCTCTGAATTTACTAAAGGAGTAACCGGATTCTTACCTTTTGGCGAATGAGACGATTGTTCTTTGGCCTCAACTTCTGCCTCGATCTTTGCCAATTCTTCTGTAGCAACATACTCAGAGTAAAAATAGCACTTACATTGCTCTTCTATCAGTTCATCATCAGTAGTGAGATAGGTATAATCGGCGAGGTCAAACCAATTTTCCTTGTAATCCATTGAGAAGAATGACTTGATTTCAATATCAGGAGGCCCTTCCTCTAGTGTCAACTGTCGATGTCCAAGACCTTGAGCCTTTTAATCGAGCTTATGTAAAAATTATTAAGTACAGGCCCCTAGATACCGAAATGGACACGATGGATGTTACAGGAGTGCTTCTTTATTGGCCAAGTGGCTGTGACAGAAAAATTAGATTACAAGATGATTTGTACTATTACAAAGGGTGCGAGATAGCGAATATTTGATGACAGATCCTCCTTGATTGTGCGATCGTCCTCCTATTTATCCTTGATGAAGAGGCGATAGTTGATTTCAGAAGGGGTGTCTTGTAACTAGGAGACGTTAACTGATGTCTTCTCGCTAGAGAACGCCTTTTTCTGTAATAACTTCTGAGTAGTTATGTGTTTCTATCAGATAACTGTCCGCACGCAGGGTTGTGCTGGAAAAAGCGTTTACTCCCGACTAGTTCGTTGGTCGGAGTGGCCATGTTGCTGGTCAGGGACAACCAACTTGAAGCTGAGTTTGACCATTTTGACTAAACTGGTCGAAGACTTGACCATTCAGAATAGAGATAGGCTTTTTACCAGATGCAATATGGGTCTAGGTTTTATAGGCCTATTTTCGATGTCTAACCACGAATTAATGAAGAAATAAGAGCCCATATGGAAAGTAGGCTTTTAATCCTCGTCAGCGTGCATATGAGTAAAAGACTATGTTTATATCATTTAACTTAGTCTTTTAAATCTACCATCTATTTTCATTCACGGCCTACCTGCTCGATCTACAGGTTATGGCCGGAACGCCTCCAGGCAGATGGCGCATACCTTCTCCTCTTCTACGTTGTTTCATAGTGTCTCAGTCCTCGCAGTCTTTTGTGTTTCGACTGTAACTGTAAGAGGTGCTCGAGACCTCCCTCTTGATGGAAGGCAGTCTGCTTTTGTAGGATTGAAATATACTAATGTAGCAATCAGAGGGGGGTGAATGATTGCGCGGAAGCTAAAATCAAATTTTCGATCTTTTAAACACCTCAATTTAAACTCAAATTGCTTGAAGACCAGTTTACGAAGTTAGAAGACCAGGTTACGAAGTTGGAAGACCAGGTTACAAAGTTGGGAGACCGAGAGATCGATCTGGGCGACCAGTAGAGACACTTGGGCGACTAATAGGACACTTGGCGACGATAAATCTCTGGGCGGCGATGAGGACACTGGCGACCAGTTTGGGCACTTAGGCGACGATAAATCACACGGCGGCGATGAGGACACTGGGCGACCAGTTTGGGCACTTGGGCGAGCAGCGAGCGGGTTGGGTGACCACGTGAACAGTTGGGCGACCACGCGCGCAGTCTGGGCGAGCAGACCAATATATGTCTACTAAAATAGAGATTTCCAAAGATCTAGCCGTTCGATTGACGTGAAATATTAACTGTATAAACTAGACTCAATTTTGAAGTGAACAAAAAAAGATTTAGGTCGATCAAATCTACGGATCTAAAGTTATTACCTTCGCAAGATGACTGAAATAATTTACGATCTAACAGCTCGGCGACCAGACTAGCAATCTGGGTGACCACAAACTACCAAAGATCTAACTATTGGATTGATGTGAAATTTTAACTGTAGAAACTAGATTCAATTACGAATCAAACCCAATAAGAATCAATTCGATCGGATCTACGGATCAAAAGATATTACCTTCGCAAAATGATACCTTTGCAAAGAACCGAACTCCGTGATGAACTTCGTGGCTAGCTTTGTGATGAACAAAACTTCAAGCGATCGATCAACTATGCCGAGCCAAGAACTTGTGAGAAAGATCTTTATTTTGATCTGGTTACGATACTCAAACAAAAGAGTAAACCCTAAAATCTTGCTCAAGAATAAGCAGGGACACCTCCCTATTTATCTGAGCAATCCTAACGAGATAGAATACAACTCCACTTCCAACATGGAAAGAGTCTGTATACATCTCAACTTGGCCCAACGTGGCCAAAAACAACTCTTGCACGTATGTACATCCCACCTGCTGTAATTACGTGACTAACCAGCCTTTACATGCATGTTCTCTAGCCCGAACGTCCCACATGACATCCTTGACCACCAAGACCTCGATTCCTCCCTGAACGTAGTCTCGAACCTCAGTTCCTCCATGAACCTAGTTCCGGTCCCGTCATCGACCACGTTCGCCCTCGAGCAACACCTACACATGAAGTAACAAACAAACACGTCCGAGCACAAGTCCACGACTTGACTCAAGATTAATCCATGCAACCACTCACATGAGTGCATTGCATCAAGCAAAACCATTATGCTATCACCAGCATAAACAAACGATCATTTGAGCACAAGTCCATGACTTGCCTCAAAAACAGTCCATGCAACCACTCACATGAGTGCATTGCATCAAACAAGCTTCATCATGCTATCACCAGCATGATAATCATCTCAACATAGCACATGCACAAGCACCACACATGCCTTAACCAAAATCACTTTACAATGCCAATTTCACCATTCAACCAATTTTTCATCACATGATCTCACAATCTCCCCCTTGATGAAAACTTTGGCAACACCATTTGGAAACGAACATTGGCATTCACCTCACAATGACAACACCATTTTTAAAAGAAGTAAAGTGACCAAAAGACGAAAGAGAAATCTCCCCCTACAAAAAAGAACAAAAATCTCCCCCTATCTAAAAAGAAATCTCCCCTATCAAAAAGAAAAACTCCCCTAATAGAAAGAAGAAATGTGTGTGTGAATGTGCAATGTGTGACAAAAAATCTCTCCCTTTGACTCCAAAATTTCTCCCCCTTTGACAATGGGTTCATCAAGAATGCAAAAAGAGAGCAAAAGAGAAACTTCTCCCCCTTTATGTTTGTTGTTTTCCTTTTTTTATGTACTGAGCATTATGAATCATGCACAAATGAAACAACTTGATCACCAAGTCATGCTATCAACAGTACTTGCACCCTCAAATCTACACATAAACAATGTAGAGTAAGCATAACTAGAAATCAAGTATTATTAACGATTTTTTTGCATGGCATGATCTCTCTTTCTCAACAATCTTAAAACCTGAAAACATTGAATTTTTGTGCACTTTATTTGTGCTTTGAAAAACTGATTCATTACTTTGATTGCAACAATAACAATTGCAAGGAATTACATGCACCATCAGCCTTACTTTTCAACCATGCCAAGCAGTCACAAGCTTAAGGTTTCATGGTTTCGGTCATACACAACCTCTTCCAAGTTCATACCAAAGTGCAATGATAAGCAGTCTCGTAAAGAGGAAGTACGACAGTATATAACCTTGTTCTTGCATTTATCAACAATCACTCTTTTAGCTTTAGCACTTAACTTTCATATTTAGCACTTTTTGAGCAGGATCAAGATAGCCAAGAAAGTTCAACCATGACAAGATTTAATTCAAGTTGTCATTCCATTTAAAAAGTCATGACATAAACTACACCATATATGTATAAACAGGAAGTTGCGAAGACCTTGTAGCATAAGCATGGCTTCAAATGACATATGTGTGTGAAATACAATGCTCAGTACTTTTACTGTTTTTCTTTTTTTGTTTTTCATTTAAGAAACACACAAAATAAAAAAATATGTTACAAAATATTACAAAAACTTCAAAAACTCCCCCTAAAAAATATCCCATTGGATGAACCAACCCAAGTTCTCCCCGAATAAAAGTAAAACGAGAAGAAGACAAAGGTTTTGTGAAAATGTCTGCCAATTGATGTTCAATATCCACATGATGAAGCACAATATTTCCCTTTTCTACATATGTAAGCGTTGCCGTAACCACTCAATATCTGTTGCTGCTTAGCAACGGTTAATTCTAGGCTTTACCAACGCATATATAAGTGTTGCAATAGACCCTAGCAACGGCAGCATAGGCAACGCATAATAATGCGTTGGTATATATAGACCCTAGCAACGCATATACGGACTTTTAGCAACGCATATTTGCGTTGCAAAAAGGGGTGTCCTTTTGTAGTGCATGATCTCTAAGAAAGTGAAATCTGATCTCAATGTGTTTTGTTCTAGAATGTTGCACAGGGTTTTTAGCAATGCATATTGCACTAGTGTTATCACACAACAGAGGAACACTATCCAAGTTAACCCCATAATCTTTAAGTGTATCTACTATCCAAAAATTTGAGAACAACAACTAGCAAAGCGGCCACATATTGATTCAGATTGATTGTGCAACAGAAGATTGTTTTCTAGATGACCATGCAATAAGTGAATTACCCAAGAAAAGACATGAGCCAGATGTGCTTTTTCTATCAATTCTACAACCTCCAAAGTCAGCATCAAAGAAAGCTCTTAAACCATGAGGAAGCAGAAAACCATATGCCAAAATCTTGAGTACCATGGAGATACCTGAAGATCCGCTTGACAGCTTGTTGATGTGAAACACGTGGAGAAGCTTGAAAATGAGCACACAAGCACACAGCAAATTGAATATCTGGCCTTGATGTAGTGAGATATAACAAAGAGCCTATCATGCTTCTATACTCCTTTTGATCAACAATCTCACCATCTTCATCCGGATCAAGTGTGCAAGTGGATCCCATGGGTGTCATGATCGGTTTGCAGTTTTTCATCCCAAAGCGACGAAGCAAATCTTTTGTGTATTTACTTTGATGAACAAAGGTACCTTCCTTCGTTTGTTTGACTTGCAGTCCCAAAAAGTAAGTCAACTCACCCATCATGCTCATCTCAAATTCCTTTCTCATGGTTTCTGAAAACTTAGACATTAAAACATGAGAGGAACCACCAAAGATAATATCATCAACATAAATCTGGACGAATAGTTGATCATTGCCTTACTTGAGTAAAAAGAGAGTTTTGTCAACCTTTCCCATTGTAAACCCCTTTTCAAGTAAAAAGGTTTTTAGCCTATCATACCATGCTCTAGGGGATTGTTTTAATCCATATAAGGCTTTGGATAATTTGAACACATGATCAAGAAATTTGGGATTTTCGAAACCAGGAGGTTGCTTAACATATACTTCCTCATTAATATAGCCATTTAGAAAAGCATTTTTCACATCCATTTGATACAATCTAAAACCTTTAGATGCAGCAAATGCTAAAAAATTCTAATGGCTTCAATTCTAGCAACAGAGCAAAGGTTTCATCAAAATCTAAACCTTCAACTTGAGTAAATCCTTGAGCAACCAATCTAGCTTTATTCGACAACAACACCATCCTCACTTTGTTTGTTTTTAAAAACCCATCTAGTTCTAATTATATTAAAATCAGGAGGAGGTGGAACAAGCTTCCAGACTTTATTTAGCTAAAATTCTCTAATTCCTCATGCATGGCATTGATCCAAAATTAAATCGGTTAATGCATGAGATATATCTTTGGGTTCAAAAGAGGCAACAAAAGCGAGTGAGCATGAGAATCGAAGCAATAAACCTAGATCGGGTGACTCTCTCATTTAAATCTCCAATCATTTGTTCGGTGGATGTCTTCTTTGAATGTCTGAAGGAGCCGCAACTTGAAACTTCTTCTTCTTCATTTTCAGCATGTCTTGATGATATTGTGGCTTGAGGATGCTCAGTTGTAGGTGATGTAGTGGTAGGTGCCGAAAGAGGTACAGCTGGTTGTGCAATAGGAATCAACACTTCATCCTCAACATCATCATCATCATCAACAAAAATACTCTTCCCCTGAACATATGCATCTGTTCCTGCATCAATTGGACTAGTGCCTGGACTAGCCTCATCGAAAGTGATTTCACAGGTTTCTACAATTTTGTTAGTCTCTAAAACAAGTGCACGATAACCACGTGTATGAGCAGGATATCCAAGAAAGATGTCATCAGTTGATCTAGCTTCAAATTTATCAAGATTTTCAGATTTCAAGATAAAGCATTTGCATCCAAAAACTCTAAAATGAGATACACTAGGCCTATGACCAAACCGAAGCTCATAAGAAGTTTTGCCTAGCTTTGATCTCAAAAACACTCTATTAGAAACATAGCATGCAGTTGAGATTGTTTCAGCCCAAAACTTCCTAGGAGTGTGATGTTCATCAAGCATAGTCCTAGCCATCTCTACCAAGGTTCTGTTCTTTCTTTCAACTACACCATTTTGTTGAGGCACTCTAGGTGAAGAATATTGATGATCAATTCCTTTTTCAGTACAAAAGTGATCAAAAGAAGAATTCTTGAATTCAGTTCCATTATCACTTCTAATAGCTCTAAGTGCTCCTGGGTGATCAACAGATAATCTAGTAACAAGACTTCTAAAGTGATTAAAAGCCTCATCTTTAGATACCATAAAATAAACCCAAGAGTATCTAGAATAATCATCAACAATGACCAGTACATACCATTTGCCTCCAAAGGATTGAACTCGAGAAGGTCCAACCGTGTCAAGATGTAGTAGCTGTCCGGGCGTTTGTCATCACCATGGTAAGAGGTAGATGTGAACCTGCAGTCATCTTACCATGTCTACAAGAAGAGAATACTAAATCGCTATCACCATTAAGCTTAGGCAAGCCACGAATGAGATTTAAACCACTAACATGAGTTAGATGATCAAAACCAACGTGACTAAGTCTACGATGCCAAAAGAATAAATCTTTAGAAACATTGGCAACTAGACACCTATGCTTAGAAGAAAGTGATACATCAAAATCAGCTTTAAAAACTCTTCCAAAGCGTGAAATCCTGAACACAAGGTCTCCTGAAGCATCTAAAACTTTGCATTCACTTTTCTTAAAGCATACTTCAAGATCCTCATCAATCATTTGTGAAACAGACAACAAGTTGTATTTCAAGTTTTCAACAAGAGCCACATCCTTGAACATAAACTTATCACTTTCCTTTACTGTACCTTTTGCCATAACAGGAGTAGAAGACGCATCTCCAAAAGTAACACTTTCAGCACGAGATGCACGAGTGAGGGAGGAGAACCAATTTTTATCACCGGACATGTGGCGTGAGCATCCGGAATCAACTAGCCAAATGTTCTCCTTCCTCGCGCGAGAAGCCTATATAAAATCAGAAAATGTCGAGGCCTCAGTACTGGGGTTAGAAATAAAGCATTTAAGAATCCAGTACTGAGACACACGACGAGTAGGCATAACACGAGTACATTTGTTCACAAAATCATATTTGCTCTTTCCCGTGTTTCTTGCAACAGAAGGTGTTTGAATCACCCTAGGCACAAAATGAGGAGTAAAGTGTGCCTTCCTGAAATTAGATCTAGCCTTAGTCTTCTCTTTCTTTTGCTGTTTGGCTAGTCTAAAGCAAAAATCTACTAAGTGTCCATCTCTACCACAATGAGTGCAAGTATACTTAACATGATGTTTAGCTTTAGTAACAGAAGTAACATTTGCATTCATCATAGTAGAAGATAACACACCAGCAGACTTGAAAACTATTTTCTTAGGCTCATTTGCAATCTCAAGTTTTCCTCTTTCAAGTGTCTTAACAACAGTAGGAGCATGCAATTTATGATGAGCATAAGAATCAAAACCTAAACCTTTGTGATGAGTCTTGACTTTTGATTGATCCAAAATCATGTTTAGGTTTTTCTTTCTGAAGTGAACCGTTCTAAAGATTTTTCCAAGTAATCAACCTTTCGAGAAAGAGTTAAGCAGTTATTACATGGAGCGTCCACTTTTCCTTTCATTTGTGACAAGTTGAGCATGAGAGAACTTCATGAGTGAGCATAGCATCTGTCATTTGAGAAACCCTAACATTTGCATCATGCAACTTTAATTCGATATAGCACATTTAGAACAATGAGTTGTATCATGCAAATCAACAGTTGAGCAACTAGCATTTTCACATGTTTCTCATTCTCTTTCTTTTCAGCATTGACTTGCTCTAACAAGGAAACATGTTCTTTCCTAAGTACAGTAAGCTCACTGTAAATTATGTCACATGATTTGCAAGCATCATCATCAGGAATCAAAGATTTAAGTCTAGCAATTTCAGCATTCAAAGATTCCACAAGAACATCATGTTTCTTAATTTTCTTGTCGCGTTTGTCAAGCAACTTTCCAAGGCGAACAACAAGACAATAGCTAAATCATCGTAAGAGGGTTCTACCTCATTGAAATCACTGTCATGATCATCCTCGGTGAAGCTTTCATCACTTCTAGCCATGAGACATAATCCTGTCAAATCATGCTTGCTTGGAACCATTGTGTCATCCTCACTGCTCTCTGAATCCACATCACTTAAGTTCACTTGTTCAAGAGCAGAAAGAACCCGATGAACAACCTTTTTGTTGATAAAACTCTTTTTCTTTCAATCACTTGGTGAAGACTTCTTCTTTTCTTTTCTTCTGTCATTGTCCTTCTCCTCCCTTGATGCTTTACCTGCAAGCTTAGGACAATTTGATCTAATGTGATTGAGGTCACCACACTCATAACATCTTGGAGGACCACCACCAACTCTCATTCTCATTCTCATTCTCACATTCGCAATGTTTTGTTAACTTGAGAAGAGAGTAGTGCCAAGTCTTCTTGAGAAAATTCTTGATCATTCATCGGTTAGTGAAGACAAAGAGGACAAAGCAAAGCTTGAAGAAGCATTGTTCATGCTAGATTGTGAAGTCGATTGCAATTGATTTATGATCTGTCTTCCTAGTAAGAACATCCAACTCACGAGTTTTTAATTTAGAAAACAGTACATCTAAAGTGAGTGAACTAATGGCAGTAGATTCTCTAATAGATGTAACTTTCATTTCCCAAATGGACATGTCTAATGCACCAAGCAATTGTCTAGCATTTGTAGCCTCATCAAAAAAACTCCAACAAAGACGTAAATTGCTAAGAATTTTATTGAACCGTGCAAAGAAATCATCTAGAGACTCACCAGGCTTCATCTCAAATCGCATGTATTCTTTCTTATAAATATTTTGCCTAACCTCTTTGACAGTGTTAGAACCTTCATGATAATCACAAAGAGATTTCCATACCTCATATCTGAGACTTGAGATGAATCACATGATCAAAATCACTTCTTCCTAGTCCTTGGATGATCAAATTCCTTGCTTTCTTTGTTTGCTTCAACATGTGCTCGATTGGTGTCATTGATTGCATTATTCTCGAGAACATTGTATGGCTTGTAAACCTTTTCCCAAATTGCAAAACCACGAGCTTGAATATATGCCTCCATCTTTGCTTTCCAAAAGCGAAAATCAACACCATCGAAAACACAAGGTTTTGTCGAATACCTATCCATCGCTACGGTTTCTAATCACTGTTAGGATTAATTAGAAAAACCTTGGCTCTGATACCACTTGTAGGATCGAAATATACTAATGTAGCAATCAGAGAGGGGGTGAATGATTGCGCGGAAGCTAAAATCAAATTTTCGATCTTTTAAACACCTCAATTTAAACTCAAATTGCTTGAAGACCAGTTTACGAAGTTAGAAGACTAGGTTACGAAGTTGGAAGACCAGGTTACGAAGTTGGGAGACTAGTAGACGATCTGGGCGACGATGAAACACTTGGGCGACCAGTAGGACACTTGGGCGAGCAGTAAATCACCTGGGCGAGCAGTAGGACATCTGGGCGACCAGTTTGGGCACTTGGGCGAGCAGTAAATCACCTGGGCGAGCAGTAGGACACTTGGGCGACCAGTTTGGGCACTTGGGCGAGCAGGCGAGCAGGTTGGGCGACCACGTGAACAGTTGGGCGAGCATGTCTACTAAAATAGAGATTTCCGAAGATCTAGCCGTTGGATTGATGTGAAATTTTAACTGTATAAACTAGACTCAATTCCGAAGTGAACAAAAGAAGAATCAGGTCGATCGAATCTACGGATCTAAAGTTATTACCTTCGCAAGATGACTGAAACAATTTGCGATCTAACAGCTGGGCGACCAGACTAGCAATCTGGGCAACCACAAATTACTGAAGATCTAACCATTGGATTGATGTGAAATTTTAACTGTAGAAACTAGATTCAATTATGAATCAAACCCAATAAGAATCAATTCGATCGGATCTACGGATCAAAAGATATTACCTTCGCAAAATGATACCTTTGCAAAGAACCGAACTCCGTGATGAACCGTGGATCGCTGTGATGAACAAAACTTCAAGCGATCGATCAACTATGCGGAGCCAAGAACTTGTGAGAAAGATCTTTATTTTGATCTGGTTACGATACTCAAACAAAAGAGTAAACCTAAAATCTTGCTCAAGAATAAGCAGGGACACCTCCCCTATTTATCTGAGCAATCCTAACGAGATAGAATACAACTCCACTTCCAACATGGAAAGAGTCGTATACATCTCAACTTGGCCCAACGTGGCCAAAAACAACTCTTACGCGTATGTACGACCCTGCTTTGTAATTACGTGACTAACCAGACCTTCACATGCATGTTCTCTGGCCGAGCGTCCCGCATGACATCTTTGACCACCAAGACCTCGATTCCTCCCTGAACCTAGTCTCGAACCTCGGTTCCTCCATGAACCTAGTTCGGTCCCGTCATCGACCACGTTAAGCCCTCGAGCAACACGCACATGAAGTAACAAACAAACACGTCCGAGCACAAGTCCACGACTTGACTCAAAACGATCCATGCAACCACTCACATGAGTGCATTGCATCAAACAAGCTTCATCATGCTATCACCAGCATGATAATCATCTCAACATAGCATATGTACAAGCACCACACATGCCTTAACCAAAATCACTTTACAATGCCAATTTCACCATTCAACTAATTTTTCATCACATGATCTCACAGCTTCCATGTGCTCGAGTGTTTGCAGGGTGATGCATCATGCATGCATGGGTTCTTCATCCTGCAAAGTTGTTGTTATGCTTCTCTTGGTGAACCGCGTGGAAATGTGGAATCAAGAATTTTCTGCATTAAGTGCTAGTGATCTTTGATGCACACGCATAAAGCGAGCATTTGATTCTCCCTCCAGCACCATCGACTCGTCGGATCGATAATGTTCTCTTCCTAGCCGGTTCTTATCATAGTTCCTAAGAGGTGTGATTAACATTGTCTTATAACGAACGCGCATCTGGGAGTAGAATGCCATTATATGCACTTCTAGAAGAACAGCTCTTTATTAACACCCCTTTTTTTAAACGTGTGGAAAAACGGCTCTTGAGCTGAAATTTAGAAACCAGTACAGGCAAGCTCTTCAGCTTATGGTACTCAGATTTTTTTTTAAAAAAAAAAGAAAATGAATCCTCAAACGCTTGTTACAAGTGTCTTCACATCTTTTTTTTTCATATTAATTGACCTGAGTTCAGCTTCCTTCTGCTTGGATGCATTATTTTTTTCGCTTCCCTCACCGCACTCATATGTAATCCTTACAAATCTGTTCAGGTTTCAGTTGCTTTAATATAAACTGCCCAAGCAGTATGTTTTCAGTGATCAAGTAACTAGATTTTGGATAGCTGAAGAGAAGCCATGGTAGAACTGACGTAAAAATCTGTGTGACTTCAGATGCTAAAAGATTTCCCTTCCTCCAGTGTCAATGGTAATTGGAGCATGCATGATGTAATTAAGCTTTTGGGCATGGTATACACTTCAACAAACATGTCAGTGGCTGCTGTTTGTAGTGTTCCTAGCAGTCATTATACGCTGTGAGTCTGTGACAACACAAATAATAACACCATCTGTGATGTCCCATACCACCAAATTACTTTTAAACTCTTGTTGCATTAACCCTTTAAGAGAGGTGCTTCCATGTTTTTTCTTTTGATAGTTGCATAAATATTAAAGCATGAATGAATAGTAGATGGTGATTACTTACCCCTTCACTTGCTTCAAAATTTGTGCAACTTGTATTGAGAGGAAAAATATTGCTCATCCTTTAAACATTCGGTACCTCTTGTGCCAACTCGATAGATATCTTGGTACCTCTGAAGGATGCTAAAAAGTCTATTTTATTAGGATCTAACTGACATGAAGTTCTTACAGCTTATGCCTGAAGGCCTACTCCATGGTCCTTATCATTTCTTGTAGACCCCAGCTTGTGCCGGCGTCTTTGCCATCGTCATCTTCGACGACCTTCCCTCAGTTGCCGAGCACAAACCGGCACACCGGGCAGTTGCCGTGCCCCTTCACCCAAGTCGCGACGCACCCCTGGTGAAACATGTGGCTGCACGGCGTCACCACCACCTGCTCACCAGGCCGGAACGTCTCCAGGCATATGATGCATGCCTTCTCCTCCTCCTCTGCGTTGTTCGCAGTCTCCTGTGTACCGAAGGTGCCCGAGACCACCCTCCTGAAGGCAGTCTGCTTTTGTGGGCTCGAGGAGGGCGCGTATGCCTGCTTCTTGAGCGTCGCCATTGCCACCTTGAACTCGTCGTCGGTTAACCCCGACCCGGCTTGCCACGTCGTTCCTGTCGGCATCGCCCTCGGGGTTGTGTTTGCCAAGTTTGGCCAGCCGCTGTTGTATTCGCCATGCCGGAATGCGTTACACTGGATGAAGTCATCATCCACGTCAGGAAAGTATGCATTCCTGACGAAGACACTTTTCACCGTTACTGCTGGAACAGATGTTATTCATGGTGACTAATGACATGGCTTGCACGAACGAAATATAAGCAGTGCTTCAATGTTTTTTTTCCTAGTACAAATTATATAAATCTTAAAGCAAATGAAGGGGTAAGTAATTATTATCTACCATTCATTCATACTTTAATATTTGTGCAATTGTAAAGCAATTCCCCTATGGAAAGGAGAAGCAGAAGTATGGAGCAATCTTGCGATGCTAGATGCTAAATATACCCGCAGAAGTCGAGGTTGCCTTCGCCTCCCATAGTCCTGGATCAAAAAAATACAGGAAAATTAAAGGAATTAGTGTTTGGATGAGGCACAGGGAAATCACAACAATTTTTCCATCCAGTGTGAGATCATATTTTGTCCTATGAAATCATGCATATGAAAGGAATAGTGATCCTTAGGATTTGAAAGGGTGACTTGACTTCCTAAGTTAATGAATAGTACCAATTCCTATAGGAATTGGATCCCTCTATTTTTCCTATGAAATTCTTTCAACCCAAAGAGGCCATAATGTATACACACAGTATACTAAACGACGTACGGGATGCTAGTTCTTTATAGGATGATTCTATCGTGTAGGTCGGGGGAGCCCCAATTTCTATCCTAGTTCTTCCCTCTTACAACTTTCGAACTACCAATTGATTCTGACTCTTCAGCGAAGATCCGCAGCTAATTTGTTTTCTTTTCTTACTTACCACCTCTATCTCCATAAATGAAAAGGAAATTACAATCCGTTGATCTTGCCGCATAATTGCATATGCCAATCGATCTAATTATAAAGAAATAACGAAAGCAGTTGCCCCTCATGAAATTTTCGCTGTTAAAAAATTTGTAGAGAGAGAATATATACCCGATCAAAATCGTTCAGGTCATCCGTACGCTCAATAGGCACGCTGTTGTAGCTCTCGTCCGGCTGGCGGTCGGCCATCTCGCCGGCTGGGCGGCCGCCGGAGAGTCTTGGTTCTCAGGCGAGATGAGTGTTTGCAAGGTGAGATGGGTTCTTCCTCCCGGGGGTGCATGCCGATATATGCCTCTCTGTTGGAAGAATTTTCTGATTTGCTAGCTGTGCATGCGTATAAAGTGAGCATTTGATTCTTGGCGCACAAAGGCAAGAATAATATCGCAATCTGGATATGAAACTAGACAGTGATAATATAACCAAATTTGAAAGGAAAACAGTATAGTTTGACTCAATTCTATACTCAATTGAAATTGAAATTCCTAATCGTTAATATTACTCGACGGAGGTATAAGTTTTTTTCTCTTTTGCATGTGCAAGAAGAACGTGAGGCATTCATCCAGCAGCATTAGTGGAGTATGTCATTACACACGCGTTACCTTTTAATCTGTACCTTAATCGGTTACCTCTGTTTTTCCAAAGCTAGCTTTGGGTAATGGAAGGCCATGGCCATGATTCACGCCCTTATTATGGGCTGGAAATTTGGCTCGCGGCTCGCAGCTCGGCTCGGGCTCGGCCAGGCTCGGCTCGGCTCGGCTCGGTCAGGCTCGCGGCTCGGAGCGAGCCGAGCCGAGCCTATTTTTGTGGCTCGGTTTTCAGCGAGCCGGCTCATTCGGCTCGCACCATTTCGCGAGCCGCTCGTTAGCTCGACCCAATTAGCCCATATGAGCAAAATCCTAAGCGATACCTTCGAATTTTGAATTCTTTAAGCCTTGATGATGCAATGTCGGTGTTTACATTTACTAATTGTTCTATTGAACCTCTAGGTTTACTAATTCGAATGCAATATTAGTGTTTACTAATTACGAATGCAATTTCTTGAACTCTTGATAATGAATGCAAATGCAATTCTATTTTTTTATTAGTAATATCTTGACTTTATTACTTGAAAGCTATGTTGTTTGGTCATTTCTGAAGTTTTATATTAAAATTTGAAAAAAAAAACTCTTATTGCTCTGGCTCGGCGAGCCAACGAGCCGGCTCGCGAGCCAACCTCGAGCCGAGCCGGTTTTCCAGGCTCGTCTCAAGGCCGAGCCGAGCCTGGCTCGGCTCACCATGTCACCGAGCCGCACCGAGCCGAGCTGAGCCGGGCTCGGCTCGGCTCGTTTCCAGCCCTACTATATTACGTACCTCTTGATCGAGAGGCAAGAAATGAGAATTCGAATTATAAGTCTGAATTATGGCCTTAAATTGAATTTTATTTATTTTGAGGTTTTCTTTGACTTTATGTTACAATTTCTTTTACTTGCCAAGAAATGAGATCTTAACTCTAAATCTCAAAACCACGTGAACATAAAATCTGGATAAAATATAATTAAATCCTAAAACACCTTCAAGTCATCCGTACAAAGTTTCAGGAGAATTTGAATTGAATTGATGCATTTGGAAAATTGAAAACAGCAACATTTTAATTTGAACATAGAGGAATGTCAGAATTTTGTAGAAATAAATACAAATTATCATGCTTTGAAAATTTTATGGAAATATCTTTAAACTATAATATTATACATAAAAAGTTTCAAAATTTTTAACCTCATTTGTAGCCTCAGAAAATTCTAAAACAGAAAAGGCATAATTGTAACAGTGGCCTTGTCAGAATTTTTTAAAATTATAAAAGAAGTAATCTTGGTTTTAATTTTTATGGAAGTCTATATATTCTCTGAGGACCCTTCAAAAAATTATCAAAAATTCACAATAACATTTGGTTGTTCAATTTAATCCTCAGCCAAACTCTGCCCAAAAACCAAATTCCTAGGGAAAGAGGGACTGAGAACCTGAGAGAGGAGGCTGGGTGATTGCGAGGCTGGTGGGAGGAGGCTCAGAGCCTGAGGGGATGTCGTTTTCATTACCGAGGTATGTATTTATCTCTTTTTTTTCTTGCTGTTTTTCCTCTATTTACGTATGGATTTAGATGTGCATAGAAGTAAAAGACCATGTTTATATCAATTCAACTTAGTTTTTTAAGTCCACTCTCCATTTTCATTCACGGTGTACCTGCTTGATCTCCAGGATAAGGCCGGAGCACCTCCAGGCAGATGGCGCATCCCTTCTCCTCTCCTGCGTTTCCTCGCAGTCTTCTGCGTCTTGACTTTAAAAGTTGCCCAAGACCACCCTCTTGATCGAAGGCAGTCTGCTTCCGTGTGTTGGAGACTTGGAGTGTTTGCAGGGTGATGGATGCATCATGCATGCATGGGTTCTTCATCCTGCAAAGGTGTTGTTATATATGCTTCTCTTGGAACCGCGTGGAAATGTGGAATCGAGAATTTTCTGCTTTGATTACTAGTGATCTTTGATGCACACGCATAAAGCGAGCATTTGATTCCTAAGAGGTGTGATTAACATTGTCTTATAACGAAATGCGCATCTGGTGCTTGAGCTCTTTATGCGAGATAGGGATGGCAATCGGGTGGGATGACTTGTTTCTCCACTAAGCTTATTGTGACAATACTGACATACAGCTTTCCATTTCCCATCTATCTGTACTTGCTCAAATTCATTCCATACTGCAGATCTAAGTTTTCTCTTACTACCAGTTTGAGCATGTGCATCCAATGTCTGAGTATCGGTACCTTCTGATTGTGATACTTGAACTTCATTTTGAGGTTGACCTATGGCTGAGCTCTGCGCTGCCTGTGAGGAACTGTTACTCTTAGACGCCATTCAAAGGATCTACAAAAAATCATGAGAAACATACATGAAACACCTGTAAGTTGCACAGTATCATGTGTGGATTAATTCTGAAACATACATGAAACGCCATTCAAAGGATAGACATTTAAAACGGAGCATTATCTGCATCTGGAACTTGACAAAAGAATCATCCCTATTGGCATATTCCCATGATAACAGGGCAAATATCTTCGGATCATGTTAACATACATGATAACAGGGCAAATATCCACCACACCAATCTTCACTACAAATCATGTTTAGAGGTAACAATCTTCACTACAAATCTTCACTACATACTAGCAACCAAAACGAAATTTAGTGCTGCATACTAGCAACCAAGCAGTCCGGCGACTCACTACAAATCTGAAATCTTCACTACAAATCTTCACTACATACTAGCACCGAGCAGTAGATTCACAAGCAAGAAAAATATCAAAGGCAACTTAACCCTCACTGGTGACAGTCCGGTGGCGGCGACTCGATCCGGCGTCCGGCGATCCGCGATCCGCGACGACAGCTTCTTGTGTGCGCTGCGCCGCCCTAAGACGAGGATGGAGAAGGCCGAGCGAGGCGGAGGCGGCTCGCTCGGCGCTCGGCTCGAGGAGCAGATGAGCTCGAGGCGGCGGCAGGCTGAAGCGGCTGAGCAAGCTCGGGTGGCGCTGGTGGCGTGGCGGAACAGAGGTGCTCGGGCGGCGGGCGAGGCTGAAACGGAGACGAAGGAGCGGGCGGCGGCGGAGGCGAATCTGAACTGGAGGCAGCCGAGCAGCAAGCAGAGAGGAGGAGGCGCAAGGCGAATCTGGACTCTGGAGGGCGATTTGCCGATTTGTGATTTTGGAATCTGGAGGGCGCCTGGCGGCTGGCGGCTGCAGTTTAGGGTTAGGGGCAAGAGGGACTGAGGGAGGATGCGGGATGCCAGATTGCCAGGAGCCCAGGACGGAGGGGTAGGGCTACGCGCCGCGCGTAACGAGTCACGAGTGTACAACGATAGTTTACTGTGTATCACTGACAATTAGGTCCCACATGTCATGGGATATCCATTGGGTACCCATGGGTACAAATTGATACCCATACCCATCCTATAACCTTATCGGGTACCCGAACCCGAAAACCCACGGATCTCAAATGCTATCCGTACCCGTCCTTATCGGGTCGGGTACCCACGGGTACCCGAACCCATGGGTAAAACTGCCATCCCTAATGCGAGAATGAGGGTTGGCTTAAATGTTTGAGGCTTGCTGGCTTATACGAGAAGGCTCTGGAGAGAGCTGGTTTGATGCTAATAAATTGTTAGAGGTGCCGAGTTGGTCTGCAGACAACATTTGGTACCTCATTAAGCGATATCAAATATTCCAGGTTGACGGCAACTCTAACTCAAATTAATTTTATTTAATTCTTCCTATATTATTAATTTATTATCTTTACTAATGACTACAATATTTTTATTGATTGCATGTTATACAAAGATTTAGATGATAGAAGGTTTTAGAGATGATGATTTTTATTTTCTACTTTTGTAATTATTCATTCTTGTAAACTTGATGTAAATTTAAATTTTTATTAATACATTTCTTTCAATTAAACAACTCTGTAATATTTAATATATGCAATGAATCAGAGTAGATTTATTAAGCTTGATGACTGATGAATCAATGTAAATGACTGAGTTAAGTTGAATAAATTTTTACGGTTGTTTCATATGTAATCCTTGCACTTACTTTAAGCTTACTACAGAAATTTGGGTTGTGTTAGAAATCACTCACTGATTTCCTCTATATCTTGTTAGAAATCACTTACTGATTTCCTACATTTCTCACTAGGGAATCACATCCTCTCTTGTGTTCCACACAAACACATGTATGCATACGTATAGGAGTATGGACTCACACCAAAACTCAAATGTTAGTTCACATCAGGTTCTAGTTAAATATAGCTCATGCATACAATTTTGGCAACTAATCCTGGCCATAACTCATCGATACCAATCCTCCCTAATCATGCGTTACTTCCTAATTATGCATTTCTTCCAACATACAGGCAACGCAATAACTCACTCCATGCCAATCAACTATTAAAACAAGATTATTTCCAACAGGTTGCCTTCCGATTTAGAGCTGCATCAGAGGCTGCTATAAATCTTACAGGGACTCTCTGCTGTGATGAAAGAAGCTGGATTTTCCATCCGAGTTTTTGCTCTCTGTTATTTTGAACTCCTTACAAATCAGTTCAGGTTTCAGTTGCCATAATATAAACTGCCCAAGCAGTATGTTTTCAGTGATCAAGTAACTAGATTTTGGATGGCTGAAGAGAAGCCAGGGTAGAACTGACGTAAAAATCTCTGTGACTTCAGATGCTAAAAGGTTGCCCTTCCTCCGGTGTCAAAGGTAATTGGAGCATATGCATGATGTAATTTTTCGGGCATGGTATACACTTCAACAAACATGTCAGTGGCTGCTGTTTGTAGTGTTCCTAGCAGTCATTATACGCTGTGAGTCTGTGACTAGGGGTGAAAATAGATCGGGTAATACCTGACTCGTATTCGTATCGGGATAAATTTATCCGAATTTGCAAGTACGGGTTTGGGTATTTTTTATCGGGTATGGATTCAAGTGCTACTCGGATAATTTTTATTTATATACGGGTCGAATACAGAATTAAATATACCCGACGAAAACAGGTCGGATACGGGTAATAAGCGGTAATGCTTGTTCACGGTATCCGGTCCGCTCGCAGCCCACGCAGCCCATCTCCCGAGTAGGCCTCTGCGGCGCCAAGTCCCGTGACCCGTCCGGCCTTCGCCCGTGACCTCGTCCAGCGCTCCAGCCTCCAGTCGCCTGCGCCCCGGCCTTCGCCCCTTCCCTTCTCCGGCTCCTCTCATGCACGCCGAGCACCGCCTTCCTCCCCATGCTCTCTTCCTTGGATCCCGCGCCCTCTCTCTCCATCTCCCCCTCTGCCGCCGCCTTCAATCCCGCGCCGCGCCCGCCCGATCTCGTTCTCCACCCTCGGCCTCCCTATGCAACCCAACTTCAGTGCAGCTTCCCCATCGGCGCCTCGGCGGGCCCCCCGCCATCGTCACCTTAACCCGCGCCCGCGGGATCCGGCCGTCAAGATCGGAATTGGGGACGCGAGGCTGGTGAAGAAGCCGGAGATAACCTTCTTGCCGGACAAGGGCGCCGAGGTGGCCTGCGACAAAAGCAACTGCTCTGGCGGCGTGTCGGGCCCCAAGCAACAATCAGTTCACAAAGGAAATAAGCGAAAGATCAAAAAGCTGGTAGAAGAACGAGAGCGCAAGAACAGGAAGAACAGATGGTAAAAGCGCAAAGGGAAAGTAGTATTGGTATATTCTCTTTTCGCCTTTGTTCGTATTCTCAACTCTGCTTATATAGCCGCGATAAAACAAAACACCTTACGGTGAACAGTACAAGTAAGTTTACTTAGCGAAATAGTAATTACTACTACTAATCTCACCGTTGATCTCTCATAATGATCTGAAAGCTTTAGCATCTCCTCATAGCATAAAGTCCATCTTCAAATCTCCCCATTGGATCAAGACTTCCCAAACGACATCTTCACATCTGGACCGTTGATGAAATAAACTCACATCGACTTCTACATTGGGACTCAAAACTTGACTTTCTGTCAATTGCTCCCCCTTAAAAACCTTGTCCTCAAGGTTTAAATTGAGAAAGATTCATGCATGAACTCAGCATCCTCCGGTAGTTATCTCGGTGGAAGATTAGCCCTTGTACCTTCCATTGAGTTATGGGTGCATTGTTCGAGATACAATCCTCCTCTCGATCTGACAACGGGTTCTATTAAAATATGCCCATCATCATCTACCAGTGGTAATCCTTTCTCTGGGCGCTCTTTTGCGAAATGCCTCTTGAGTTGACTAACATGGAATACAGGGTGAATTGGACAGCCATCGGCAAGAGTATTTATATCTGAGACTTCCCAATTTTCTCAATGACTCTAAATGGCTGTAAAATTTAGAATGTAACTTCGGTGTTTTGTGTAATCGGCGCATTGTGACGATATGGTTGCATTTTGAGATATACCATATCACCCAATTCAAAAGTCCTCTCGATTCGGTGCTTGTCGACCAAAATGTTTCATTCTTGAGCTTGCCTTCTCCAAATTCACCTTAATGGCATCAAATGCTTGTCTTCCTGCGGCATATCCGGACATCTCAATAGCGAATCGGGTAACATGTGCTCGATAATGAGAGGAGGGCATACCATATAATGCTTGGAATGGTGTCATCTGCAGAGACGTGTGAAGCGATGTGTTATACCACCACTCGGCTTGGGATAACCGGGAATGCCATTTCTTTGGACTAGTGAAAGCCATGCACCTCGAGATAATTCTCTAGACATTGGTTGACCCTCTCCGTTTGTCCGTCATTTTGCGGATGATACAGCGCTCTTGAATCTTATCTTAACACCCATAGCTGAAAAGAGTTCTTTCCATAAGTTCTTGGTGAAGATCCTATCTCTGTCGAGAGATGATAGCGATGGCACCCATGTAACTTATATATATTGCTCAAAAGAGATCAGCAACTTTGTTGTCTTGTATATGGGTGACTCAAAGATATAAAATATGCATATTTTGTGAATCTGTCAACCACTACCATTATCACATCCTTTCCCTCCGATCTTGGTAACCCTTCTATAAAATCCAATGTGATGTGGGTCCAAGCCATATCATGTACAGGAAGAGGTTGAAGCAAACCTGGGTAAGGCAAATTCTCAGATTTATTCTTCTGACACACAGCACAAGTCTTCACAAATTCAGTGATCATCCTCTTCATTCCTGGCCAATAAAACAATGACTTTGCCCTTTGATAGGTTGCTCTGTCACCAGAATGACCGCCCAAGGCTGAGCTATGAAATGAATTCAGCAATTGTGTTCTCAGATCTGAATTTGCTCCCACATAAATTCTATTCTTATACCTCAGTATGCCATTGTTTAAGGAATATGGTGGTGCACTATTGGCATCAATTCTCAACTGAGCTTCCAATTCTCTACATTTCTCATCATTGATATAACTTTCGGTCACATCTGTGATCCACTTGGGTACAGCCACTGTGATTGCCATCATTCCTTCATTCTGGACAATTCTGGAGAGTGCATCAGCTGCTCTATTTTCTTTACCTTTCCTGTACTCCACCTTGTAGTTATATCCCAAGAGCTTAATTAATAGTTTATGCTGAATTCCATCAGTTAATCGCTGCTTAGTGATATACTTGAGGCTTTGTTGGTCAGTTCTAATGATCAATTCTGCTCCTATTAAGTAATGCTTCCACTTCTTGAGTGCCTCTAGTATAGCCATTGCCTCTTTATCATATATGGACATAGCAGCAGCTTTTGGTCCCAAAGCCTTACTCATATAACAAATTGGTCTTCCTCTTTGCATAAGTACTGCCCCAAGCCCATAGCCACTAGCATCAGTTTCTAGAGTAAAGGGTTGGGTGAAATCGAAATAGTGCTAACACGGGGCTGAGTAAGTGCTTTCTTGATGTTTATGAATGACTCTTCTTGCTCTTTTCCCAACAAAAGCATTCTTCTTGAGGCGTTGAACAAGGGTTGACAGATTAATCAGTAGTTTTTGATAAACCTTCGGTAGTACCTGCCAATCCCAAAATCCCTCAAGCTGCGTAATGTTTTCGAGAACCGGCCGATTCTGCACAGCTATGATCTTCTCGGGATTAGTAGCTACTCCTTCACTAATCACATGTCCTAAATATTCCACATTCTTTTGACCGAATACACATTTGCTCCTTCTTGCATAAAAGTCTGTTACTCCTCAACACTTCGATGATCGGTACTAAGTGTTTTTCATGTGCTTCAAGAGTAGGGCTGGAGTATATCATCAAAGAATACCAATGCAAATTTCTCGAAATCAGCTAAAATCTTATTCATCAAAGCACGGAAGGTGGTTGGGGCATTGGTTAAACCAAATGGCATAACAACGTATTCATAATGTCGATATGAGTGCTAAAAGCCGTCTTGAATATGTCATTGAATTCATCCTTATCGATGATAACGACTTAAGATCAATTTTGGAGAAATAAGCGGCACCATTCAATTCATCGGAAGATCTTCAATTCTTGGTATCGGATATTTATTCTTCACAATATTAACATTCAATTGCACGTAATCTATGCACAACCGCCAAGTTCCATCCTTCTTCTTTACTAATATAGCCGGTGAAGAATAGGGACTCACACTTTCTCTTATAATTTGATTTTGTAATAGTCCTTCTACTAATTCCTCCATTGCATCCTTCTTGAAATATGGGAGTCTATAGGGCCTAATGTTCCTTGGCTTGGCGAGAACTAAGGGTATCGATGATCACACTCTCTAACAGGAGGAGCTCAGTTGGTTCAGCAAAAACATCAGAGTATTGTTTCAAGACTCGGCTAATTTCTGGAGGGATAACCATATGTTCAGTTCCACTGGTCACCAACACCTTTGCATTAAGCACAGCACCTACAACTCCCTTTTTCATCAACTTTTGCAGCTTGTGATCATCAATTACACAATTCCCCTGAGGCAGCGTCTCATCTACAAATGTCACCTTTTTCTTCCCATCTTTGTATATGCTAAATGTCCTAGTCTTTAAATTCAAACACATGGGAGTATTCTGATATATCCAATCTGCCCCTAAGATTACATCATACCCCTTTAGCTGCAGCACTCTGAAATCTGAAGTGAATAGTTCTCCCTGTATAATATATTCACAACCCACACATTTGGATTCACAGTTGAGTTTTGCTCCATTGGCCACTACTACATGTTCCGGAGTATGATTAGTGATATCACATTTAGCCTTGATTGCTAGAGCTGGAGTAATAAAAGTAGTGGTGCTGCCACTGTCTACTAATGCTTTCGCATTTTCTTTTCCAATTTTCATTCTCAGTGTAAAGGTAGTCTTCCCCGAAGTAGTGCCAACCACAGCATGAGTCGACAGTTGAAGTATCTCTTCTGTCTCCTTCGAGTGCATTGGACTCCCTGGAGGAGTACTATACTCGGTTTCTTGAATTTCCTGGGGATCATCATTCTCATCTTCAACAGCAATCAGATGCACTTGTTTCTGAAACTCACATACTTTACCGTGTCCAGGACCCAGGGTTCATGACACTTGAAACACCTACCACCATTCCACTTGTTACTACTAACAGAACCGGTCTTTTCAATGTTTTCCTTCTTGTTCATTACACTTCCTCCTTTGGTACTCACACTGCCAGTTGATGTCGCCCTTGATGCATTCCCAGTAGGCCACATTGTTTGCTTTTTTTGAAACACACTACTCTCATAATTTCTTGCATGGGCATAAACTTCAACCAATGTTCTGGGGTTAAGGGATTTCAGAGGCACCTTTATATAATTCTTTAGACCAGATATGAAGTAGTCAATGAAATATGCTTCAGACAAACTGGAATTGTCCCTTTTTACCAAATTCATCATTTCTTCAAACCGATCAATGTATAACTCAACAGCTCCCACTTGTTTTAATTCTCTGAAATTCTCAGTCACCTCTATTCTTGTCTCTGCAGCAAACCTTTGATAGATCATGTTACAGAATTGCTGCCAATTAAGGTTTTTGGTGTCTATCCTGTTACTACTCATCCATTGGTCTGCTCTTCCTGTCAGATAAATCTCAGCTATAGCAACCTTCTGTTCTTCCGGCGTTTGGCCTAATTCAAAACATTTCTCAGCTTTTGAATCCATGCCTTGGGATTCTCTCCATCATGTTACTAACCTTGGGATTAGAGAAGATGAACAGCAACCATAAGGTCTATGCTTATATATATGGCCACTAGATGGGCCTATATGATGTATGGGCCTTAACACCCCCCCTGCAAACTCAAGGCGGGTTCAAAGCATTGAGTTTGAGCAAATGAAGCCGATGTTGCTTTCGAGTCTGTGCTTTTGTGAAGAAATCTGCAACTTGCAATTCAGACGGCACATATTTGAGAGCAATTGTTTTCTGATGATAGTGAGATCGGGTAAAAGAGGCATCCACACCAATATGCTTTGTAAGTTCATGCTTCACAGAATCATTGGCAATCTGTATGGCGCCAATATTATCACAAAAAAGAGGTGTGGGAGCATCATAGGAAACACCGAAATCTGCTAGCAACCAACAAAGCCATATAATCTCTGAAGTTGTAGTGGCAAGTGCTCGAAGTTCGGCTTCTGTACTAGACCGAGAGACGGCAGCCTGCTTCTTGGACTTCCATGTAAGAGGGGAAGAGCCAAGAAGAATACAATAACTGGTAATGGAGCATCGATCAGTCGGATCACTCGCCCAAGTAGAGTCCGAGTAAGCATGAAGATCACGAGGGGCTATCATGAGCATAGAACGGACATTGGGATGAAGTGTCCGTAAGTTCCATGACCTTGAAGCAAATGTCCATAGTGAACCAAGTAGGGGTGCTCACAAACCGACCGAGGATATGAGCGCATGAAATGTTAGGTCTAAGTAATGTGAGATAGACCAAACGACCCACAATGTGCCGATATCGAGTGGGATCCGAAAGAGGTGTACCATCGGTAGGACGAAGCTGGACATGAAGATCCATAGGAGTTGCAACCGTTCGATTATCCGTAATGCCAGAACAAGCAATAAGGTCTTGTGTGTAGTGAGACTGAGAAATATAATAGCCTTTTGAAGAATGGCGAACCTCAATTCCCAGAAAATAGTTGAGGGGTCCCAAATTAGACATCTGAAATTGTTCACTGAGTTGCTTCTTCACCTTTGAAACATGGTCTGCATCATCCCCCGTAATTAACATATCATCAACATACAGAAGAAGCAAAGTACGACCACGGGAAGAGAGATAAATAAATAAGGCGGGATCATGGTCACTTGGTGAAAAACCAGCATTACGTATGACCGAGACAAAACGCTGAAACCAAGCACGAGGAGCCTGTTTAAGACCATACAGGGCACGCCGAAGACGACAGACATGTCCCAATGGAGCTTCAACACCTGGTGGTGGTTGCATATAAACTTCCTCATGCAAATCACCATGAAGAAAAGCATTCTTAACATCCATCTGAGAGATAGTCCAAGAACGGATAGCAGCCACTGAAATAAGTGTTCGAACAGTAGTCATGTGAGCAACAGGCGCAAAGGTCTCTTCATAATCTTGTCCTTTGGTTTGCTGAAACCCTCGAGCAACCAGTCGAGCTTTATATCTCTCAATAGTCCCATCAGACTTGGTCTTAATTTTGAATACCCACTTGCATGTGATAGGAACCGCATAAGATGGTAATAAAACAAACTCCCAAGTTCCTGTCCTATCCAAAGCAGCAAGTTCTTCAGACATAGCTTTCTGCCATTCCGGAATATGAGAGGCTTCCTGATAAGTGGAGGGTTCAGCCATGATAGCACCCACACGAGGATAACCAAATCTGGCAGGAGGCTCAATTGTAGTACGATCTCGCAAATAATATCGTGAACCAAGTGGTAGCACATCATTAACAGCTGTTAGCTCATCAGAAATGTTAGAATCATCAATAAGGGGAGCATTAGGACTGGCCGAAGAAGGAGAATCCGAAGAGGATGGGTCTGGTGGAGGACGACGAGAATAAACATGTTTGATTGGTGGTTTGGTTGGTAGAGGAGGATGAGAGGGAGATATATCATGAATATGTGGTGTAGGAACATCATCACTAGAAGGAATAGAAGGTGGGGAAGTGTCGGGACCCGGGTTTGCAAATCCGGACCCTCTGTGTATTCAGCACTAGTCCAGGATCACGCTAGTGCACACAGTCTCAACATTGGTATATATCACAGTCATAACCAGCGAAATAATGTAGTACTTCAATAAAATACTCAAACTAGTTGATTGACCTTATGGTCAAATTACAAAGATACGCCTCGCAGGGCGAAGACTTATTAAAATATTCAAATGCAGCGGAAATAAAATAAACTCGTGGCGCCAACCAATTTGCCACAGGGAACTGACTAGGCTCGCTCCCTAGTTTGTCGGCTCCTCGATACTCCTCCTCTGGCGGGGTTGCTTCTTCTTCAACTGAAGTTGTGTTGTTGTGGGGTGAGTACTTTGAGCACTCAGCAAGTCATGCACAGAATGCAAATCTACTATTCTACATGTATGGCTTAGTACAAAGGATAGGCTATGGTTCATGAGCAGTACAGCATTCAAGATAAACAGTAATAGATTGCAAAGCAGTAAAACAGTAGTAGGAATAATATCTTTCACAAACATTTCAATCGTAAATCATTTTTCCGTCCTAAGTCAAGTTCATCATCACCAACCCGAGCATTTTCCATAAACAAGTCATTTTCATGAAAATCTAACCCTTGATTTGTAATCACCGGCGATGCTCAATACTGTGAAACACGGCTATTCGAATAGGTTGTACACTTTGCAGAGGTTATACACTTTACCCACAAGATACGGTCAAATACCACCAAGGCAAATAACCGTAACGAAGCCTTTCCAAAGTTCCATCTAAACTTCGATCTTGCCGCTAAGGTTTCAACACTTTGGAGGGACTGGTTACCACACCTGGGCCCCCTCTTGCGCCATGTGAGTTCTCATTCCGCTTCTCCGGGCCTCACACCACCACAACAGTACCAAAGAATAGATTTCCCAGTTTACTCAGCTAAGCCCGTCCCATTACGGAGCTTGTGGCTGTATGAGAGACTCAGTTCAAATGCTCGCAAGGTTAAGTCCTTAGTTGACCGAGGCAAGACTAACCAAGTGTAACTCAAATATCCATGTCCAATAAAAACCAAATACGACCGCCCAGTTGCCACTCTTGGCCCACCAGAAACAATCTTGCCATTTGCCCCAGTCTAAATCATTTTCCCACCCCGGTTCTTTACCATTGCACCACGTGCCATCATCAACTCAATAACACATGTCTCATTCACAAAACGTGTTCCATATCTCATTAAGTCATTATTTACTTTGGTGTTCCAAAATCATGAATTGTCCTCGTGGCTGGGCTAAGCACACTACTTCGGTCTACTCAACCCATGTTGGCAAATTATTAATGTCCAACTATTAATTCATAACCTAGGATGACAAAGGATTCATGGCCTACAATTATATATGACAAGGTGGCATACAAACAACTAGGCATTTAACTAATCCCAAACTTATTCAAAGTCATTTCTATCAAATTAGCATGCAATAGTTTAAATCAAAATAATTTGTTCTAATAGGTTCAACATGATCAAACACAACTTGCCTTCAAAAAGTGCTGGTTACGGTTCTGAACTTGCTCCTAGGTCGAAACTTCTCCTCGAAACCCGGGCACTTCAACGTCTCTGGCGACGCAATTAAACAACAATAAATAAATAAATAGTAGACAAACAGTGCTCAAAAATACAATTAAAATTCATAAACAGAAAGATCACAATTTTACAAATTTATAGAAATTGGAATCACTCAAATCGGAGTTAAAACACAAAAGTTATAAGCATTTGAAGTTTCAAAATATATTTAAAATCAATATACCGAATTAAATAAATATTTTCTTTTTCGGAAAATTAATTATTCGTCATCTCGTGACACGTGTCGCCACCAGAGAGTGACACGTGGCCTTCTGCCGCGTCGTACCGACGGCTCCCATGATGGCGTCGGCCGACGACTCGGCTCTCTCAGCGACAAGTGGGTCCCATCGTGATGTCGCATGGCGTCGTGGTGGCGTCCACGCACGCGCGATGCGTCGGTGACGAGTGGGCCCGTCTTGTCGGCGCCTCGTGTGAAGCGATTACGGTGCGGTGACATGTGGGTCCGCTTTGTCGAGTCTCATGCACGATGGCGGTGCGGTGCCAGCGACATGTGGGTCCGTGTTGTCGACATCTTGTGCACGATGAGCGGCGGCGCGGCAATCTGGCGACCCTCGGATTTGCATCTAACGGCGGAGATTGGAAGATGAAGTTTTGTGTTTTAAGGCGGCGTGGCGGGATCTGGATCGTTGATGCGATCGGACGTCGGCGAGCTCTCGGGCGGCGGTGATGGTGCGGCGGCGGCTTTGACGGAGGGAAGACGGCGATGCGCGGCGCTCGGCGTGTCTCCGGTCGAATGGGTTACCCCTTGGTGTGTCTCCTCTTGAGGAACTCGAGGAGACCTTCAAGTCGGAGGAGGCTTCACCGTGACGGAGACGAAGAAAAACGCGCGGTGACTCCACGAACCGGCGAGTCGTCTGGCGAGTGGCGTCTCGGCGGCGTGATGAGTACGAGACGGGTCTTGGCGCGAGGTAAGGATCCCAACACGGGTGGCGGCGTAATAAATAGTGCCCTCGGCTTCCGTGAAAATCGCGGAAACCGAGGCCCACCTGGCGTGGCGGAATCCGGCGAGAATCGGGTTAGGTGGCGTGGCGCGATGAGGCCGTCGGATGAAGATCGAGCATTTGGCGCTAGGGTTTTTCGGGCGGGCACACGATTACTCGGCCTAGTACTATTCATTCGGATTTTAATTCTTTTTCGATTAAAAATAATTCCCAAAATTCAAATAATTTATTTGGGGCATTAAAAATATCGAAAAATTCGGAAAAATTCTCATAAATATTTTAGGACATTTGTGACTCAAATAAAATATTTTTAGTTAAAATTTTATTTTAACTTTTCTATTATTTAATTGATTTGATAAATGGTTTAATTCAAAATAAATCCAAATAATTCCAAATAAATCCAAATAAACTCGAGAAATTCCCAAAAATTCAAAATACCATTTAAATGCAAGAAAAGCAAAAATTGGGGTGTTACAAGAAGGAACATCATCACTGGAAGGAATAGAAGGTGGTGAAGGAACATCATTACTGGAACTAATAGGAGGTAAAAACAAGAAACTAGTGGGCTCGGTTATGGTGGGTGAAGTATGAGTGGAGGGGTTGTAAAAGAAAGGACAATCTTCATCAAAAATCACATCACGAGAGATACGAATGCGACGAGAGGAAGAATCATAACAGCGATAGCCCTTATGTTCAGGACTATACCCCAAGAAGACACACTCAACAGATTGAGCCGTCAATTTGGTTCGCTCACGAGGTGCAAGAAGAACATAGCATCTACATCCAAAAACCCGAAGATGATCATACTTTGGAGAAGTACCAAATAAAACTTCACCAGGAGACCTGTCATTTAATTTGGAAGAAGGTTGCCGATTAATAAGATAAACAGCAGTGGAAACAGCCTCACCCCAAAAATGAGAGGGGACAAAAGAGGCGATCAAAAGAGTGCGAGCAGTCTCAATAAGATGGCGATGCTTGCGTTCTGCAACACCATTTTGAGCGTGTGCACCAGGACATGAGAGTTGGGCAAGAGTACCCTCAGCAAGCAAAAACTGGCAAAATTTCTCAGATAAATACTCACCACCAGAGTCAGAACGGAAAACTCGAATAGGAGTAGAAAACTAAGTGTGAATCATGCGAGTAAAAGTTTGGTAAATTGAACACAATTGGGAACGATGTTTCATAAAATAAATCCAAGTGTAACGAGAATGATCATCTATAAAAATGACATAGTATTTATGACCACCTTTTGTAGCAAAAGGTGCAGGACCCCATACATCTGAATGAACAAGATCAAAAGATCTAGAAGAATGAGAGGTACTAGAAAAGTATGGAAGTTGTATTTGTTTTCCAAGTTTACAACCCTTGCAACTGAAACTAGACTTTATTGGTGTATGACCTAAAGACCCTTTATTTATTAATGTGGTCAACCGAGTGCCACATAGATGACCAAGACGATGATGCCACTTGGCGAATGATGTAATGGATGACGACGAAACATATGACACATGCGCAGGAATGATAGCGGAAGAAGGAAGGCGCAAAGTGTCCAAGATGTAGAGGTTAGAAGCGCTCTTACGGCGATGGCCAGTCCCAATCACTTCCCCGCGTCGACGATCCTGAATAAAGCAAGATGAGTCATCAAACCCAACAAAACAATTTTGATCAGTAATTTGGCCTACTGACAACAAATTCATGGACAATTTAGGTACAAGTGAGACATCGGGTATAGAGAAATTTGAATTTAAAAGAGAACCATGGTGAGTTATATAACAAGGTGTACCATCAGCTGTTTGAACAGAAACACCCTCAGGGACTGGTTTGGAAGCAACCAACTGTGACTGATCAGATGTCACATGAAAAGAGGCCCCTGAATCAAGAACCCAAGATGACTGAGGAGCACTGATAGGCGAGGCAGCAGCAATAGAAACAGAGCCTCTAGGCGCAGGAGGTGTGTTGCGTGCACGAGAAGCACGACGGGCACGATACTCAGCCAATTTCTCTGGATGTCGAGCGAAACAATTTTCAGTGCGATGATTTGTCTTACCACAATGATCACAAGGTTTGGTGTCTGAAGAGGTAACCCTTGATGAAGCAGTCCGCTGAGAAGCTGCCAGAACACTGTGAAGAGGTGTCATAGAGCTAGTAGACATAGACTTGAGGCGGGTTTCTTCAGCAATCAAATCTGAGAGAGCACGAGACATGGTTAAATCCCCAGAACTGTGAAGTAATCTAGTGCGAATAGCCTCAAAATCTGTCCTGACTCCCATAACAAAGCGGTATGTAAGAAATTTTTCAATGAAGGAATGTGCTGGACATCCATCTGTGGTGCACTGAGGTACCATGGAAAGCAAAGGTCCCATTAGGCTCTCAAAAGCAGAATTATATTCATCAATAGACATATCATTCTGCTCAATTGAATGGATTCTTTGCATAAGAGTGTGGAGAACAGACCACCTTGTCTTGAACATAGCTATTTGTTTCAAATAGGACCACATAGCCTTGGCGCTCTTGAAAGAAGAAAGACTCATAATCATAGACCTGCTTTGACACTTGTAACAATAGCATGACCATGACCTTTCCATCATCAATTTCCCACTTTTTGACATCAGCAGCATTACTATTATCAGCTTTAAGGATTGGTGGTTCATCAGTCAAATGAAAAACAATGCCATAGGCCCTTAGTGCAGTCTGGACAGAGAACGCCCATTCTCGATAATTTTGACCATCAAGAATGATATTGATGACAATAGTATTAAACTGCAACATGCTAGCAACGTAAAGGCACACAGAGGGGCAATAGAGAAGCTTCACTGGTCCTGGACAGCGCCGGCGGCGTCGAGCTGGAAGAATCGGCGGCCGGCGATGGGCTGAAGCCGAGGCCGACGCGGTGGCAGAGGGAGCCGAGAAGACCGCGCGTGAGCCGAGGCAACAGGAATCGGCGGGACCGAGGCGCAGAAGACGCGCACAGAAACCAACCCATCGGTCGGCGCGGAGGACGAAGGACCGAAGCGGACGATGGACCGACGCAGTGCGGACGAACGGCCGGCGCAGAGGAAGCGCCGAAGCAGAGGATGACGCGGGAGGTGAGTCCCTGAAGAGCAACGGCGGATGGCGACGGAGCCGAAGAGCGTCTGAAAGGGGCGGCAGGGGCGAAGGGCAAAGCGCAAGGTGACTTGCAAAGCCAAGGCAGCGACGGACAGAAAAAAAATGGCCGGGGAGAGATTTGGGCACTAACCCTAAACCTAACCCTAAGCCTTGCTCTGATACCATGTTACTAACCTTGGGATTAGAGAAGATGAACAGCAACCATAAGGTCTATGCTTATATATATAGCCACTAGATGGGCCTATATGATGTATGGGCCTTAACACATCAAACTTAGGAAACTCAATTTTAGGGCCTTCACTGAAACTGCTGTTATAATGACCACGATCCTCCCTCACCGGCACAGTTCCAAATCCTTCTGGAGCTCTAGGCCCCGAATATCCCCATGGGTTCTCAGCACTAGGAGTTGGATATCCCCCCGCCATAGGATATGAGCAATTATAGGGTGGTCTGTAGTAAGGCACATATGGTGGACTTGAAGCAGTGAATTGCGGCGCAAACGTCCCAGCATTCATCAACGGTGGATACACACTCACCCCGACTGCTCCCATAACTGTACCATCAACACTCCCTGCTGGAAGTCGTGACCCTGAAGGAAGATAGGCAATAGTAATGTTGTTTCCTAGAGAAATGGGACTGGTATCATACGGACGAGTACCAGCGAATACATTTGATGCTACTGAATGCCCACTGCCCGGAGTTCCAACAAATGGAGCAATCGGTATCTGTTGCCTAACATCCATCCTCCTGAAGGATTCCAGGCTACCTTCCATATTTGCCAAATTACTTGCCACCTCTCCCTGACCATTTCTATCTACTAATGTTTTAAGAATCTCCATTACTTGATCTATTTTAGTCGAGTTACCTTGCATCTGACGTTGAAATTGATCCATCTGATCTTGCATTAGGGACACTTGTTCCCCCATGTGTTGCTGCAGCCCTTCCACCTCTTTCTTCATTTCTTCCATTTCTGCGGCTAAACCAGAAGCCGCCTCTTCCTCTGGAATCTTTCCACCCTTCGGCATCAAGAACCACCGCAACTGATCAGGGATTTTACAGGGAAAGTTGAAGATTCTTCCCCAAACCTGCTTCAGTGCCGAGGATCGAGAAGCTCTGATACCAAAGTTGTCAGGCCCCAAGCAACAATCGGATTCACAAAGGGAAATAAACGAAAGATCAAAAGAACTGGTAGAAGAACAGGAACGCAAGAACAGGAAGAACAGATGGTAAAAGCATAAAGGGAAAGTAGTATTGGTATATTCTCTTTTCTGCCTTTGTCTGTGTTCTCAACTACTGCTTATATAGCCGCAGTAAAACAAAACACCTTACGGTGAACAGTACAAGTAAGTTTACTTAGCGAAATAGTAATTACTACTACTAATCTCAGCCGTTGATCTCTCATAATGATCTGAAAGCTTTAGCATCTCCTCCGCTTTTGATAAAGTCCATCTTCAAATCTCCCCATTGGATCAAGACTTGCCCAAACGACATCTTCACATCTGGACCGTTGATGAAATAAACTCATCGACTTCTTCATTGGGACTCAAAACTTCAACTTCTCCGCACGGCGCCGAGGGAGCGTCTGCGTCGGAGGCGCTTGAGAAGCACGCGAGAGGCAGGGAGGCGGTGCGGGGCTCGAGGCGGCCACGGGGTATCAATGACTGGACGATGAGGCGATGATGGAGGAGTTAGTGAAGCGATTCGAGGAGTTCGTTGAGCGCAGGTATAATTACTTTAATATGTGAGGTCAGTAGAAATTAGAAAGCGGTATGAGATAATTTAGAGAATGCGAGAGCGATAATGCTCAGATTATGCTGGTAAAAATGTCATGCTGAAATCCAATTGATGCACTTTGAAGGGATGGAAAATTAGGGTGTTGTACTGGTATAGCGAGATTCGTTAGTTTAAGATTCTTTTCTTGAGAAAGCTAATGAAGTTAACTTAATGCTTGATGTTAGAATGCAGTTAGTTTATCTTGTGTTCATAAAATTATGAACCAATTGCTTTATGTTCTTTGTCTTTCCCAGGATATGGACTCCATTGTTGAAACAATGATGCAGCAACCTTTGTCCAAGGACATTCTTCATGATCCCAAGCCCAGAGATTATATACTATACACCTATTACTGACTCAATGTTGTTATATCAAGTCTTGCACACAGTTAATGTGCAGTAACACACAGTTGCACACTGCGTGCTGCTAATGCAGCAGGCCAGCAGCTGCATATGTTTCTGTTGATTTGTGCCGTTTTTGTCATTCACAGCTTACCCCCTCTATTCTGGCTTTTTAATCCGGGGAGGAACCTGCTGAGCACAATGTAGAAGACCAGCTTTTGGTAGCTTTAGGACACAGGATTCTTGAATTGGCTGAGAAGTTGGAAGACTTTGATTTAATAATGCTTCCTAGCTGAGAAGGTTCTGAGATGATTAAAGTGGGTTGTTCCCACACATATTGCTATAGTTGCCGGCCTCTTGCTCGGTTCCATGGCCGAATTTGGCGGGTCTGGCGGTCCCTGGCACTGCCACCCCACACGGCGCAATGCCCAAATGAAGTTCTACAAATGGGGAATTCCCTGAGAACTCTGGATTTGACAAACAACAAGATAGGTAATCAGATTCATGTAGTTATTTATTCCATTTAGGTTGCAATGGACATTAATGGATCACAAGTGAATAAAAGCTCTTTCATATCTTGTAATTTGCAATGTTTGTGTTTGATTTTCTCTCCTTTGCTGGTATGTAGTTAGCAAGAAACTGGTTGGAAGTTGCCTGTTACTTTCTTTATTTTATAAGCACAGCAGTATCATGTGCGAGTACACTTTTCTGCACACTTCTTTTTTTTTTCTTGGTTCTGTGAGCTAGTGCATATATTTGGAGCAAAACCAACTGATTCTCTTTTATGTTGCAGTTAAGATTCCCCAGGAAGTTGGCAAATTTGTAAACATGCAAAGACTTGTAAGAGTTCTTGTTGGTAGAAGTCACCATGGATTATCTGATTAGAGATGTGTATTTCCATGCTATGATTCTTCTTTTGTCTCTCTTCTTTTTTCGAATAATGGTGGCTTGATAGTGAACTATGTTGTCTCTTTTTGTTCCTGTAGGTTTTCGCTGGTAATTTGATTGAAAACATTCCAGCTAACATTGGATTCCTGCGGAACCTTAAAATCCTCACACTTGACACTTGACAGAAATAGGATATCTATCTTGCATGAAGAATGTTAGTTCCTATGATCCTATCTATCTTTCTATCAGAATAGAAGTGAAACATGCAAAATGTTATTATATGTTTACATAACGGCAGTGACCTTATATGTTGAGCACAAAGTGTACTAAATACATTATAATAGGGATATATTCTTGAAAATGGAATGATGGAACTAATGTGTAAAGTGTAAATGTTGGATATTGATGTGAAACTCTATTTTATGTTGTGCTAATTGCTTGTTACACCTATCTGTTTTTTCCTTTCTTTAGTAAGAAAGGGTTGTTGCTGGTGTTTGCGTACTATTCGACTAACTACCCGTTATTCATATTGTACCCGGTATCCGTTTTCTACCCGTTCGTAAATACCCGGTATCCGTATCCGTATCCTACCCAATTTTTCACTACTCGTATTCGTACCTGTATCCGAAAAAAATAATTAGAATAGGATACAGGATGACCTACTACCCGACTGTATCTGACCCGTTTTCACCCTATCTGTGACAACACAAAAAATAATTTTGATAAAACATGCATTCAATGCTACTATTATTACACCATTTGTATTGTCCGATACCACCAAGTTACTTTTAAACTCTTGTTGCCTTAGCCCTTTAAGAAAGGTGCTTCCATGTTTTTCCTTTTGATAGTTGCACAAATATTAAATCATGAATCAATGGTAGATAGTGATTACTTACCTCTTTATTTACTTTAAGATTTATACAATTTGTATTAGGAGGGAAAACATTGAAGCATTGCTCACCCTAAACATTTGGTACCTCTTGGTACTTACTCAATAGATATCTTGGTACCTCTTAAGGATGTTAAAAAGTCTATTTTATTAGGATCTGACTGACGTGAAGTTCTCACAGCTGAAGCCTGAAGGCCTACTCCATGGTCCTTATCATTTCTAGTAGACAACAGCCTGTGCTGGTGTCTTCACCATCGTCATCTTTGACCATTGCCACCTTGAACTTGTCGTCGGTTAACCCCGACCCGGCTTGCCACGCCGTTACCGTCGGCGTCGCCCTCGGGGTTGTGTTCGCGATGCCAGAATGCGTTACACTGGATGAAGTCATCGTCCACGTCAGGAAAGTATGCATTCCTGACGAAGACACTTTTCACCATTACTGCTGGAACAGATGTTAATCATGGCGACTAATGACATGGCTTGCACGAACGAAATATAAGCAATGCTTCAATGTCTTTTTCCTTGTACAAATTATATAAATCTTAAAGCAAGTGAAGAAGTAAGTAATTATTATCTACCATTCATTTATACTTTAATATTTATGCAATTGTAAACAGTTCCCCCATGGAAAGGAGGAGCAGAAGAATGGATCAATCTTGCGACGCTACATGCTAAATATACCCGCTGAAGTCGAGGTTGCCTTCGCCTCCCATAGTCCTGGATAAAAAAATACAGGAAAATTAAAGGAATTGGTGTTTGGATGAGGCACAGGGAAATCACAACAAATTTTCCATCCAGTGTGAGATCATATTTTGTCCTATGAAATCATCTGAAAGGAATAGTGATCCTTAGGATTTGAAAGGGTGACTTGACTTCCTAAGTTAATGAATAGTACCAATTCCTATAGGAATTGGATCCCTCTATTTTTCCTTGAAATTCTTTCAACCCAAAGAGGCCATAAAGTCTACACACAGTACACTAAACGATGTACGGGATGCTAGTTCTTTATAGGATGATTCTATCGTGTAGGTCAGGGGAGCCCCAAGTTCTATCCTAGTTCTTCCCTCTTACTACTTTCGAACTACCGGTTGATGCTGACTCTTCAGTAAAGATCCGCAGCTAATTTGTTATCTTGTCTTACTTACCACCTCTATCTCCATAAATGAAAACGGGAAATGACAATCCGTTGATCTTGCCGCATAATTGTATATGCCAATCGATCTAGTTATAAAGAAATAACGAAAGCAGTTGCCCCTCATGAAATTTTCGCTGTTAAAAAATTTGTAGAGAGAGAAAATATATACCCGATCAAAATCGTTCAAGTCATCTGTACGCTCAATAGGCACGCTGTTGTAGCTCTCGTCCGGCTGGCGGTCGGCCATCTCGCCGGCTGAGCGGCCACCGGACAGGCTTGGTTCTCAGGTGAGATGAGTGTTTGCAAGGTGAGATGGGTTCTCCCTCATGCCAATATACATGCCTCTCTGTTAGAAGAAATTTCTGATATCACATAATATCCTCGTCGCATTCGAATATGTTACCACATAATATTCTCGTCACATCCGAATATGTTATCACATAATATTAGCCACAAAAGCGAGAATAATATCGCAACCACTTTCTCAAGTTCATGGGTTTGCCCCCACTCCATGCATATATACGGCCCTCTATCTGAAGCGGTGTGATGAACGTTTCTGGTAAGGCCTTGCCTTGTACACACACACACACACACACACACACACATATATATATATATATATATATATATATATATATATATATATATATATATATATATATATATATAGCTAATTAAGGATGATACGTGACATTCTGCGCTGGCAGAAATCAGTTCTGCATCTGTTAGGAAGATTAGTACAACGTGATATACTGAATTCATCCTGTATTTCTGGTTTTGTTCGAAATTGAATATGTGCTACTCGCCTTTTATGATTCTACTAGATCAATGCCCGTGCGTTATTACGAAAAATAAAATTGGTAACGAAACGTAAAGGTCAAGCAATAAAAAAATTGTGCTACAAGATCAAACATTTTTATCTCCTGATTACAAAAAATTTTATGGTTTCTTCTCGATACGAATTAAAACCAAATATATTGTACGTAGCAATATATGTTACCAATCTAAAAAATCAATCAATCATTTTTATCCCTTTTTGCAATTTATATTACCAGCTCATGTTCCTCTTCCTCTAGCCATGCCCGCAGCGTGCGCTCCTCGGCGTCGTCGACTTCATCTTCCTCGTCGCCTCGCTCGTCCTCGTTATCCACCGCCTTCGCAGGGGCGACACGGGGACTTCCCCCGAGCACGAGACGCTGCTGCCGAAGCCACCGCCATTCCGAACCATTAGCCGCTATGCGGTAGCACTCGGGGCATCCGCCGTCTTCGCCGCGGCGTCCGCCATCCTCCTCGCGCTCGCGTTCTTTTTCCTGTCGAGCACGCCATGGCGCGCTATGGAGTCCGCTTTCCTCACCGCCCACTTCGTCGCGCACGCTATGGTCGTGTGGTCAGTCGCCTCGGAGAAAGGGGCCACCACCGCCACCCAATCTTTGCACCTCTGCGTCTTCTGGATCGCCACCGCCTTCGACGCCGCGCTCTTCTCCACTTCGGCGGTGATCCGCTGCACTGACGGTTCGCTGCTCTTCCCAGATGGCTTTCTCGCCTTTGCCGGTCTACTCGTCTCCATGCCTCTGGCGTACTTAGCCATCACTAGCTTCACCGGCTATGACGCCGGAGCCCATGAAGGTGAACCAAAAACACTAGCGCCGAGGCGCCGTGCGCCACCGCGTCGTTCCTCTCTCTCACAACGTTCAGCTGGATCAACCCATTTATCTCCAAGGGGTATATCGATGACTCTCTCACTACTGACGACGTCCCACCAGTGTCGCCGGGCAACCACGCCGAAGCGTCGTACGCTTTGTTCATGTTCAACTGGCCGGCGCTGGGGTCACGGCACCCGGTGGCGTTGCGCTCTGGCTGTCCTTCTAGCCACAGTTACTACTGACCACGGCGCTCGGCCTACTGTGCCTCGCAGCCATATACGTTGATCCGTCACTTATTGATCAGTTCGTCAAGTTCATTCGCCGCGGCGGTACGATATGGGAGATCTTGAATGAATTCCCTTAATTGATTCTGTGAAAATTGTACAGCATATATATAGTACAAAAGGAATGATTGGCCGGCTATTAATTACCAGCAATAATCAAGGATTTTGCTATAATAATCAGCCATATTTAGAGAGATATGGCTGGCTGTAAATCAGGAAAGAATAATTAGCTACAATGAACTGCCATTATTGGAGATATGGGGGGCTAGGAAGAACGGACCGCTGCCACCAACTGCAAATTTATTGTGAGGCCCCCATTCCGAGGAACAGGAAACTCCATGTGAATACCGTACTAGTCCCTGGATCAGTAGCTAGCACTCACATGTTTACACCATTCATATCACAACCAAAAGCCAAGCTTTAATACATAACTTGCCATAGTTGATAATTATACAAGCATTAGTTACAAGCGAAATAAAACAGAGGAAACAGAAAATGCTTAAGATCCAAAAGCCTGGTAGCATGCCCAAACCGAAACCCCACGGGCATCGACTAGGCAAACACCCTAGAAGAAGTCATCGGCGAACTCCCCGAGACCTACTTGGAAGAACGCTTCGGGCACATCACGAGGGACTTCCTTCGACCAAAGTTGATAGCAAGAATGAGTGCGGTTGTACTCAGAAGACTTAATAGCAAATGCAATATTATTCATGCGAGGCTATATCAAAGGAACAGCACTAAGTTATTTTGCATTTTGCAGAAAGAATTTAAACATATGACATAATAGATTGCAATTCGCATTTTCAAGAGACAGCATGAGATTTGTATAATTGCCAGAAAGTAAACATGTTCCAGGACATAGCATCCCAAATGGCGAAACTCTACACAAGTCGATCCTTTGACTTAAACAATCGGTTGCCAAAACAGAACTAGCCCATTTTATAAAATGCCAAACTCTAACATTGGAATGACTTCACCAAGTGCCCATAACCGCGGGCGCGGCTAATCGATTAGATTTATACTCTGCAGAGTTGTACAGCTTTACCCACAAGGAAGGAAACACCTTTTTTGCTAGGCCATATGACACACTTCCTTTGGTGTGCCGACAAAGCGTTCATCTGAGCCGTTACATTGTTCGGACATGACTTTGGTCCAGCAGGACGTTAACCCCATTTGTAGAAACGAAACACACACACGAGGCGTGGATCCACTTTCAATACACCAAACACAACGCTTTCGAACACGGCAAGGTACACACGTTGCAAGCTGAGCAATTACCCACACGAAGCGTGTGGAAGCCCTCACAAGCAAACCAAATTGGAGTGCTTCGCCTCGCTCCGCCTACCAATGAACAAAGCCATGCTGAACAACTTAATAGGCTAAGGCTACCCCATAAATAGCCCTCGTGGTTGCGGAAATTCTTGGATCGATAACGTTCCATTGCTCGGTCCTTAATCCGACCACAGGCGACACTCCACCCTATACTACGTGCAAAGCCCATATTGCACAACCGCTATTGCCAATAATCGCCCGCATCAAAGCCTAGTTTTCGGGTTTTCAAATTGTAACCAACATATCAACAACCTTTAATAGAGTAATAACTAGTTGTGAAATCAGTTTAAAAGCATCATGACGATCTACGGCAAAACTAAGCAGTGTATATTGTAACGGTTATACCCAACTGACATTTACTATGTCTAAGCATACTATGGTTCGCAAGGTTCACAGAATCAATCAAATTAAGGAAAACCATACATTCCAGGGATAGTTACTAACCTTACCCAAGATAGCAGTTTTCTTATGGAGAAGTATCCGAATGCACTATACAGTTGCAAAAACAACATATGGTAGGTGAATTAGTAGGTTCAACATGGTCAAGGATTTGCTTGCCTTGCTCTTCACCGCAAATGTCAAAGCCTGGTTCGGCAACTAGCTCCTCCTCCTCTTCCTCGATGGTATCGGTGTCTATACGTCGAAAACGAAAGAACCGACCGCAATTACAAACTTGCAAGAAAGAACGAAGGAAAACAAATAGAAAAGCGAATAAAACCAACTGCACAAGATCCAGGGTTGCCTTCTTATGAATTCTTTAATTACATTTTTCGAATTCAAGATGCTAAAGTAGTCTAGATCATACGATTACTCACTAGCTGCTAAGCATACAAATCCTGCTGCTCCCAGCAAGCATTCTGGAACCAAAGTGCTCATGTGTTTTGCTGGAGTAGGACTTTGAGCCAGAACTAAACAAAGCGAGGTCATTTCCTTAGATACTTACAGAGCATATCTTAGGGATAAATTCTGGGTTACTCTTTACTAATTTCATGTTTAGATCAGTTGCTTTGTGTGTTAATGAGAAGTTTTTAATGATCATATAAGTTCATGGATGATTAGTTCTTTTATCTTAATTTGATTTCACATAGAATTGGCTTTGCACAAGTTAGATCTTCAGGAGTAGGCTACTGACTTAGTTTACAAGATGTTTGAGAAAGTTCTGGTGATAAAAAAATGACTTAACTAGAGTTTTCTTCAATTGCACTACAGCTCATTCATTCTCAGCAAGGTTTTCAGACACATGATCACTTAGGGTTATTAAACTATAAAAATTTATAGACAATACATGATGGAATGTGATTACCTTTTTATATTTGGGTAGTCTATACTTTGGACAACACTACTGATTAAATTTCATGAGTTTTACACTTTAGATGCGACTTTATATCCATTGTTGAAAAGGCTTAAATGGTATTGTAGAGTTTACGTCTAGAAATCGGCAAGAACGCGAAGTGAAATGTTAACACTTAAAGGTTTTGGGTGGACTAGATTAATATGCAAACCTTAACCAAATAAGATTATTTTTACAGAATATGATAGTATAAACCTTGTACAATGCTCCTATACTGGTTTTACTAATTTTAGTATTTGGTTAAGCTATTTTATCTACCACTGAAATAGCCTAAATGACCATATTGTTTAACGTCAAAATCGGCCAAAGTTCAACTTAGTTTCTAACTATTCTGTGCATACTTCTTGATTTATTTTCAACACATACTAACTCCCAGAGTTTTATATCATCTACTTCTGCCGAAATCCATTTATTTCCTTTTGTAGCATTTTATTTAATACTCATTCTCTTTTTAGCCAAATTAAACACGGATTTATTTGACAGGGTAACTAACTTTGAGTACAATGTTTTTACAAATTTGAACTCATTCCAGAACAAGTATCTCCAAGGTATTTGATTTTATTTATTTTGGCGAAATCCTATTTAATCTTTTTTCCTTAGCACATAAATACCTATTTGGGTATTTTCATTTAAACTATTCTCACCAACATTCTTTCCCAAAATATTTTTATATATTCTAATGCTATTGGATTTTAGATGATTTTTAAGAATTTATTTTACTGAACTTTGTATAGTGGTTCACAAATTATAACTGCTTGAATCTAACTCAGCTAAAAATTCCCGCTTAGCTTAAAATACGCTTCCTCTAGCCAGAAGGCGCATTCTTGCACACACACAGGGCTGAGTTCAAACACCCGCCTGAGACTGATCAACCGGGCCCAGGCGCCAGTGACACAAAACAGGGGGCTACGGTCTCTTCTTCACCTCCGGCGAAACATCACCGGAGCGGCGGAATGGGCAACGCCTACGGCATCGGCGCGACGAGACGAACACAGGGGTGGCACCGATTTGGTCTGGGATGGCCGGGGAGGTGGTCGGCGCCGGTGAGGCGACGGACCTGGCGAGCTGCTGGCGACTTCGCCGCCGTGAGCATTCCTAAATTAAACACTCGGCACGCATCAGTGATGGTAGGGGATGCTATTTCACCTAGGGTTTGGGTTGGAGACGAGCCGGAACGAGCTGCCGCCTGTGCGCTGGATCTGGAGAAGAAGGCTCCTGCGGCGACGGCGCACCGGGCGGAATGGGCTTTCGCTCAATCACAGGGATTCCACTCTCTCCCCCATCTTCTGTTCTTTGGCGCAGCAACGGCGAAGGGAAGAAGAAGAGCCGTGCTGACTTTTGGAGGAAGTTAGTAGCGGCTCTGAGGTCTCCTAGTGATGCACTGAGGCCTCTGCTGTGAGCCAAACTGAGAGCACCCGAGTGCAACGCCCTCTCGGCCTCTCTTGGAAGTCACAGGCGTAGTGCGCTGCAATTGAGAGCCTTGGGCTGTGGCGAGGACAGTGTACGCCGCTGGTGCTTGCCATGGCCTCGCTGAGTGACTCGGGAGGGGCTCCAGTACGGCAGCAGACACACGACACAGCAACCAGAGAGAGCGAGAGCAGCTCGCTTGAGGAAGGAAAGAGAACCAGAGAGAAGAGCGATTTGGAGAAGAGACTGATCGGTGGGACTGGACCCACATGGCAGTGAGGGCAAGGATTTGCTCAAGGAGGGATTCGGTCAAATGCACTGAGCTTGCATTAATTTGCCACTAAGCTTTGTTAGCAAATTTTGTATACTCTCTCCTGGCAGTGGACAAGCTGCTGAGAAAATTTGGGGTTAAAATATCCAGTACCATATTTACTAAAATTCGGATATGGTACAGTACACCAATTTTCAGTTTCTGTGTTTGAATTACCAGACAATTCATATCTTTTATAAAATTTTTGAAACTTTGTTTTTCAAATTTATTTGAGGCAAAGATTCTTGTATAAAATTTTCAGCTCAAGATGTTGCTCCAGTAATTTATAAAAATTCTGACATTCTATTTTTCAGATTTTGTTGCTTTCTGTATTCGAATTATTTGGGGCTTTATTCCATCTGATAAATTCCTAAGATTTTTACCAGTGGTAAATACTGTGCAAATGGTGACTTGGTAAATTTTTCAGCTGGATATCAGCTCTTGATATTTTTCGAAATTTCAGATGGTGCACTGTTTCTAGTCAAACTTGACCTCTCTCTTCATTTTTAATATTCAAATTGACATTTGTATCTTTTTATCAGTGTGTAAATTGATCTCTCCATCAATTTGGATTCAGAAAATAATTTATTCCCAACTCTTCTTTGGTTCTTTGGATTTCTCCCATTTCCTTTAATTGTCTTTGCAATACAAAATCCAAGAAATCGATTCAAGAAAATCACAAATTCCATAAAACTCAAAAATACTCAAAAAGGCAAATTCATATTATAGCATTCCACTGTTTAGAATTTTTAGGATGTTACATTTATATTAGTAGAGATTAGGTGTGTTTGGTTGGTGGTATGAGGTTGAATGGGATAGGATGATCTTGTACCATTTAGTTCCATTATTTTGGGTAAATGAAATGGTTCAGTATCTCTAGGGAATATTTCTCAAATTTGTATCCCAACATCCATGACGGAACGGTAAGCTATAAACCTCTATATAACTAAAAGCTAAAAGCCACTGGAGAGGGGTTTTTTTCTTATTGATGGTTGGTTTTAGACTAATAACACTAAAATTAGGTAAAATTACCCATCTCTATCATGTACAAAAGCCATCAGCTTTTAAGCTATTTAAGCCAAAAAATTGACTTTAAATTATAAACAAAAAAACTAAACCTAAACAAATAGGGCCTTAATAATAATGGAGATTTTTAAGGTGCACATCATATCTATTTTGAGAGATCTAATGGTTGATATTCCTATTGCCACCTAAGAGGCAATAGGCCATTATGTTGCCATTCCAAGGCTAATAAAGGCTTGGGAGCTAGTAGGGACCTGACGTAGGATAGGAATTTTCTCATCGTACTCTCTCTCTCTCTCTCTCTCTCTCTCTCTCTCTCTCTGCTGTTAGATTTTTATAAACATACTCATTCCATACCGTCAGATCTCCTTCTCGGATATGTGCAATATATTACCCCCGATTGCAACGAATTATAAAGTGAAATGCAATAGAAACCAGTGGATCGCTATAAAAATATTTTAAAAGGTTCCTCATGCAACAATTGGCATTAACTCATGAAACATTTTTTATTTTGAGCATGCAATAAAACACAACTACAATTACATTGTTAAGAAAAAAAAATCAAAAAATTGATTATTAAAAACCAAATCATCACCTTAAAAAAGGATAAAAATCCTCTAATCGAATAGAAGTACATCTAAAATTGATGTTATTGCAACAAAAATTTGTGAGAGTGGAACAACGGCTTTGAGCTTGCAATGAAAATTCTTTCGGTTGCAACAAACCAATTGTAACACCTGTCACAACAATACAATAGCATGCGGCAATGCTTTTGGGGCGCGTCCACTGTCTGCCTCTTGCATCGGATGCCTGATGGATAGCAATTCCCTAAAGACTTTTGACTGCATAATTAGTCAGAAAGATGCGTCAAATCAGTGATATCTTTTGAAGATTGGCCATCTCGAAGGAAATCAATCAATGTAATCGGATCACTGTACCAATATTGTCGTACCAATTTATTAATAGAAACGTCAAATAATATTAAAATGGTAATGATATAATTCATTAAAAAATTGAAGAAAAATATTTAATAAAAAGTAAAATCACTGAAAAGGACAGCAAATCTAGGTCCATGAAACATTCAGAAAAAATGAAAATAGGAAAGATAAAATATTTAAGAAACAGATATAGAACCTATAAAAATTTTGAAGTTAAAAATGTTGAATAATTTACAAAATTATTCAAAAAATATTCACAAATATCAACAAGTTAAAATTGAAATACAGATTAAATCTATTTGGTAATGTTCGGATAGTGTACTGGATATGATTTTCTACATCCTCACCATACTTGCATTTAAATTCATAATGCAATAGACCGCAAATCTCTCCAACAAATTTCTGGATATGAAACTAGGCATGCAGTGATAATATAACGAAACTTGAAAGGAAAGAAGTATAGTTTTATTCAATTCTATACTCCAATTGAAATTGAAATTCCTAATCGTGAATCAGTGGCTGACTCAGGATAAAAATTTAGAGGGTGCTAAACTAGTAACGGGACAATGCTAAATTAAGATAAATAAACCAAACAAAATAGAACCATGTACTGACCATTATGATCCAAAAGCAAGCATACATAATTAGAAGAGAAACATAGTGAAAATATGAAATACAACGAATGCAGTACCTTAATAATGCCACAATAGTCAGTGCATTCCCAAAAACCCATAAGTATAAGTAAATAGCAACCTGCTGTACATCAAAATTAGCAAAGTTAGTGATGCAATTGTAAATTATGATTCTTAAATTACAACAGAAAAGGCAATTTAAATACCTCGCTGGCTCTCTCAGCTCTCCGCAGTCCGTAGTCCACTCCACAAACAAGCAGCACGGCAACAAAGGCGCACAACTACATAGCACAATAACTAGGTGCTAGCCCCTCCTTGGCCGGCCCCGCTCTCGCCTGCTCCTCGGCTGGCCCCAACTCGCCACTTGGCCCACCTGCTCGCCTCAGCGCCTCCTCGGGCGGCCCTAGCTCACCTGCTCCTCCTCGGCTGGCCCTGCACTCGCTGACCTCCCTGACCACACGCCGCCCTCACTGGCTCGCCCCTCCTCACCGCTTGCCCAAGCCTACCGACTGCTGCCACTTGCAAGGCTCAATTCAATTAGGGATTTTTCATATTTGAGATGTGGAATGGGGAATGGAGATTAGGGGCAGTCAGGTGTTATTGGTGGAGTTGTGGCTATTGGCTTAGCTGGCGTGGACCACGTGGTGGTCTTAGCCTAGATTAGTAGGCTTTGGCTCAGCCCATGCAATGGAGGTCTCAACTCTCATGGAAGTCTTCTTGCTTTCTTTAACCTCCAACTTCTTCTACCTTTTAACTCCAGTTTTCTTGCCCTTCCATGGCCCCCCACAGTGGGCTGGGGTCTAGGGGTACCTATGGTTTTGTCGGAAGTTGGATGCACCCTAGCCCCCTTTGAGCCCCTGTTGGATCCGCTAGTGTCGTGAATATTACTCGAGGGAGGTATGAGATTTTTCTCTCTTTTGCACGTGAAAGAATAATGTAAGGCATTCATCCTCAGCTACATTAGAGCAAGTACAATAACAAAATCCACTACTTACTCCACCTCTCATCCATATCATCTAAAGTAAGCAATAAAACCAATTTGTACAATAACTATCTATAAAAATTGTTTCTAGATGTTGTACAATAACTATCTCATCTCTCTTGTACATAACTAATCTACTTATATTCCTGTACGATGCTTATTACTAATTAAGAGCCGGCTCTCTTCAATCTCCTTTTTTGTTACTCTTTCGCATAGAACAAAGCTAATGTGTACATATTAAAAGTAAACTAAGATGACTTTATTGTACATGCCCTTAGTGTCTTAGTGGATTAAGCCAGTACACATGCATTGCCATTTTAATCTGTACCTTAGCCGGTTACCTATGTTTTTCCAAAGCTGGCAAATGATCTCCTCAAATCCAGTTCAGATCTGACAGTACACAAATGCTATCGAGCCCAGGGTAACATATGTAACATGTGTTGTCTATTGCTGTTTACATGATAAGGAAGGAGGATAGTTTGCAATTTAGTTCAAGTAAAAACTAAAAATAAAAGAAATATACATGGGACTAATCAATCCAAAGACTCGGTACTTGTGACTAGGTGTAACATCCTCAAATTTAGCTATTTTTGAATTTTATAATTTATTTTGAATTTTTGAGAATTTCTGGAATTTATTTGCATTTATTTGAATTTTAGAATTTAAATCTTATTTTAAAATTAATTAAATAATGATCAAGCCTCTGGAAAATTTAAATGGAAATATTTTATTTAAGTTCAAAATGTCCTAAAATATTTTCTGAAATTTTTCTAGAATTTTTCTGATATTTTAAGTGCCTCAAATAATTTAAATGAATATTCGGAATTATTTTTATTCGAAAAACGATTAAAATTTGGATGAAAAGTAATGGGCCGAGCCCACTACTGTGCGCACGTCGGAACCCTAGCGTCGCATTTATGTTTTCACCGTGCGATCTTGATCCGACGGTTGTGATTCAACCGCGTCGGTTGGTTGCTTGCGCCGTTGGATTTCGCATGGACGGATGGATGTGCGCCACACCGCTTCGTCTCCGAGGAAAGGAAGCGCCGTCGCCGCCGTGCGTTACGGGTAGAAACCGTCGCCATTACTCGCCGTCGTGTGTCCCCGCTGCTTCATTAACCGGCGCACGGTATAAAGCACTTTGTTCCGCACCCGTCGAGCCCTTTCACGCAAACCAAGGATCGTCGTAGACACCGCACGCGCTCGCCGTAGTTCTGTGACCATCCGCCGTGTTTTGCACCTGCTCCGGTGACTCTCCGCCGCCGCCGTGACCACTGGAGTAAAGCTCGCGTCGAGCCGCAACCGAAGGACTACTTCTTCTCACCGGAATCGCACCGGAGCGCCATCGGAGCCGCTGTCTTCTTCAACTCCAGTCATTGCTGCTCGCCGTGTCTTCGCTGAGCTCGCGACCAACGTCGACCGCCCGATCTGCATCCAACGGTGGAGGTGAGTCCACGTATCCCTCTGTGCTAGAGACCAGAACAGTAGCGCTTTAGATCTCAGCCATAGGATTCGAAATGGATGGTTAGGATTAGTACCACGTGCCCAAGGAAGGGGCTGCCCACGTGTGCTGAGAAGTCGCGTTAGTTAATAGCCGTCGGATTAGTATCGGACGATCAGGAACTAGCCACATAGCCGCGTGAATAGTAAACCTCATTATCTAATGTCAGCCGTTAGATCCAGATCGTGCGATTGCTAATTCGCCACGTCGCCTATTTATCTGTAGCTATTAATTAGCGTAGAAAATTTGTCGCAATCCGAGCCGTTGATCTTGAATCGAACGGACCAGATTTTGCCGCGCGCCGAGCCAGTCTCGCGTCGACGCGTGTTGCTCGGGAATCGAGGCGACGCAGCCGTTGCTGTGGTCGACGTCACCCGAATAATTATCGTAGATTAGATTTAGATCGATGGTCATGATTGAGCCACGATGTCGACCGCGTGGTAGCGCTCAAAAGTGTCGGTGCAATCTGGCCGTGGATCGCACCGCACGAATCTTGATGCATGAGTGGATGAATTGAATTATTATTCGGTTTATTCTTCGCCGTTGGATTTTGATCCGAGGGGTGAGAATGTGCCACGTGTTGTCACCGTAGTAACCGAGCCGAACCGACGTTTGATCTTAGCCATTCGTTTGAAATCGGACGGTTGATAATGATTTGTGCTCTCGGGTGATAATGTGCTGACACATGTCATGGTCAGAACGTGCCACGTGGCATGCTGACGTCAGCAATGACGTCATGCTGACGTCATAAATCTGGTTTTTCGTAAATAAATATATTCGGTAGAAAATGTTTTCGGTGCTGACGTCATAAATAGTGATGCTGACGTCATAATTTTGGATTTTCCGTATAAAAATAAATAAAGAAATTTGGTTTATTCTTTTTGATTTATTTTAAAACTTCAAATGCTTATAACTTTTGCGTTTTAACTCCGATTCGAGTGATTCTAATTTCTAAAAATTTGTAAAATTAAGATCTATTTATTGGTGAATTTTGTGGAATTTTTAGAGTTGATTTGCTCTCTAGAAAAATAAATTTATTGTGTGTACGCTGCTTTTAATTAGACGTTGATTTGCCGGAGGCTTACGAGGGGGAATTTCTAGAGCAAGACCAAGCTTCAGGTCAAGACCAGCAACTTTTTGAAGGCAAGTTATGCTTTGACCATGTTGCTCCTAATTTTTGAAATATACTTTGTTTTAAACTATGCATGCTAATTTAACTAAAAATGGCTTTAATTATTTTGGGTAAATTAGCTATCCAACCAAATTGTTTATGCCACCTTGATATCATTTGTATGCCATGATTCCTTGATAACTTAAGTTGGGTAAATTTAGTTGGTTGATGATATTGTGCCAACACGGAGGCTAGACCGTGAATAGTTGCTTAGCCATGCATGTCGTGAACCATTCTATTTGGATTATAAAATCAACACGACTAAAGAATAGTGAATGCTTTTTAATGAAATGTGGAATGATGTTGGTATTAACATTGGAATGTAGAGAACAGTGTGGTTCTACGTGAAAGATAAATATGAGCATGAGTTGCACTGTTAACAACCTGGGATGGAATTGATTTAGACTGGGGCAAGTGGACCGAGGCTTTGTGCCAGGTGGGCCTGTGTGGCGAATGGGGATGGGTTGAGTGTTGTGAGGGCTGTGTGCCAAATTGAGAGAAGGATGTCTTGCCTTGGTCAGTTAAGGACTTTACCTTGCAAGCCTTTGACCTGAGTCTCTCGTACAACCACATGTCTGAATGGGAAGACCTAGCTTAGTAGGGTTCGATGTCTTACCTTTGATACCTCGGGTGGCGATTACGCAGAATGGCATGCGGGGGCGTGCTTGTGCTTCGGCTTGGTACCCGTCCAACGGTGTTTGTCTGTCCTATACTTCGGCTCTGAGTGAGGGAAGTGATAGTGAAGACAACACGGAGAAGTTCTTAGGCTAAGATAGAAGTCTCTGAAAAGCTTTGTTACGGTTAATCGCCTTTGTGGTGTGCAACTGTATCTTGTGGGTAAAGTGTACAACCTCTGCAGAGTGTCAAAACTGTTCGAATAGCTGAGTCCACGGTACTAGACAATACTCGGGGATTACAGTCAAGGGGTAGTGTTTGAAAATAAAATGGGAGGGATGACTGTGTGTCAAAGAAAGATGATTAGGGAGTGTGTGTCCAAATTATTGTGGAAAACAATTTGAGATATATAATGATTATATAGTTTTGATGCTTTTCATCTAAAATAGATAATAATTTAATATATGGTTGCAAAAGCAAAATAACCAGAAAAGCCTTTCCTTCATAATGAGCCATGCATGTAGTAAATAGATTTGCATTTGTGCATGACTTGTTGAGTACAGTGTGTACCCACCCTTGCGGATAAACTTACCAGAAGAAGAAACTACACCTGCATATGAAGAGGAGTTTGTTGAAGGGCCAGAGAACTAGGGAATCAAGCCTCAGTCAGGGCGTCTGTGGAAGAAGATGGAGCACCACGAAGATTTATTTTATTCCGTTGTTGAACTATGTTATTTTGATTATTGTAAAGTCCTGTGTGGCAGACTATTGTAAGGATGACAATAAGGTCGTACACTCGTTTATATACATGTTTGAAATACATATTTAATATTCTGCTGTGTATGATGTGATATTATACCCTGTTTAGCCTGTGTGCACTAGCGCGATCCTGGACTAGTGCATAATACAAAGAGTGTCCGAAATTGTAAATTCGGGGCACGACATAGGGTGTAAACGAGCTGAGCTTAAGCAAGTCTGGCCTCCCAAGCTCAAGCTAAGTTAGGGTTCCTAGTCTGGATCTGGGTAAGCTCGATAAATCAATAATTCAATACACATTAATTTTCAACAATAAGAAAAACTCAAACTTAAACTGGTAAGAGTTAATATACAGTAATATTTAATAAGTGATCTATAAATTTATCGTATCTTGAAAGCTATTCAAGCTTGACTCATTAGGGTTCATAAAATCAGGATCGAACTTGAACTTGGAATCAAGCGCCCAGCTCATTTAGAGCTCAAATCAAACTCGAATTAATAGGGGCTAAACCGAACTGAGGACGAGCCGCTCCGGAGCCACGAGATATTTTTTACAGCCATACTCGCGGCTTGTGGTCATCTGAACAAGACAATTCTTATCAGCTCGTCAGATCCGACAGTGAACAGATATATGCTGCAGAAACTGGTTCATGATTATTTTCAGGCCACGTAGAATGCACCCCGTTGGCGGTGGATTTAGATCCTCTGCCTTACGGCAGAGGGAAGTTGCCACTAGGATTCGCGTCTCAGTCCTCATTCCTCACTACTAGGCAGCTTCCCGTCCGCAACCATCTGCTTTGTTGCCTCGCTCTCTTGCTCAGTTGCTCGCCGTCTCTCTATTCTCTAAGCAGCCCATCCCGACGTCTACGCCGGCGCCCTCGATCTCGTCTTGTCGTTCCTGGCTGCCTTGCCGGGTGTTGGAAGTTTCTAGTAGGAGCCGCGGAGCCGGAGATCGCAGCAGAAAGTTGACATCTCTGCTCAAATTCTGCTCGGCGGCCTCCCCTCGCCGCGCTCCGTTGGGTACGTACACTTCTCTCCTCGTGCAACATGATTGCTACTCTGTTGGAACAGAACGCTAAAAAACTTTAGGACAATTTTCTCTTTTATTTCTTCTCGCTCTGTTCGCTTTTACAACTGAGACTTACCCTCATATTTATACCCAAACCTTTAGCCCACACAAACTGAATAGGATTCCACTTCCTTATCCTAATCGGATTCCTTTTCCTAAATGGACTCTTAAATACGAAACCTACTACATATAGAACTTAGACTCCTACTCAATCTATAATTGTCAAGATTATTTCCAACAATCTCCCCTCTAATCTTGACAATCTAACTTAACCTGTTGAAGCAGTCGAACACAACTACGATCTGCCTAACTCATACTCAATATAGGATGGTGAACACATCTTCAAGGAGTTTCGCCTTCTTCTTGCTGGTCAAACCACCGGTATCGCACCTCGCCGGCGATTACGACCTATGCTTCGGCTCCAATTGTCTTTTAACCGGTAACACAACTTAACGGTGACGCAGACTCGCATTAGAGCTTACCACGAGAGAACTTGGACACATCTGCAAGAACTCTTGTGCACACACAGCAAAACAGCGACCACAACTCCTCAACATCCCGGACTCATCTTAGACAGACTTGACTTTGGACGGCGAACACACCTCTTCAACGCCCCAGAGTCATCTTCAACGGATTTGACTTTGGACGGCGAGCACACCTCTTCAACGTCCCGGAGTCAACTTTGACGAACTTGACATAGCACACACAGCGACTTCCTTTTGATTTTCTCGTGCAGCATGATCTCTTCTGATGCGCACGACATCTCTTCTTCGTCTCGTCTTTGGTGGACACCTTGCGTAGGGATGAAAGCGGATATCCGAATTTCTGAACAAATTCGACATTTTAAATAGATATATAACGATTTTGGTTTTCATTTTTAACACTTTAGCAAGCTCATTATAAAAAATAAGATTATAAAATTAGATAAAAAAATTACGCATTATTTGCTTCCCATAAATAAAAAGGTGAAAAAATATCCGAATCCGTATCCGATTGATATCCGAATTTTGTTTCTATCATTTAAATAAATATATAATGAATTTGAGGTTCATTTTTTATGAATTTGAATAAACTCAGCACCACAAACAAGAATATGAATTCGGATAGAAAATTCTATATCCTATTTGTTTCCCATTGAAGAACAAAGACAAAAAAATTGATATCCGAATTACTATCCGTTTTCATCCCTAACCTTGCGCACATTCACCAAGGAGTCCCACGCCTTCCCCTTTTGCTTGCATGCTAGTACTGCCACAACGTGACGTACTTTCTTTTTACTGCCGCAGCCACCAGGGACCTCTCATGCAACTGCTACCATCCACAACTACTGCATGCACATGCACGTCTCCTTGCTTGGCCAATCGATGCATCAAATCAGTTCCAGCCGAAATTGCCAGTTCAGACCACACCCATCCGTGTGAAGGAAGTGAGCGTCGCCGCGATGCCTCCTTCACATTCTCCTCGCCAACACCACCACTACCAGCTTCCCCCAGAACTCATCACCATGGCACCGACGACCAAATTGGCGTTGGAGGTGGGCGGAGATCACGACATGGATGAGGGCGTTCCGGCACACAATCAGCGACCTCAGCGCACACGTCGTCGCCAGCCACCACGCTGCCGTTGGCCGCGGCATGTTCGCCGATCCCACACGTTGCGCTATGATCCACATGCTCAACTTAACCGAGGCCATCGACGATGTGTCCCCGATCATCGACTCCTTCCTTGCCGCTTCCGCCTGGCCACAGTAGCCCGCCCCAACGGTGCCACCCCCGAGAGTCTCCTCCTCTCGGGGGCAGCGGATTGAACCAAAATCTTAGGTTCTGATACCAATTGTTGGAACAGAACGTTAAAAAACTTTAGGACAATTTTCTCTTTTATTTCTTCTCGTTCTGTTCGCTTTTACAACTGAGACTTACCCTCATATTTATACCCAAACCTTTAGCCCACACAAACTGAATAGGATTCCACTTCCTTATCCTAATCGAATTCCTTTTTCTAAATGGACTCTTAAATACGAAACCTACTACATATAGAACTTAGACTCCTACTCAATCTATAATTGTCAAGATTATTTCCAACATACTCTACAAGTGCACAGATCTGAATCGAACTCCTCTGCCTCCAGCGACACAGGGATGGCGGAGTCCATGGCCGTGGACGCGGCGCGGTGGGTTGTCGGCAAGGCGTTGAGCCCGCTGTCGGGCGGCTTCGTCGAGGCGTGGGTGGCCAGCTCGGAGCTCGGCCGCAACGTCGACTCCCTCAAGATGGAGCTCCTGTACGCGCGGGCCATGCTCAGCAACGGCCGCGGCCGGCAGCTCGACAACCCGGACCTGACGGAGCTGCTGCAGAAGCTCCGGGATCTGGCGTTCGACGCCGAGGACGTGCTGGACGAGCTCGACTACTTCCGCATCCAGGACTTGCTCGACGGCACCTACGAAGCCGCCGACGAGCATGCCAAGGGCTGCCTCCATAGCCTCGTCCTCAACGCTCGTCACACCGCCAAGTCCGTCGGCAGCAAGCTCAAGTTCTCCTCGTCTGCTGCTAGTCGTGATGATCCTGATGACCAATAAGACGACCCAGCGAGGCGTGGCTGCGCATGGCCATGCGGCGGGCGGAAGGCGCACGCCATGATCTCGTCACCAAACTCCACCAACGAGGGCGGTGAGGAGAACAGTGGAGGCAACCGCAAGCAATCTTCCAGTGTGCGCAACACCGTCGAAGCTGTCGGTAAACACCTCCCCTGCTACTCTTTTCCACTCGTGAAAGATGGCGATGACGCCGGCATGTCAAGTTCGAACATGGCTCGAAGTGGACGGCGGCTGCTCTGCGGCGCCTGGCCGTGCAAGGCGCAACAGAGCAAGCGTGCCGTGCAAACACCAAAATTGAAATTTGATAGGGTGCAAATTTCTGCAAGAATGAAGGACATCATAGAGCAGTTGAAACCAGTATGTGCTAAGGTCTCCACCGTTCTTAATATGGAATTACTGGGTTCTAACCGTAGCACTACACCGGACATTGCCAAGAGTCGTCCCATCACCACCCAGGAAAGTATAGAGCCTAAGCTGTACGGCAGGGACACTGACAAGAACAGCATCATACATGACATCACTCAAGGTAAATACTGTGACAGGGGCCTCACTGTCCTTCCCATTGTTGGCCCGGGCGGCATAGGGAAGACAACCCTCACGCAATACATCTATAAAGATGTTGGGGACCATTTTGAGGTGAAGATTTGGGTATGTGTGTCTCTCAATTTCAGTGTGGATAGGCTGACTGAAGAGATTGAGAAGTTAGTCCCTAAACTCAATAAAGAGGAGAAAGGTAATCCGGATAAGTTGATTGAGCAAAGGTTACAACAGAAGAAGTTTTTGCTTGTCTTGGATGATATGTGGAACTGTGGTAACGAGGATGAGTGGAAAAGACTCCTAGTGCCCTTCCTAAAAGGACAAAAAAAGGGTAGCATAATTCTAGTCACAACCCGTTTTCCGGCACTAGCAGAAATGGTTAAAACAAGCGATTCTTCTGTACAAGTCGAAGGTTTGGCCTATGAAGAGTTTTGGAAGTTGTTCCTAGCATATGTGTTTGGTGACGAGCAATCAGAAAAAGAACATAGTGGTTTACTCGACATTGGAGAAGAGATAGTGAAAAAACTAAAAGGCTCCCCTCTTGCAGCAAAAACCGTTGGTAGATTATTGAGAAACCGACTTGATCGGGATGAATGGACGAGAGTCCTAGAAAGTAAAGAATGGGAATTACAAAGTGGTGAGAATGATATCATGCCAGCATTGAAGCTTAGCTATGACTATCTCCCTTTCCATCTACAACAATGTTTTACCTACAGCGCTTTATTTCCTGAAGATTACACATTTGAAAAGGATGAGCTAATTCACCTGTGGATTGGACTAAATGTTTTACATTCATATGGTCAAAACAAAAGAATTGAAGATATAGGAGGAAGCTATTTGGATGAATTGGTTAATCATGGATTTTTAAAAATGGGTGAAAAGCCAGATGGGCGTCCTTGTTACCTTCTCCATGACCTACTACATGAGTTAGCGTTGAAGGTTTCATCATATGAATGTCTCAGTATATATAGTTCTAATGTGAGATCCATACAAATTCCCCCATCTATACGTCACCTGTCTATTATTATAGATGATACAGACATCAAAGACAGAGAGGCTTTTGAAAATCGTAAGAAGGATTTGTGTACACTAGATAAGAGATTGAAAGTTGAAAACCTACACTCTGTGATGTTATTTGGAGAATACCATGGAAGCTTTGCCAAGATTTTTGCTAATCTCTTTAGGGAAGCAAAAGCCCTTCGTGTTATTTTGCTGTTTGGGGCATCCTACAGTGTGGAAGAATTGTTGCACAACTTTTCGAAACTAGTCCATCTTCGCTACTTGCGGATTAAGAGTCAACGTGATGCGGAAATAAGTTTACCCAACACTATTTCAAGATTTTATCACCTAAGGGTGCTGGATCTAGAAAGATACTATGGTCGCTTTGATTTACCAAGTGATATGAGCAACCTTGTAAAGATGCGACATTTTCTTGCCCCATCTGTGAAACTTCATTCTGACATTTTTGAGGTTGGAAAACTAAAATATCTGCAAGAGTTAAGAAGGTTTGAAGTCAAAAGAGATATTAATGGTTTTGTGTTAAGACAGCTAGGGCAATTGGTAGAGATCGGAGGAGCACTGCATATTTGTAATCTGGAAAATGTGCAGGTGAAAGAAGCAGTGGATGAAGCCAAACTAATGCACAAAAACCGCTTACATGAGTTGATATTAGAATGGGATATCAAGCGATCCAACAAAGATCCTACGCAAGAAGAGTGTGTTCTTGAAAGTCTTAAGCCGCATGGCAATCTTCGGGAGCTATGCATTATAGGGCATGGAGGCACTACATGCCCGACATGGTTAGGCATTAACTTTTCCGGTAAAAGCTTGGAATCTCTTTGTCTGGATGATATAGCTTGGAACAAACTTCCAGCCCTGGGGGAGTTGTGGATGGTTAACGAGCAAGGTGAAGAGTTTCAAGGTTGTATCACAGGTCAAAGTTTTCAGAATTTGAGAAGGCTAGAACTTGTTAAGATAGCAAGATTGAAAAAATGGGTTGGAAATGGCACTTGTCACTTGTTCTCTCACCTGGAAGTACTTATCATTGAATATTGCTCTGAACTCATGGAGTTGCCATTTTCAAATTCCACCTGTGAACAACCAGAGCAAGAGGCCATCATTAACAGCTTTCCTAAACTACGGGAGCTCAAGATTGTAGACTGCCCAAAGCTGTTTTCATTGCCTCCTATCCCTTGGAAACGTGGGCCGTGCTCTGCTGAGATAGCACGAGTGGGATTAGGTTTTGAGAAGCTACATTACTCAGAAAATTACAGATCGGAATTACAATTGGAAATTGAGGGAAACGGTGGTCAGGATAGCGGGTCCTGGAAGATGCTGGCCTTTCATAATCTAATTGAACTAAAAGAGCTGCTGATGAATGAATGTCCTCCTCTACGTCTAGATCACCTCCAAATACTGACATCTCTGAAAACCCTGACGATATGTGATTCGAGTAACGTATTTTTGATGGTCGAAAGTGAGGGCCATGTCAGGTGCCCGCTTCCAGTTGAGCGCATCACGATCGATCGGTGGGATGCTAGCGGCAAGGAATTGACACAGCTGCTCTCTCATTTCCCGAAGCTCACACATTTGACAACAGATGATTGTAAGGAGATTACACGGTTGGGTGTGGTGGAGCAGCGAACGACGGCTACACCGGCACCATGGTCATCTTCTTCTGCAGGTAATGAAATGGAGCATGCACAAACTGGACAGCAGCAGATAAGACGAGGTGGGGGGGAAACAGCAGCATCAGCAGCAGGACTGCTACTCTTGCCTCCCCAACTACACGAGTTGGATATCTTCGACAGCCCAGAGCTAAGCCTCCGCACCGGTTCACTCGACGACGAGACAGCCGGAGGAGGAGGGCTCCAAAATCTGCACTCCCTCCCAGTGGCGAATCCAGGATAAAAATAGAGGGAGGGCTCCATGTCGAAATTTTATCTCAAGATAAGTATACTAATTATACATGTACCGATCTATAATCATCCAAATTCCAAATTCATACATAAATAAGAAGGAAACAAAGTAAATAATCAAAATATAACAAGTGTGGTACCTTGCTAATGGATAGAATGACATAAATATGTGAGCACGGATCATCGACCATTTGACCTATAGATAAAAATATAAAACTCAGTAATGCAATTTCAATTTGTGAATACTTACAAAAATATAAATTGAAATAATACTTACAAAGGTACTAGTACTGAGTACGACGCAATTTCACTCTACGATTTGTCATCTATTGAAAGCGTCGAATGATTTCTTTATTATCGACGTTTTTTGTTATCTTGTTGCGTAAGTCTGTCTTAACAATAAAAGAATCCACCAGTTTATAATAGAATAAAGATTAGCCTAGCTTTATCACTGTTTATCAATGTACCGGAGACTAAGCACTGGCAATTTAATACTGAGAAAGTGAGACTGGATATCAATTTTTATACCAACTACCGATTGCTTTTTGGATTGTACCGACTATCAATGAGTCAATGGGGAATTTTTTATACCGATTGCTGCTTTGAGTGGGGCGTGGTCTGGGACTCCGCATCAATTCCCCATTTCTTCTCGCCTCTCGGCCGGCTCTGGCGTCTGGGCGACAGGGCGAGTGGGCGGCGACTCGGCGAGCGATTCGGCGGCGACTTGGCCTCAGCTACCGACTCGGCTCCTCTCCAGCTCTCCTCTGTCGGCCGCTGCGCCTGCGCCGGTGTTCCCCCCTTCCTCGCTCAGGCATCGAGTGACCTTCTTGCTCGCCCGCAGCTGGCTCGTCGAAGCTGAGCGGTCGAGCCGTCGCAGGCTTGCAGCCCACGCGTGCTCGCCTTCCCCAGTCCTGTCCCTGGCCCTGGCGTGGCGGCACCGACCTCGGGCCCGGCTCCTCGCCCAGCAGCCAGGCGCAGCCCTCTGGAGTTTGGAACTGGAAGACTGGAAACCCTCTCCCGTGCGGTTCGACGGCGGCGCTACAGAACAGGCTAAATAAGGTACTGCAGTACAGATGTCCTTTGCCTTTGGCCCATGTGGTACTGGACCACTGGTTGTTTGGTTCTAAGCCCACCAGGCACAAGCTCCAAAATCTGCACTCCCTCGGTCCCTCCGATCATTGTCGATATGGGGTTGCCCCAAGTTTCTCTCCTCCTATAAGTTCTCCTCCTCTTCTGGTTTCCCCTTCCCGACCTCCCTGCAGAAGCTATTTCTTTTGGGCGTGGAGGGCATGGAGACGCTGGCGCCTCTCTCAAACCTCACCTCTCTCACCCGATTATACATGAGGAACTGCGGAGATGTAAGAGGCGAGGGTTTATGGCCTCTCCTCACCCAAGGTCACCTCATCGAATTATCTGTCTACAAAACCTCCAAATTCTTCGTCGGTTCTGAGCCCTCACGGCCGCATGAACAAGAGCTTGTTTGCCATTCCTCCAAACCGTTGGAGCTGTGGACGGATGACGTCGCAGGGGTCCTTGCTGCGCCCATCTGTAGCCTCCTCTCTTCCTCCCTCACCATGTTAGCCTTTGAAGGGAACGAAGAGGTGGAGCGCTTCACAAAGGAGCAAGAGGAGGCCCTTCGCCTCCTCACTCCCCTCCAGAACCTTCGATTTTCGTGGTGCGACAAGCTGCAGTGCCTCCCTGCAGGGCTACATAGGCTTACCAACCTCAAAATATTACAGATTTGGAAATGTCCAGCCATCCGGTCGCTGCCCAAGGGCGGCCTCCCGAGTTCTCTGCAAGAATTAGAGATCAGGTGGTGTCCAGCCATACGTTCGCTGCCCAAGGACAGTCTCCCAAGATCACTGCGAGTATTAGATGTCCGTGCTGGCGGCAGCGAGGAACTAAGAAGGCAGTGCCGCAAGTATACAGGAACAATTCCAATAATCAAAGCCTGACTAATCCATGGTAACAGACACTACCTTTCTTACTTGGAAGTACCTTGTATTCAGAAAACAGATTGAGTTTGTGTTGATATCGAAGGCTAGTATTGAAGTCGGCAGCTTATGCTCATCGGACGCTGGAGATTATAAGTGAACATCAACGGCTAGGAAAAGCCCCAGAAGGATTCTTGACAATAGGATGGTCAATTGTTCTGTTACAGTGATTAGCGACAACACTAGTGCTGTCATCTGTTTTCACTTTCTTAGCTCATCTTGTTAAAGAAGTTTACCTTTGCTTTTTACTTTCACTTTCCCTGTCGTGAGTCGCGGTAACTCTGAGAACTATGTAAGCGTCAGAAGGAAATGGAATAGCATGCTTTCCCAATTTCTTAGATATCTGGTATTGTTCGTAGCGTAGAACCCTATATCCCAGTAGAAAACTCGTTTAAATTCGCGGATCTTATTCAGAGTTCTATTCGGATGATACTCGGGTCCTGACAGTGTGGCCATCAAGGTGCTCTCACGGGAGCAATCCGAGCAGGGGCACAAGGAGTTTCTGGCCGAGGTCGTCATGAGCCAGCTTAGGCATCGCAAGTTCGCAACATCGTCCGACTCTTCGGTTGGTGTGATAGCTGGAGAGTGATGGAATTAATCTTGTAAAAGAAAAGTTTTAGTTTAGAAAGTTTGATTAAGAGTCCATTTAGGATAAGGAGTCCGATTAGGATATAAGAAGGTGGAATCCTATTCCGTTTATGTGGACTGAAGTTTTGAGTATAAATATAGGGGTAAGCCCCAGTTGTAAAAGTGAACAGAATGAGAAAAAATGTAAGAGAAAATTATCTCAAAATTTTTACATCGTGGCATAACCTAGTAGCAAAAGTAACTAATATTCAGCTCACAAATAGAAGGGACACTTTTAACTGGGATCTACATAGACATGATCAATTCTCAATACGATCTATATATATTTATCTAATGAACCATGGTACTCCTTTCACTAGTAAGTTCATTTGGAAACTAAAGGTTCCTTTGAAAATTAAGATTTTCTTTTGGTATGTTCAGAAAGGAGTGATCTTAACAAAAGATAACTTAGCTAAAAGGAATTGGACTGGGAGTTATAAATGTTGTTTTTGTAACAACAATGAAATAATAAAACACTTGTTCATTGATTGCCAGCATGCCAAAAATATTTGGAGAATTATTCACGTTGCTACTGGGTTAACTCCACCAAGATCTATTTTGCACATGTTTGGACATTGGTTATCAGGCTTTGAAAAGATAGAAAAAAGATTGATTTTTGCGGGGGTTGCAGCTCTCTTGTGGGCTATTTGGTGCACACGCAATGATTTACTCTTTGAGAAAAAACAATATATTTCTTGTTTGCGTGCTATCTTGAGGAACATCTGGTTGCGATTAAAGCACAGATTGCAAGCATGAGAACTCAAGGGAGACCATCCGGTTGGCCAGTAGAGCACTGGAGGTCGTCGCATTAGAAATATTTGCCAAGAATGGATGGCGAAATAATAATAGATTTTGTCTTTGATATTTATTTAGTTATCATTTTCCCCTTTATTGGAGATCAGCTTGATAGCTAAAAACTATGTAACTTGGTCGTGTGCATTCTGCAGAGACCGGAATTTATTCCTTTATCTAAAAAAAATCTCAAATTTTTTTGACGTTCTGTTCCAACAATTGGTATCATAGCCTAAAGATTTCGGATCAATCCGCTGCCCTGAGAGGAGACTCCCGAGGCGGCACCTGAGGAAGAGGCACCGGAAGATCCGATCGAAGAAAAGTCGAGGCAGCACTCCAGGCGCACGCGTGGCAAGAGGAGTCCTCGATGGCGGCTCGCGTCGGATGCACGGGTGGCGGCGAGGAACTAGGCGGTGCAGCAACTTCTGGCAGCGCACGTGCTAACCAAGCTCTCGGTCGCTTTGGGCGCAACAAGCTGATTTGCCGTCGGTGGAGGCGCGTGGCTGATTTCTAGCGGTGTGGCGCGCGGCCTAGCTCTTGGTGGCGAGGCGCGTCGAGCAACGGGCGTACGGGCTGAGTCCTCCAACGACGGGGCGGCCAACTGCGCACGCGTGCTCTCGCGTTCATGAACTGATGAGTTCTAGTTTTGATTGCTCCTTGGTTAATTTGTTGCATGCATGTGAGCGTGAGGAGATTTCCTTCCTGGTGTGCAGCGACAGCAAGTACAGCAAGAAGCACAATAAGCGACGGCAACAGGCTGCTGGTCTCGTGCATACATGCGAGCGCGAGGTGCAGCAGCATCAGCAAATCGCTCTTTGGTGGCGACCGTGAAGGAAAAAAAAGAGTTAAGTATTTTTGTGCAAGTTGTGTCTATAAGGTAAACATACGCGAGTTCCTTTCGAGATGATGTGCACATCAGAAGAGATCATACTGCACGTGAAGATCAAAAGGAAGCCGCTGTGTGTACTACGTCAAGTTCGTCAAAGTTGACTCCAGGGCGTTGAAGAGATGCGTTCGCCGTCCAAAGTCAAATACATCGAAGATGAATCCGGGATGTTGAGGAGTTGTGGTCGCCGTTTTGCTGTGTGTGTGCACATGAGTTCTTGCAGTTGTGTCCAAGTTCTCTTGTGGGTAATCTCTAATGCGAGTCTGCGTCACCGTCAAGATGTGTCACCGGTAAAAAGACAAATTGGAGTTGAGGCAAAGGTCGTAATCACCGACGAGGTGCGACACCGGTGGTTTGGCCAGCAAGAAGAAGAGGAAACTCCTTAGAAAAGCGTTCACCATCCTGTGTTGAGTATGAGTTAGGCAAATCGTAGTTGAGACCGATTGCCTCAATAAGTTAGAGTTGTGTTACAAGATTAAAGGGGTGATTGATGGAATTAATCTTGTAATAGAAAAGTTTTAGTTTAGAAAGTTTGATTAAGAGTCCATTTAGGATAAGGAGTCCGATTAGGATAAGGAGGTGGAATCCTATTCCGTTTGTGTGGACTGAAGTTTTGGGTATAAATATGGGGGTAAGCCCCAGTTGTAAAAGAGAACAGAACGAGAAAAAATATAAGAGAAAATTATCTCAAAATTTTTTGACGTTCTGTTCCAACATGTTTGTGAGTTATCTCCCTTTTAGATACTAATAGTGAATGGACTGAAGAGCAACCATAGTAGAACTGATGTAATAATCTGTGTATGGCTTCAGATGCTAAACCAATGTCATATCTTGGTAATTGGAAAATGTTGGATATATGTAAGCTTTCGGGCATCTGCTTGGAAATCTTTGGTATGATTGAGAACAGGGTTTTACATCTTTTGTTATATGACGGTAAGTCGGTGATGCAAAATTGCAAATTGGGGTATGGTATACATTTCGGAAGTAACATGTCATGTGTTGTATTCAAAATGAATTTATGTTCACTCTGATGCATCAAGTCTGTTGGTCGCTGCTGTTTGTAGATGTATGTGACAACAGGAAGTGAAAAAACTGACAAATAGTAGTTTTGATGAAACATGCGTCGATCCAATGCTACTTTTATTGCACGATCATAGTTTTTATTTAGGGTTTTACATGAAGTTCTTTGAGCTGTAGACCTACCCTATGTTCCTTATCATGGCCAGTAGACGTACTCCACGACGCACCCTCGGTTGCAGTTTCAGCTAGCTGAGTAGCTGATACAGATGAAAGCAGCTTCTGCCAGCTTATGAAACCTTGCTGTCTGAAAAATTTCTACAGATAGATTAAAAGGGAGCTGCTACCTCATGATAGTCAAGCCAAGGGTCCCTCCTCCTGGATGGCACCGGCGACGGCGAGGGGTACAAGGATCGTACTCCGGCCCGTAGCTATCTTGGTGCTTTCTTGACTTTGATTCGAGCTACTAGCTTCTTGAGGTAAGATTCTGTAAGATCATGTGATGAAAAATTGGTTGAATGGTGAAATTGGTATTGTAAAGTGATTTTGGTTATAGCATGTGTGGTTATAGCATGTGTGGTGCTTGTGCATGTGCTATGTTGATATGATTATTATGCTGGTGATAGCATGATGGTTTTGCTTGATGCAATGCACTCGTGTGAGTGGTTGCATGGATTAACCTTGAGTCAAGTCGTGGACTTGTGCTCGGACCTGGTTGTTTGTTTATTCGTATGCGGTGTTGCTCGAGGCTTAACGTGGTCGATGACGGACCGAACTAGGTTCATGGAGGAACCGAGGTTCGGGACTAGGTTCGAGGAGGAATCGAGGTCCCGGTGGTCGAGGATGTCATGCGGACGTTCGGCTAGAGAACATGCACATGAAGGCTGGTTAGTCACGTGTGCGGCGGGTGGGCCGACGCTGGCGTGCAAAAGATGTATTGGGCCATGTTGGGCCAAGTGGAGTTATATACAAACCGTATTGGCCATGTTGGACCAAGTGGAGTTATATCTGAACTCTTTATGTTTGCTCGAGATAAATAGGGGTGTCTCTCTGTTTATGGGTGCAAGGAATTAGGGTTTGTACTCTTTGGTGTTGGAGTACTGTTAGACAAAAGAAATAAAAAAGCTTTTTTGCGGCGGCTCGACACAGCCGTTTTTATTGCGGCGAGAGCGTTCTTCGTCTGGCGCGGCGGGGGCTTCTTACGGCAAGGAAGTCCTGCGTTGGCGGCTGATATTCGAGTGTCTTGTTCGCTAGCGGCTGCATGCAAAAAGCAACGATGGTTTGACTTGATCCTCGTGCAGCGACTTGAAGATCTCCGGCCGTGGCGCATGCAACGCCATCGATGTTAATTATCACCTCGTGAAACGGCGCTCTCAAACGTTCCTTCTTGGTTCTACACGTGGGGCTGCATGCATTTGAGTTGGCGCTAGATCCTTGTGCCTGGATGATTCTTGCGTCCTGGTGAGTTCGTTGCTACAGTAAATCGTGGATTACTGTTCACACATGGTGCGCTATGGTATCGGTTTCTGACCCTGTTTGCCCAGTTTCGATTTAGTAGATTGAATCATTGTTCTTTTTATTCAACAAGTTTAATTTTGATTTGATCCATCTAAAATCTTCTTAGAGCATTAATTTAGTGTTCCTCAAAGTTTTGTTGGTTAATCTTTTATAGATTGTGATTAATCACGAAATTAAGGTTTGCCTGATTTTCGTCATATTCTGTCACAGCAAGCTTGCAGGATTTATAACTTTTGATCCGTAGATCCGATCGACTTGATTCTTTTTTTGTTAGATGCGTATTGGAATCTAGTTTCTTCTGTTCAAATTTCAGGTCAATCCGACAGCTGCATCTCCGGGAATTCATAATGTACCGAACGCATATACTCTGTTTTGTTGAATACGAAGCAATTATTTGAGTTCGAATTAGGGTGAATTTTTAGTAGATCAAAAATTTGATTTTAGCTTCCGCGCAATCATTCACCCCCCCCTCTGATTGCTAGTTTTGCATATTTCGATCCTACAAGTGGTATCAGAGCAAGGTTTTTCTAATTAATCTTAACCGGTGATTAGAAACCGTAGCGATGGATAGGTATTCGACAAAACCTTGTGTTTTCGATGGTGTTGATTTTCAGTTCTGGAAAGCGAAGATGAAGGCGTACATTCAAGCTCAGGGCTTTGCAATCTGGGAGAAGGTATACAAGCCATATCAAGTGCCCGAGAATGATGAAGTCAATGTAACCAATCAAGCACATGTTGAGGCAAACAGCAAAGCGCGAAATCTGATCATCCAAGGATTGGGAAGAAGTGACTTCGACCGTGTGATCCATCTCAAATCTGCATATGAGGTATGGAAATCTCTTTGTGATTATCATGAGGGTTCTAACACTGTCAAAGAGGTTCGTCAAGATATATATAAAAAGGAATACATGCGATTTGAGATGAAACCTGGTGAGTCGCTAGATGATTTCTTTGCACGCTTTAATAAAATTCTTAGCAATTTGCGTGCTGTTGGAGTTTGTTTTGATGATGCTGCTAATGCAAGACAATTGCTTGGTGCATTAGACATGTCAATTTGGGAGATGAAAGTTACATCCATTAGAGAATCAACTGTAATGAGTACACTTACTTTAGATATTCTTTTCTCTAAATTAAAAACTCATGAATTGGATGTTCTTACTAGGAAAAATGATCATAAATCAATTGCACTGACCTCTCAATCTAGCATGTCTCATAATAATGCTTCTTCAAGCTTTGCTTTGTCCTCTTTGTCGTCACTAACTGATGAGCAGATCGAAGAGTTTCCTGAAGAAGATTTGGCACTACTCTCTTCTCGGTTTAACAAAGCTTTGCAGAATGTGAGAATGAGAAAGAGAGTTAGTGGTGGCCCTCCAAGGTGTTATGAGTGTGGTGACCTCAACCACATTCGATCAAATTGTCCTAAGCTTGCGGTAAAGCATCAAGGAGGAGAAGGACAATGATAGAAGAAAAGAGAAGAAAAGTTTTCTCCAAGTGATAGAAAGAAAAAGAGCTTCATCAACAAAAGGTTGTTCATCGGGTTCTTTCCGCTCTTGAACAAGTTAATTTGAGCGATGTGGATTCGGAGAGCAATGAGGACGATGCAACTCCAAGCAAGCATGATTTGACAGATTGTGTCTCATGGCTAGAAGTGATGAAAGCTTCACCGAGGACGATCATGACAGCGACTTCAATAAGGTAGAACCTTCTTACGATGAATTAACTATTGCTGTTGTTCGTCTTGGAAAATTGCTTGACAAACGCGACAAGAAAATTAAGAAACATGATGTTCTTGTGGAATCTTTGAATGCTGAAATTGCTAGACTTAAATCTTTGATTCCCGATGATGATGCTTGCAAATCATGTGACTTAATTTACAATGAGCTTACTTTGCTTAGGAAAGAACATGTTAGCTTGTTAGAGCAAATTAATCTTGAAAAGGAGAAAATGAGAAACTTGTTAAACATGCTAGTTGTTCTCTTGTTGATTTGCATGATTCAACTCCATGTTCTAAATGCTCCACACTTGAATTGAAGTTGAATGATGCTAATGGTAGAGTTTCTCAAATGACCAATGATTTGCTCACACATGAGGTTCTTTCATACTCAACTTGTCGCAAATGTAAAGGAAAAGTGGACGTTCCATGTAATAACTGTTTAACTCTTTCTCGGAAGATTGATTACTTGGAAAAATCTTTAGAACGGTTCACTTCAGGAAAGAAAAACCTAAACATGATTTTGGATCAATCAAAAGTCAGTACTCATCACAAAGGTTTAGGTTTTGATTCTTATGCTCATCATAAATCACATACTCCCACTGTTGTTAAGACACTTGAAAGTGAAAAATTTGAAATTGTCAATGAGCCTAAGAAAACTGTGTTTAAATCTGCTGGAATACTATCTTCTACTATGATGAATGCAAATGTTGCTTCTGTTTCTAAAGCTAAACATCATGTTAAGTATACTTGCACTCATTGTGGTAGAGATGGACATTTAGTAGATTTTTGCTTTAGACTAGCCAAACAGCGAAAGAAAGAGAAGGCAAAGGCTAGGTCTAATTTCAGAAAGGCACATTTCACTCCTCATTTTGTGCCTAGGGTGATGCAAACACCTCTTGTTGCAAGAAACACGAGAAATGGCAAATCTGATTTTGTGAACAAGAATACTGTGTTGTGCCTACTGTCGTGGTGTCTCAAGATCTTGGATTCCCAAATGCTTTATTTCTAACCCCAGCATCGAGGCCTCGACATCTTCTCGTGCTATGTAGGTTTTTTAGGATTGGGTTGGAGAACAGAAGCTTAGTGGATCTTGGTCTTTTGCAAGATGAGATCAAGACTTAGATGGTTCTCACCCTTGAGATGGTTTTCAAGAGGCATGTGCAAATTCTTCATCTACTTTGTGAGCTATCTTATATACTCATGTCTTTTACATTTACAGATATTTAATTGTGACATAAGATGAGACTTCTTGTTCATATGCTCATATGTATCCCCTGGCATGTTCAATAATGTTATATTTTATATCATGCCTTTCATGCCTTGAATTCACTTATCATGATTCATGCTTATGCTTAATTGAACATACCATGATAACTCAAGCACATGTATATCATCATCTCCTCTCTGTTGATCTCATTGGTTATCCATTTGAGGGGGAGTTATTGATTTTTTTTTGTGAAAGTCTTTTTCGGTTGCTTTTGGAAGGTTTGTTATTTCAAAATTTTTGTTTTTAAGTTTATTCCCTTCAAGTGACAATTTCGAAGAAGTTTTTTTAAGATGGTTGTTTTGACGGGGAGCTTGTGAAAAACCTCATAATATTGTGTAGAATGCTTTTTATTTTGTGTATTCCTCAATCGAAAAACAAAAAAATAGAAAACAATGAAAAAGTAATGAGCATTGTATTTCATACACATATGTCGTTTGAAGCCATGTTTATGCTACAAGGTCTTTGCAACTTTCTGTTTATACATATATGGTGTAGTTTATGTCATGAATTTTTAAATGGAATGTCAACTTGAATTAAATCTTGTCATGGTTGAACTTTCTTGGCTATCTTGATCCTGCTCAAAAAGTGCTAAATATGAAAGTTAAATGCTAAAACTAAAAGAGTGATTGTTGATAAATGCAAGAACAAGGTTATGTACTATCGCACTTCTTCTTTACGAGACTGCTTATCATTGCACTTTGATATGAACTTGGAAGAGGTTGTGTATGACCGAAACCATGAAACCTTAAGCTTGTGATTGCTTGGCATGGTTGAAAAGTAAGGCTGATGGTGCATATAATTCCTTGCAATTGTTGTTGTTGCAATCAAAGTAATGAATCAGTTTTTTTTAAAGCAAAAATAAAGTGCACAAAAATTTAATGTTTTCAGGTTCTAAGATTGTTGAGAAAGGGAGATCATGCCATGCAAAAAATCGTTAATAGTACTTGATTTCTAGTTATGCTTACTCCACATTTTTATGTGTAGATTTGAGGGTGCAAGTACTATTGATAACATGACTTGTTGCAAATGCATTTGTGAATGATTCATAATGCTCAAGACATAAAAAAACAACAACAACATAAAGGGAGAAGTTTCTTTTGCTCTCTTTTGCATTCTTGATGAATCCATTGTCAAGGGGAGAAATTTTGGAATCAAAGGAGAATTTTTTGTTACACATTGCACATTCACACACACATTTCTTCTTTCTCGTTAGGGGAGTTTCTCTTGTCATAGGGGGAGATTTCTTTTTAGATAAGGGGAGATTTTGTTTCTTCTTTGTAGGGGGAAATTTTCTCTCTTTGTCTTTTAGTCACCTTTTTGGTCACCTTGTTTGTCTTTTTGTTTTATAAACAAATTTCTTTTACATCTGTTCTTGTGAGGTGAATGCCAATGTTCAGGTTCAAATGGTGTTGCTAATGTTTTCATCAAGGGGGAGATTGTAAGATCATGTGATGAAAAATTGGTTGAATGGTGAAATTGGCATTGTAAAGTGATTTTGGTTATAGCATGTGTGGTGCTTGTGCATGTGCTATGTTGATATGATTATTATGCTGGTGATAGCATGATGGTTTTACTTGATGCAATGCACTCGTGTGAGTGGTTGCATGGATTAACCTTGAGTCAAGTCGTGGACTTGTGCTCGGACTGGTTGTTTGTTTATTCGTATGCATGTGTTGCTCGAGGGCTTAACGTGGTCGATGACGGGACCGAACTAGGTTCATGGAGGAACCGAGGTTCGGGACTAGGTTCAAGGAGGAATCGAGGTCCCGTGGTCGAGGATGTCATGCGCGGACGCTCGGCTAGAGAACATGCACATGAAGGCTGGTTAGTCACGTGTGTGCGGCAAGTGGGCGACGGCGTAAAAGATGTATTGGGCCATGTTGGACCAAGTGGAGTTGTATACAAACTGTATTGGGCCATGTTGGACCAAGTGGAGTTGTATACGAACTCTTTATGTTTGCTCAGTATAAATAGGGGGAGGTGTCTCCTGTTTATGGGTGCAAGGAATTAGGGTTTGTACTCTTTGGTGTTGGAGTACTGTTAGACAAAAGAAATAAAAAATCTTTTTTGCGGCGGCTGGACACAGCCGTTTTTATTGCGGCGAGAGCGTTCTTCGTCTGGCGCGGCGGGGGCTTCTTGCGGCAAGGAAGTCCTGCGTCGGCGGCTGATATTTGAGTGTCTTGTTCGCTGGCGGCTGCATGCAAAAAGCAACGACGATTTGACTTGATCCTCGTGCAGCGACTTGAAGATCTCCGGCCGTGGTGCGTGCAACGCCATCGATGTTAATTATCACCTCGTGAAACGGCGCTCTCAAACGTTCCTTCTTGGTTCTACACGTGGGGCTGCATGCATTTGAGTTGGCGCTAGATCCTTGTGCCTGGATGATTCTTGCGTCCTGGTGAGTTCGTTGCTACAGTAAATCGTGGATTACTGTTTACACATGGTGTGCTATGGTATCGGTTTCTGACCCTGTTTGCCCAGTTTCGGTTTAGTAGATTGAATCATTGTTCTTTTTATTCAACAAGTTTAATTTTGATTTGATCCATCTAAAATCTTCTTAGGGCATTAATTTAGTGTTCCTCAATGTTTTGTTGGTTAATCTTTTGTAGATTGTGATTAATCACGAAATTAAGGTTTGCTTGATTTTCGTCATATTCTGTCACAGCAAGCTTGCAGGATTTATAACTTTTGATCCGTAGATCCGATCGACCTGATTCTTTTTTTGTTAGATGCGTATTGGAATCTAGTTTCTTCTGTTCAAATTTCAGGTCAATCCGACAGCTGCATCTCCAGGAATTCATAATGTACCGAACGCATATACTCTGTTTTGTTGAATACGAAGCAATTATTTGAGTTCGAATTAGGGTGAATTTTTAGTAGATCAAAAATTTGATTTTAGCTTCCGCGCAATCATTCACCCCCCCCCCCCCTCTGTTTGCTAGTTTTGCATATTTCGATCCTACAGATTCACAGGTAAGGGTTAAGGATGATCATAGGATTGAGCTCTAGGTTCACCAGGGCTCCCCTACTGAGACCACTCTTTTCTTTCCCAATCTACTGCCCTTGTTGCACTACTTCTACTCTACTGGCAAAGAGGCTTACTTGATGTCCAAGCTGGTTCGGTTTTTTTGGGGTTGGAGGAGATGCAGATGAGGTGGCCGAGTCCTTTCTTATTCAGCTACCCTTCTAACTTCCTCCTTGCTAGTTGGTTTGGTCCCTGGGCCGGCTCTCCTTCTTGACTTGATCCTCCTCTTCTTGCTCCCTGGCCGGCTGGTAATCTTCTTGCTCCTAGGAGCTTTCGGTTGTGGCTTTGAGGTTTCTTAGTTATGGCTGCTTTCGGTTTGTGGCTGAGGAAATGGGTGGCTGCACTTGTTGCCTTGTTGGTAAGAGGGCTGAACCTTGCCTCCCCTATCTCTGGCTTTGGCCGAAACTGTGCTGAGCACGTGTACTGGTTTGGCTCAAATGATGGGAAGATGTATTGCATGCTTGAGCAGCCCTACTGGCTGGCTGCCGTGCATGAACAAGGGGAGATGCATTCTACTTAGGGATGGCAATCGGGTGCGGCGGATACGGGTAGTACTCGCCCATATCCATACCCGCGAACCAAAATCTCCCCTACAGGTATACCCGTGAAGGGTCGCGGGCGAAAAATCTCACCCATACCGTTACTCCATGGGTACCGATACCAGCTGGTATACCCGTTTACCCGCCACCATCAACAATCTTTCCAACCAAATGATACTAGAAGCTAATGAGTTATGATACTAATACAATCTTTTTGATGAAGTTATAGGTATTAGCAACATTCTATAGATTAAAGAATGATTATCAATGATTCAAAATTTCAATAATATATGCAGACAAATAATACACATATGGTCAAGTTCAATAATTACTGAAATGAGATACTACAAATTGGGGATCGAGGGGCCAACTGAGCGCCTGTTTTAGCCCGTATGTCAATAGGAGGTATGGTATCGGGGAACGGGTGCGGTGAAGCTTCCCCATACCCATACCCGTTTACCGCCGGGTAGAGTTTGGCCCCCATAAACATACCCGCGGGTAATAAAAGAGGAACATACCCGCCTCCATTAGGATTTTTACCCGTGGGTACACGGGTAATCGGGTAAGATTGCCATCCCTAATTCTACTAAGATTTTGACTACGTGGTGGCTTACCTTTTTACCATCCCATCTTTACCTTTTTACTGTGTTACCACATTACACTGCCTTCACTTCACTGCATCGCCACCTCCCTGCTACTCCAGGTATGAATGACATGCTAGTGCAATAAATGTGCACATGATTAATTAGCAAGGCTCAAGCTTAATTGATGGCTCCCTAATGCATACTTAATGGCTAATGAGAATGATCATGTTATGATTATGCTTTGATGATGGAGGGATTAGGGGATTAAGGGGGAGGGTCCTCACATTATGTATCATTATCAGATGTTTACCGCTTCATCTGATGAGATTTTTGCATCAGCTGCAGCACCTGGTCCTGTAGGAAGTGGTGCATGCTCCGGTTCCTCACCTGAAAGGTTGGAAAAGATAGCAATACTGCAATAGTCCCTGCTTTTTGTGACAAATGAGCAGCACTCTGTTTTCTAGCTCGCTTACTGGTTTGCTCCAACCGTTTTGCAGCCTCCTGGAATGTAACAACCCCTATTTTTACATATAATACAAAAATAGAAATCTAATATGCTTGCAGTACTAGTCTATGGATCAATAGTTAGTATGCACATTTACAAAAATTGGAATCACAACCATACATTATATTAATTAAGCGGAAACTGATAAATACAAAATCTTACAACTCAGAGTATATGGCAGCAAAAGAAGCAAGGCCTTGTAGTGTGCTCATCCATCCCGCAGGCAACTGACCAGACATAAATCCCTAGAAAAGATCACAGCAATAAGGATCCCGCAACCTGCGACGAAATAAATCTTCGAAGCTTCGCTAGCTTATCCACCTAAAACAACAAATTAAGCAAGGGTTAGTACTTTCGTACTCCACAAGACTTAAGGTGGTATTTGCAAATGCATAAATGCAGGCCAAGTCAAAGGAGGCTACTACAGTTGATTTGCATAAAGCGAAATTGAATTTGTAAATCAAGTTATTTGCAAACGGAATTTATAAGAGCAAGTTGATTGATAACAAATAAGTAAAGCATAAGTAACACTGACAGTCCACCATGACGTGAGCGATGAATAATCCAATTCCTGAAATCCATTAATGTCGGCCTTTTGACATAAAGCACATTTGCTAAATAAGTTCAAACCAAAACCCATTTTCAGAAAATACCAAAATCTAGCATTGGAATGACTTCACCAAGTGCCCATGACCGCGGGCGCGGCTAATCGATTAGATTTTCACTCTGCAGAGGTATACAACTTTACCCACAAGTCATGACCTTTTCTTTTTGCCGCACGCTTCCGTTCCAACTTGGCGTGTAGCTAGAATGTTCATGACGAAAATCTTTACATTACCTAGATTAACTTTGCACCAGCACCGGGACGTTAACCCCTGCCATAGAACTAGAAACACACACAAGTCATGGATCCACTTCCAACACACCCAACACAACGTTTATAAACATGGCAGGGCGTACACCGTTGTATTGGCAAGCGTGGCTCCCAACACCTCAGTGAGAGCACCCCGTCGAGCAAACCTTAAAAAGGAGAGCCCGTACTACTTCGGCCTTCCAGAGTGCAAAGTTAAACTAGATAACTTAATTGGTTTAAGGATGCCCCATAACAACACTTGTGGTTTGTACAGATTTCTCGGGTTAATAGCGTCCCATTGCTCGGTCCTTAAACTGACACGGGCGACACTTCACCCTACACTACGTGCAATTCTTTTGGCACATCCGGCTATTGCCAATAATCACCCGTGTCAAAACCATAGTTTTATTTTGGGTTTTTAATCAAAATACCAACAACTAACAGTGCCATTTCCAATGTTTTCAGGAAATAATTTTAATCTGATCATTTACATCATTGATTCTAAAGCATGGCTAAGCATGAATAATATGAACGCATATACCCATGATGACATTTAGTAATGCCTATCCTCAATCTAGGGTTATCAAGGTTCACATGTTCATAATTAACAAAGAAGGTTCATGAGACAACAGGTATAACTACCAGTACCACAAAATAGCAAATTTACATAAAGTAAACGCATGCATAAATTGGTTTAGTAAAACAAAAGAAAATTAAATGCTGGGATCAATATGATCAAAGAGGTGCTTGCCTTGCTTAATCTTTGACTGCGGTGAAGAGGGAACCGAAGTTGACGGAGGCGATGACGGAATCAGCAATGTCGGGTTCTATACGTCGATCAACGGAATTATAGTAAAATACTAACTTCAATAAGGGTAAAAAGAAAATAGATAGCAAGAACAAATAAAACTCTTCACAAGAAATAGGGATTGCCCTTTATGAATTTATTAATTTTATTTTATGAATTCAAGATGCAAAAATTGTTTGGATTAATAGAATTAAACATTTGTTACAAGTTTCTTGAACTTTACTATTCATATTATACGTTTCTCGCAACCTTATTACTTATGGGTTTTGCTTTATTAGGATTCAGATTCAAAGCAAGATGAAATAGGAATATTTTTCTAGATTCCTGCAGACCATATCCTAAAGATCATTTCTAAGCTGTTCTTTACAAGATTCAGATTTAGATGAGCTGCTTTGCGAGCTGATGAAAAGGCTTAAATGATCACATTAGACTATGAATGAATAGCGCTTATTCTTTGTTTGATTTCATTCAGAATTAGTTTCTCGCAAGTTAGATCTATTGATTTTAGGAATTATATTTTTCACATGCACAACAATGACCATAATAGTATTTATCTTATTTTTAGTTTTAATAATTATATTATAACTCAAAATCAAATATTTTTGCATTTGAATTCATCCTAGTCTATTCATCATATGAATATTTATTTTATCATTTTATGCCTTACTGTGCACAAATTTGAAGTAAGGACCATATTATGGTTTTAATCAAGTTTAATTCAAATAATGATTCTCAGTAGTTCAAAAATTAAATATTTTTACATATTAAGATTCCTCCCGATTTTATATGAATATAGAAATTTGTTCCATTTAATTTGGATTAAAATTGCAGAATATATTCAAGATTAAATATTAACTGACTTGGAAAATGCATTGAAAATAGGAAATACGCTTTTGGAACTGGAAAGCGTATTTTACCGTTTCACAGGAGTGCTTCGCTCTGACTGATAGGGATGGCCCGTGCGATAGTGAACCGAAGCAGAGCAGCGACTAGGATGCACGGGCGAGGGAACTCCGGCGATCTTCCGGTGATGGCGAGGGCACGAGGAGCATGAGCTCGACGAGGCGCTTTCGGTGCTGGAACCGATTCAGCTGGAGAGAAACCGGAGCGAGCTGGCGCCGAGCTCAAGCGACGGAGGCAATGGTGGACTGGCGAAGAGGAAGAACCAAGGCAAGGGAGTTCAAATGGGTAGCATTTTCAGCATCAGTGAGTCATAGGGTTCCCATTTTTAGGGTTAGTTCGGCCGGGAAAGTACTGGGCTAAGCTGCCATCGTCGGCCGGCCATGGAGGAGATGAGCCCACGGTGGTGGCGACATTTCGCATGGAGAAGCTCAAATGTTTTTGAGGGGTATTGATCCTTAGAAGGTGTAGATGATGTATCCGAAGTAATTTGGAAATGGATTCTTATTTCATGCGAAGAGAACTCGGCCCATCATGCATGACTCAAACTCAATTCCGTGATACCCACAAAACTCGATGAAACAAACAAAAAGTACAAACAAACAAGAGCCCATCTCCGATTAACTAAACAGCTTAAGAGCAAAGTGAACTAGAAAGTTTTTTTAGATAAATGAAACAATTGGCCTCTTCACTCAAGGAGGAATGCGCCAAAATACAGACTCAAAATGTTACAACGAAATAACAACCGCTCTACACCACCAAACATCAACGAGACAACAACATAAGATGATAAACCAAGAGTAAAAAGAATTACAAAGACAGGCCCTAGGCCTCAATTCTAAGCCTCATTCTCCAACCAAATTTGGCAAATAATTCCCATATTGTGGTCTTTAGTCACTTGCATCCCTCTATCAAGATGCCCTTTCTTCCTCTTTAGACAGCGGAGACCAGCTTCTGATCCAATACGTTCCCCTGAAGATTACCTGTTCAAATGAGTTAAAAGAACTTCTGCTGAAATCACATCATTCCTACACAACCAAATAGACCAACACATGGCTACTGCACCTACTAAGATTTGGCACTTAAGCTTAGGGATAACATCCTTTAGCCAAGAGCCAAACAAATTAAATACATTGCGCGGAGGATGGATTCCAAAAGTGATGAAAAGGGTGTTCCAAATAGATCTCGCCAAATGGCAATCAAAAAATAAATGCTGAATTGTTTCATTAGAACTACAAAAACAACATTTAATACTTCCTTGCCACTGTCTTTTAGCTAGATTATCTTTTGTTAGAATTACTCCCAACCTTAAGTACCAAAGAAAGATTTTGATCTTCAAAGGTATTTTTAACTTCCAAATGACATACTTTCTAGGAATGACATTTTCCAAAATCAAGGCATCGTACATGGATCGAACGAAAAGATACCCTTTTTGCTAAGATCCCACCTAAACTTGTCTCTATCCCGCGATAGAGTGACAGTACCAACTCTTGACACTAGTTCAAACCAAGTTGTCAAGTCGCATCCTACCAAAGATCTGCGGAAAGAGACATTTAGTGGGACCGATTGAAGAACATTTGCTACCAAGACTTCTTTCTTTCTAACAATTCTATACAGATTCGGATACATCTCCATAAGAGATTTGGTACCAATCCAAATATCTTCCCAAAATCTAGCGCACCTCCCATCCTCAACACGAAAGGAACCCATAGACAGAAATTGCTCTTTAACTTTCATCAATCCTGACCAAAAGTTAGAATCCCCAACCTTCCTGGTTATTTGAGTAATGGATTTACTATGTAAGTATTTCTTTCTAAGTAAGTCTTGCCATAGGCCTTCCTCACTTAACAATTTAAATAACCATTTACCTAATAAACATCTGTTCTGCAATTCCAAATCTAAAATTCCTGCACCCCAAACTTTTAGGTTTATTAAGCACCGACCATCTTGCTAACCTATATTTCTTCTTGAGTTCATCGCATTGCCAAAAAAATCTTGATCGGTAGGAATCCAGTCTTTTAATTACCCTTTAGAAGCCTTAAAGAAAGATAACATATATAAGGGTAAACTAGAAAGTATCAATTAATCAATACCAATCGCCACCTCACCACGAAGCTTACCCTTCCAACTAGCGAGCTTCTTTTGAAATCTCTCCTCCATGAAATCCAATCCTTATTGCTAAGTCTTTTGTGATGCATTGAATACCTAAGTATCTGAATGGGAGAACCCTTCTTTGCACCCAAAAGTTTAATGTATTCCTTTTGTAAGATTGAGCCTCACCAAAAGGAAAATCTCACTTTTATGGAAATTAATCTTAAGTCCCGACAACCTGCTCGAAAACACTCAAGACTAGCTTTAAATTCAAGGCTTCATTCACATCATGTTCCAAAGCTCTTAGTCGAGATATTTCGGATCATACCCCATTATTACTTAACACGGGAGCTGGTACTCATGGCAGCAAACAACCATTATTTCGTTTCGAACTAGGTTGGTTGATGCGTAAAGGTTTTCATAAGCTTGTAGCGGATGTATGGAATGAGAAGATGAAAGGGTCCAGCGCATTGGAAGTATGGCAAAGCAAGATAAGGAGACTGAGGCAATTTCTTAGAGGGTGGGCTAAAAATGTCAGTGGATCTAATAGAAAAGAGAAAAAAAGATCTTATTAGGAGAGTAGAAGAGTTAAACAAGAAGGCAGAATACACAGTGCTCAGTCCGCAGGAGGTGGAGTTAAAGCAGCACCTTAAGTAGAGACTAGCTTCTCTTCTTAGGGAAGAGGAATTTATTGGTATCAAAGATCGAAGTCTATGAGGCTTCTTCAGGGTGATAGAAATACTAAATATTTCCATTTAGTTGCTAATGGGAAACACAGAAGACTAGAATATTTCAATTAGAGCAGGAGGAAGGGGTAATCAAAGGTGAGGAAAACCTTAAGAAATACATCACCAATTATTACAAAACTCTTGGATCGCCAGAGAGAAATTCTTTCTCTATGATTGAGTCCCAAAGAGAGGATATTTCCTGTATCATACGAGGAAAATGAAATTTTAAAGCTCAATTTACTTCTAAAGAAGTTAAAGATTCAAATTTTCAAATGAAGCGCAATAAGGCTCCAGGACCAGATGGTTTTCCGGCTGAGTTCTATCAGGAATTTTGGGGGCTCATTAAGGATGACCTAATGGCCATGTTTCATGAATTTCACAAATGTAACCTGCCTCTCTTTAGCTTAAACTTTGGAACAATTACATTGTTGCCAAAGTTGAAAGAGGTGAAGCAAATTCAGCAAGAGATGCACTAACTGCTTATTAAACGTGAGCTTCAAGATTTTTACCAAGGTTATAGCTAATAGAGTGGCTTCTGTGGCACAATCAATCGTAAGACCTTCGCAAACTGTCTTTATGTCGGGAAGGAACATCATGGAAGGGGTGGTCATATTACATGAGACTTTGCATGAATTGAAGAAGAAAAAACTCAGTGGAGTGGTACTAAAATTAGATTTTGAGAAAGCATACGACAAGGTTAAATGTGAGTTTCTCCAACAATCTCTTATAATGAAAGGTTTCTCAGGGATATGGTGTAAGTGGATTGAAAGTATTGTCAGCAAAGGAAGTGTGAATGTCAAGGTAAATGATGATACGGGTCGCTACTTTCAGACTAGGAAAGGATTGAGACAGGGGGATCCTCTATCTCCGATATTGTTTAATCTGGTAGCTGATATGCTAGCTATTTTGATAGCAAGGGCGGCTAAGGAAAATAACCAATTTAGAGGAATAATTTCGCATTTAGTAGATGGGGGTCTATCGATCTTCAGTATGCAGCCGGTCATGGCGCGGCGTCACGACGCTGTAATCGAAGCGCCGCAATGGCGTGTCACATCCTCTTCCCCATTATTTGGCCCCAAGGATGGCAGCTGTGCACCGCACCGCTCTGCTAAAACTCCAAGAAAGATTCAAAGCTAGGCTTTTCTTGGTGTGAGAGCCTCAGAAATCACGGAATTGAACCTTTCTTGCGGTTTCGGATAGGGGAAACGTACAAAGGCCGCAACTTTTTGGGCCCCTGATAAATCTGCAGGAACCGGATTACAATGTGAGGGCAATGGAAGGAGGTCGGATATGTCTGCGGAGAAGAGAGAAGCAGAGCCAACGTTTAAAATACAAAAACACAAATTCAAATCCAGAATTTTTTTATCTGGAATTTCCGAGATTTTGACGAAATTTCCGAATTTTTGTTCGAAATTGCCGAAATCTCAGTAAATTTCAACCGAATGAAAAAATGGTTCAAATGACATTAAAATTTTTTTATGAATGGTCCTGACACAACATTAATATTTGGGTCCTGTGGTGGCATAGGACCCCACCAGAAAGTGCAAGCCTTTTTTGGCACAATGCATCTCAAAAAGGTTCAGAGAACAAGATAGCAACTTCCTTCAAAGAACAAGATAGTAATTTGAGGGACCTTAATGAATTATTTTAAAAGTCAATGGATCTCTTTGAATAAAATACTTCCTGCGGAAACATACTTAAATAAACCTGAAACTTTGTACATGTAAATGTCGGAGGAAATATCTAACTAGATCATGAACTTTCGACCTTCAAATTCTATAAAAATTGTGTCCAATAACTTTTAAGTAGTGAGAACATGCATCAACTTATTTATGTATTTAAAAAATACTAGAACAACAGATACAGAGTCCAAAGTCCAAACATAAACTTGCGGAAAATACTTCTATGATCGTGTCTAAGTGGGGATTATCGATCCCTATTACCGTCCGATTGTGACCTCACAAACCTCGAGACACTATCAAACGGTGATATATCATATGATTAGTATATCTATCTACACTCTGGTACAAGAAATTTATCTATACAAATAACTAGAGTCCTCTGGAGTGTGATATGCGGTAGCTGCAGACGAACACGTCGACCTGTCGCACTCCACTGACAGGTCGCCGTAAGCTTGTTCCTCCAAGAAACGAATCTGTCTGGAACCACCATGCATCGCAGCTGGAAGCACCGGCAGCTCTGTGTCTTCGGACCGGAGGATGCTCATGGCTTGCGCGATGGATGGCCGTCTGTTCTGGTCGCGGGTAACGCACCAGAGGCCGGCGACAAGCACACGCTCCATCTGCCGCACGTCGAACTGGCCGTTCAGCTTCCCGTCTGCCGCATCAAGGATCGCATTCTGGTCATACATGTCGCGGACTCGCTTCAGCAGCGTCATCGAAGCTTCAGTTGATTGCCCTGCGGGTGGCATCGGACCCCTGCCGCTGGCGATCTCTAGGAGCACGATGCCGAAGCTGTAGACATCTGATTCAGTGCTCGGCTTGCGGTTGTTGACGAACTCTGGGTCGATGTACCCGACGGTCCCTGCGACGACGTCCGTCGTTTGCAGTTCGGCTCCGTGGTCGACGAGCCTTGCCAACCCGAAGTCTCCTAGCTTGGCGTTGCGTGACAAATCGAGCATCACGTTGCTTGGTTTGATGTCACCGTGCACGACGCACTGGTTGCACTCGGTGTGGAGGTAGAGTATGGCAGAGCCCAGATCAAGTGCGATCTTGTATCTGTGTTCAGGAGGACATGCACGAATCTCTGTTTAACTTGAAAAAGATAATTCACAGAGATGGTGTTTGGAGAGAGACGGGTTAGCGAGTATTATATACCTCTCTTGCCAAGTTAGCAAATTCTCAGGATTGTACAGATGCTTGTCGAGGCTGCCTCCGGGCACAAGCTCGTAGGCAAGCAAGAGGCCTTGCCTGTCACACCAACCAACGAGCTGGACGAGGTTCCGATGCCTGAGCCGGCTCATGATCTTGATCTCGGCCTCGAACTCCTTCCTCCCTTGAGAGGACGACCCCGATGAGAACATCTTGACGGCCACGTGACACCTCTGGTCATTCAGGTAGCCTTGGTACACCGGACCAAAGCCTCCCTTCCCAAGCATATTCTCCTCTGCAAAGTTGCTTGTCGCGGCAACCAGCTCGGAGTAAGTATATCTTCTAGGCCCCATCCCTGGGAATAATTGATCAGGTTGCAAGATGGGCTGGTCTTCCTCCGACTCGGTGCCTCGTCGTTTCTTCCTAAGCATGCACCAGAGCAGAAGCCCTGAAACGGTGCAGAACAAGCCGAGCAGCGCTGAGGCAGCAGTGGCTCCTACTCCGAATTTGCGCTTCTTGCTAGTCGCCTCCTTCAGATGACCCAGCTCTACCTTCGTTGGATTGTCATGAACAACCAACAATTTTCGTGTTCTGTCGGGGATGGCCATGTCGCTGACAGGAGCTCTTGGTGCCTTGAGGGCTTCAGGGACCTGATCATTAATATAATCAGGAGATACGTCGATCAAGGAAAGAAGCCGCGTGCCATGTTCCTCCAAGAAGATTTCCACAGCTGCAAGATCACGGTAGTCCTCGCAAGCATCCGGGACATTGCTCTGGGCGAAATGCATGCCGAGCTTACTAGGAGTTATTCCTCGGTCCGTCCGGTTCTCGTCGTCAAGGCACTCCCAAGTTCCACTGGCAAAGAAATCCCCTTCATGCGGTAGTATTGTTTTGGCACCATAAATGGACACACCTTCATTCCTCCCGAAACACATCGAATTGTAATTCGAAAATTTCAGCTCGTCGAAGGAACAATTGCATGATGCCATAGTTGAACGGCGGTCTATAGACCAAGTGGCGACGTACCCCCGAGGCAGGTGGCCGTGGCAGTAGTCCACTGTTAGGACAGTCATCTCGGTCAGATTATGCTGGGAGAGAGTTGGGTAAGCAAAATTGCAGTTGTTAAACCGGCGACTGACAAGGAAAAGGAAATGGAATGGGATGCTTGAGGTAGCAACCATGGTGGAGCTACCGTGTTGGAGGTGGTTAGTGGAGCTATTACTCATGTTTCGTATGCAAAGCTCTATGGGTAAGGATAATGCTGGCTCTGTGATCAAAGTTTATAATGGAGGCCAGTTTACCATTACCCCCTCACATTTTACCCAGAGTTTCAAGTGAATCCTCAAACCTGTAATTTTGTCAATTTGCCGAAGAAACTTTGGCATGGCATGCAGTTGGGTCCCTTTTGTGCTATATGCTATAGGAGTTAAGGCTCCGATTGGAACATGGAAAATTTTCACATTCTTATGAAAATTGAACTATTTCAAGTGAAATTCTTGTGAAAAATTTACGTTGTTGTTGTGTTTGTGTCCTAAACAATCCTTGACTAGTTAAAGGAGCTTCTAATTAGTGATGGCCAGATGGACGGTCTGGCACAGCCTGACCTGTTAAACAGGCGACATGGCACGTTTAGAGATTACCTTTTAGGCCCGGCAAATAAATGGGCTGTGCCATGGCGGCCCAAGCATGGCTCGATAGCCTCACGGGTCGAGATGGGAAATTTGAAATAATTAGCCAAAAATTTCAAAAAATAAAAAATCAATCAAAATGTTAGAAAATTATAAAGTAGAAAAGTATAAAAAATAAAGAAAATTTTGAAAAAATTCAAAAAGAATGGGAAAATGTTAGAATAATTAGAAAAACTTTTTAAAAATATATGTAAATTAAGAAAACAGCTAAAATTATGAAATAAATTATAAAATGAGATAAATAATTAGAATTAAATAATGAGTTTTACTGATGTTTGGTTGCCTCATTAAAAAACATTGCCAAGTGTCGTGCCCCGAATTTTACGGATTCGGACACTCTGTGCATTCGGCACTAGTCCGGGATCACGCTAGTGCACACAGTGTAAACAGGTTGAAGTATCACAATCATACACAGCGGAATTTAATGATAAAGTACTTCAAACACGGATATAAGTGAGTTACACGGCCTTATGGCCACCTTACAATAATTCGCCACGCAGGGCGATAATTATCAAGTAGCACAAGTTTATCAGTGGAAGCAAAAGTAAAACAATGAACCCTTCATAGCCACAGGCAACTGAGTGCAGCTCAACCCCTAATCCTCCTAGCCTTCGATGAACTCCTCCTCCCAAGCTGGCACAGCTTCTTCTTCTGAGGTTTTGTCGATGCAAGGGTGAGTATACAACATACTCAACAAGTCATGCACAATGCAGTTCTATTACTACATGCATGGCTTATTCCAAGGAAAGGCTTAGATGGTTATTTTGCATAAAGCGGCATTTCTTTTAACGGGTAATCCTTAATAGATTAAAAGCGGTAAGTCAATATCAATAATAATTAATTTCTCAATTCTTTTTCCAAGAGTTTGGCACACAGCCCTAGTTTCATTCATCAGTCTTTGGCACACAGCCACCCATTCCACATCTTTTATTTTTAAAATCTAACCCTTGACTGTAATCCCTGAGCAATGTCCAACACCGCGGACACGGCTATTCGAATAGATTTTCACACACACTCTGCAGAGGCTGTACACTTTACCCACAGGATACAGTCGCTCAACACACAGGTGATTGATTGCAACCAAGTCTTTCGGAGACTAACACTTAGCCAGTGATCCTCTCCAAGATTGCCTTTCTAACACTTCCTCACACAGAGCCAAAGTTTAGAACAAAGAATACTGATAGATGGGTACCAAGCCGCAAGACAGTGCGCCCCCATACTGATTACATTTTTGTGTAACTATCGCCCCGAGGCATCAAAGGAAAGATATTAGAGACCTACTAAACTAGGTCCGTCCCATTCCGGACAAGTGGTTGTACGAGAAACTCAGTTCAAAGGCTCGCAAGGTAAAGTCCTTAACTGTCCCGGGCAAGAGATCCACTCTTATAATTCACGGCACACAGCCTTAACCGTCACGATACAACCCATTGCCACACAGGCCCACCTGGCACGAAGCCTTCTTGCCACTTGTCCCGGTCCAAATCATCTCCCACCTCGGGTTTTGCATTTATGCAACACATGCCAATGCCCACTTCATTGCACGAGTAGAACCACACAGGTCGCTACCCTCAATTCCATTTTATGACATCATCGCATTATTTCAAAATGCGTTCCATAATTGTTTAGTCAGTATTGATTTGCTATTTGAAAGACATTCAACGCATACAAGCAGGCTAAGCGACTAATCACGGTCTAGCCACCCGTGTTGGCATTAATATAGCAACCAACATAATTTAGCATTCTAGGGTGACAAGGTGTTCAGGGCATAATATGACATTAACAAGGTGGCATAAATCAAATGGTATTTTTAGCTACCTTTCCCAACATAAACAATTTCATTTTTAGCTATAACATAGCATGCATAAATTGAATCGAAATACATTTTAAAATCTAGGGGCAATATGGTCAAAGCATGACTTACCTTCGAAAAGTAGTTGGTCCTGGTCTGAGATCTGCGACGGGTCTTCGAATTCTCTCTCGGCGACTTCCGGCAACTCGGAGTCTATTCGTATCAAGCAAACACACAATAAATATATGATACAGACAGCAAGATCATCACTAAAATAAAATAAAAATCACCATTAAATAGTTCACATTTTTACAAATTTTTGGGCACTGGAATCACTCAATTCCGAGTTAAAATGCAAAAGTTATAGCCTTTACAAGTTTTCTGAAATTCAATAAAGAAATAACCAATTTATTCTATTTATTTTCCCACTGAAAATCCGGTAAATTCCTCTCGGGTGACACGTGTCAGCACCATAGACATCCACATCGGCTCGGTCACTGCCACGTGGGCCCAGATGACGTCATGCTGACGTCAGCACACCCGGCGGTGCACCCACTGACAAGTGGGCCCGATGAACAGTGCTTGGACCAACCAGAAGCCGACACGCGGCGAGCAAGCATCAAACCACGCAAACACAAAATCTCCCGGCCGTTGGATTCAAATCTAACAGTCGGTACAAGCGCGGCCAAACCTATACACGCGGCAACATCCACGCCACTCGTATCGAATCCTACGGCTATCGTTACCCAGAGAGTTTACTACTCACCGTACCTACGTGGCACAATCCAAGCCAGACGTTCCAAATCCAACGGTCATTATCAAAGGATCTACACCGCAACTACGTGGATTCGCAGGTGCGGTCGGATGCAGATCTAACGGCGAAGGCTTACCGAGCTGATTCCTTATTCACAAGCCTACGTGGCCACTCTAGAGCCGCACGATTAATATCCAACGGCCATGTTCTACCGATACCGATTCAGCTCGATTCAAAAGGGGATGCACGTGGCTTTACCTTGGTCGTGCGATGGGAATCCGACGGTGGCGGTGAGTCGCGAAGCTCGACGAAGGGGCGGTGGTGCTTGTCGCCGGACTTGGAGAAGATGACGCAGCTGTTGGCGTTCCCGGTCGTCTCCGGTCGGAAGAAATGGCTCGGTGGACGCGGCGTGACACAAGGAACTCGGCGAGGGTCTCAAGGGCGGTGGGGAACGACAGACGGCGGCGAACAATGAGGAAGAACCGAGGCGAAAGAAATGGCAACTACGGCGAGCTCTAGCGCACGCTACGGAGGATGGCAGTGCACGAGAGAGAGGGCGAAATGAGCGGAAGGAAGCCTTGCGTGCAATGGAGTATATCACCTGCTCGGACAAGCCTTGGAACTCGCGCAATATCTCTGACAAAATCCGCGGCGGCCTACCGGCGACGGCGGTGCGCAGCGCTCCCTCCCGATGCCGTTCAGTCCCATCGCACCGCACGATCGCAAATCAACGGCTCAGGCTTCGAGCGAAACGGTATTCGGCGCGACCGTCCGATCGGAATCCGACAGCCCCGAGCGAATAACGCTTCGGTGAACGGTGCCACGCGTCGCCATCCTAACGGCCACTTACAGAGATCTAACGTCTCACGTGCTAAGAATGATGCGGCCGAACCACATCCACCCGATGCCAATCAGACGGCCCAGGACGAGCGGCGCTAGGGTTTTTCCCAGCGCGAGCACAGTGTTGGGCCGGCCCAACACTGTAGCTAGCCTTAATCCGGGTTTTATCAATTAAATTAAATCCAAAAATTCAAGATAATTATTTAGGGCACTGAAAATACTCGAAAAATTCTAGAAAAATTCCAGAAAATATTTCAAAGCATTTTGAGCCTAAATAAAATATTTTCATTTATTTTTGGTAATTACATTCTCTGATATTTAATTATTCAAGAGAAGGATAATCTAAATTAATTTCAATTAAATCCAATATATCCCAAAAATTAGATAAATTCAATTAAATACAAATAAATTTTAATTAATTCACAAAAATTCAAATAATTCCAAAAATCAAAATTTAGGCCAAATTTCGGGACGTTACAAACCTACCCCCCTTAACAGAATCTCGACCCCGAGATTCGAAGCTTAACTAAGGAATAGGTTTGGGAACTCCTTTTTCAGATCTTCCTCTCGTTCCCATGTGGCTTCACTTTCTGTGTGATTTCTCCACTGAACTCTGCAAAAACGGGTTGTCTTGCTCCTGGTTTTCCGATCTACTGTATCCAGAATTTTTATCGGTTGCTCTTTGTAAGTCAAGTCTTCCTGCAGTTCAACCTCTTCCAGTGATGTTTGTTCTTCAGGTACTCGAAGACACTTCTTGAGTTGCGATACATGAAAGACATTGTGTACGCCCGCTAATGACTGTGGTAACTCCAGTTGATAAGCGACTTCACCCTTACGACTTATGATCTTAAACGGTCCCACATATCTTGGCGCAAGTTTTCCCTTTTTGTGAAACCTCTGGACTCCTTTAAGAGACGTAACTCTGAGATACACATAATCTTCAGGTTCAAAACTTAAATCCCTGCGGCAATTATCCGTGTAACTCTTCTACCTTGACTGCGCGATTTTCAACCTTTCCCTTATTAAAGCTATCTGCTCTTCAGCTTCTTGGAGTATATCTGGTCCGAAGACACGACGCTCATCAGTCTCATTCCAATTTAACGGTGTCCTACAAGGTCGACCATACAATGCTTCGAAAGGTGACATCTGAAGACTAGCCTGATAGCTGTTGTTGTAACTAAATTCAGCATATGGTAAACATTTATCCCAAGTCGAGGTGTATGCCAACGCACAGGCTCTTAGCATATCTTCTAGTATCTGATTGACTCTTTCTGTCTGTCCATCTGTCTGCGGGTGGTAAGCTGTACTGAAGTTCAAACGGGTTCCCATGGCTGCATGCAACTTATCCCAAAATCTTAAGGTAAATTGGGTACCTCTGTCCGATACTATCTTCTTTGGCACTCCATGTAAGCAAACGATCCTTACCATGTATAGTTCTGCCAACTTATCTCCCGAATAGGTTGTCTTTACTGGTATGAAATGTGCAACCTTTGTTAGGCGATCTACTATGACCCATATGGAGTCATAACCTCCTTGCGTCCTTGGCAAACCGGTGATAAAATCCATTCCGATTTCTTCCCATTTCCACTCTGGTATTTTCAATGGTTGCAGCAATCCTGCCGGTCTCTGGTGCATAGCTTTGACTCGCTGACACACATCACATAATGCTACGTGCTCAGCAACCTCTCTCTTCATATTTGGCCACCAGAATCTCTCTTTTAAATCTTGATACATTTTTGCACTTCCTGGGTGTATCGAATACTTGGAGTCGTGAGCTTCCTCCAGTATTAACTACTTTAACTCCTTTTTGTTAGGTATACAAATGCGCTCTTTCATCCACAACGTGCCTTGTTCATCCAACTTAAATTCTTTTGCTTACCCTTCCTCCATCTTGGATTTGATTCTCTTGATCTTCTCATCATTCTTCTGACCTTCTCTAATCTGGTCTTCCAAGATAGGCTTTACCTCTAAAGCGGCTACGAATCCTTCCGGAACAACTTCCAATTTCAATCTCTGAAGGTCCTTGCACAATTCTCTCTGGCTTTTTCCTTCTATCATATTCAGACCATGACTTTTCCGACTCAAAGCATCGGCCACTACGTTGGCTTTACCGGGGTGATAATGAATCCCCATATTATAGTCTTTAATCAGCTCTAACCACCTTCTTTGCCTCATGTTCAGGTCAGATTGAGTGAAAATGTATTTAAGGCTTTTATGGTCCGTATACACCTCACATCTATTGTCAAAAAGATAGTGGCGCCATATCTTCAGGGCATGCACTACGGCTGCTAGTTCTAGATCGTGCGTCAGGTAATTCCCTTCATGTGGCCTCAATTGCCTTGACGCTTAGGCTACTACCTTCCCGTTTTGCATCAATACGCATCCAAGCCCTTGGCGTGATGCATCGCAATAAATATCAAAACTTTGGTGCACATCTAGTTGAACTAACACGGGTGCTGATGTCAGTCGTTTCTTCAGTTCTTGAAAGCTTCTCTCACAGTCTGGTGTCCAAACAAACTTCTTCTCTTTCTTTAACAATTGTGTAATTGGCCTGGCAATTGTCGAAAATCGTTCTAACTTCGAATCTGCGTAACCGTCTTCGGCGATTCCCAATGTAGCACTGTCTCAACCTTGCTTGGGTCCACTGCAATTCCCTCCGTGGTCATTACATGCCCTAGGAAATCTACCTTACTTTTCCAGAAATCGCATTTACTGAATTTTGCATATAACTGTTGCTCTCTCAACTTTTCCAATACTAATCTCAAATGTTGGGCATGCTCTTCATTCGTTTTTAAATAAACCAGAATGTCGTCTATGAACACGACCACAAATTTATCTAAATATTCCATGAATACTTTATTCATCAAGTTTATAAAGTAAGCGGTAGCGCATTTGTCAATCCAAATGACATAACAAAGTGAACTCATAGTGTCCATATCTTGAAGAAAATGCGATCTTGGGTATGTCCTCGGTTTTGATTTTCAACCGGTGGTATCCTCGACCTAAGGTCGATCTTGAAAATACTCCTGCTCCTCTTAGTTGATCGAAAAGATCATCTATCCGGGGTAACGGGTATTTGTTCTTTATCGTCACTTTGTTAAGCGCACGATAATCTACACACATCCAAAAACTTCCATCTTTCTTCTTAACGAACAGAACCGGTGCTCCCCAAGGTGACGAGCTCGGTCTAATGAATCCCTTTTCCAATAATTCCTCGTCCGCTTCTTCATTTCTACCAACTCTTGGTGGACATCCGATATGGTCTCTTTGCTATCGGTGTTGTTCGTGTACTAAGTCAATTACTGAACTCTATGTCTCGTCTCGTGGCATTCTGGCAATTCCTCGGAAAACATCCGGGTACTCAACGACCCTTTGGTACCTCCTTCAAATCGATGGTCTCAGATCGTTACTAACATCCGACCTTCTCAAACCGCCAACGCTTGAAATTCCACTTTCCTACCTTCGTGGCTCTCAATAGACACAACTCTTCGTCATAGCCTAATACTGACCTTATGCTTAGTCAACTAATCCATTCCCGTGATAACATCCGTGGTTTGGGTATCTAATATAATAAGGTTCGCTAGGAACTCTACCCCTTTTATTAATAGCTTAACACCAGAACATCCAACCTTAGAGCGGAGTTCTGATCCAGGGGATTGGACTAGAAGTGTACTTTTAAGGTTAACAACATCCAAGTTATTTGTCACAGCAAAATCTCGAGAAACGAACGAATGTGAAGCTCCTGAATCAAACAATACTGTAGCTGGCACTGAGTTGACAAGGAACTTACCGAGCACGACGTCCGTAGCATTCTGGACTTCGTCTGCGGAGATATGGTTAATCCTGCCTCACGTGAATGCTTGCGGTGTGGCTCCAGCTTGGGCAGGTCCTCGGCTTCCTCCTTGGGTAGGGGTCTTAGCAGGGGTGTTCCCTAAATTGAAGCGCACTGGCGTCACTCCTCCTTTCTTTGGGCACACATTGGCGAAATGCCCAGTCTCGTTGCAATTGTAGCAGCGTCTTCCTGACATTTGCTGATTTCCTCCGTTCTGATTGGCAATCCTGACTGGGGTTTGAGGGGTTTGTCCAGCTGGTCTTGGCATTGGCGGCAGTGTCGACATCGCTTCGCTGAACTCGTGAACTCCGGGGATCATTCTTTTTTCACGACCATGGCGCCCTCCTTGTCTGAGCCATGCCATGCGTTTGCGATTGTCGTTAAGTTCTTTGCGCTTGTCTTCCAGTATGAGCGCCTTGTTTACTAACTCTTGAAAATCTGGAAAAGTGTGGGTGATCAACCCCACCTGCAATCCAGTGTTAGTAAGTCCCTTCATGAAGCGGGATTGCCTCGCCTTATCGGTCACCACGTCTTCTGGTGCGTAGCGTGCTAGTTGAGTGAATTTATTCAGATAGTCGGCCACTGTCTGGCCACCTTGCTTCAGTGCTCTGAATTCCTCCTTTTTCAACTCCATGATACCCTCCGGCACATGGTATTGACGAAAAGCTATGGTGAATTCTTCCCAGGTAATCTCTTGCGGGTTTTCCTGCGATGCGCAGTAATTTTCCCACCATTCAGCGGCGGTTGCTTCAAGCTGGTGAGAGGCATAAAGTACCCTCTCATTTCCTTCACACTACGTTATATGCAATTTCCTTTCGATGGTTCTCAACCAATCATCTGCCTCTAACGGGCTAGCATTGCATGAAAAAGTAGGCGGACGTGTTCTCATAAATTCGGACAATCTCGAGTAGGGTCGAGGCCCATTGTTAACAGCTTGGTTATTGGCGACGGCTTGGGTGTTGATCTGTTGTACGGTTGCCATCATTGTCTGCATTAACTGTGTTTGAGCTGCAAGAAAGGCTCCCAGATTCTGCATGTCAACTGGCGGTGCTGCCTGCGGTGGTGGTGTATTCCTTTGACTGCGTCCTTGATGTGAACCACTGCCTCCGGCTCCGTTGTTGCGAGTGTTCACCATCTGCTGATTGCCTCGACGGTTTTAGAGATGAGAGGGAAGGAATAGGTAAGTAGAAGAACTTATATGGGGAAACAGGTGTAACTTAAAACCCTTAAACATTAAAGCATCAATAATAGTAGGTATGGTTTCTTACATAGTCTAGGGACTATGCAACCATAATAACAGTCACAAACATCACATCAAATAGTTCATTACAACACGCTCATCTAAAGTTCGAAATTTAAAGACGTGACTCAAAACAACTGAGTCACAACACAAAAGCTGATCACTACAACTCTGAAAAAGCTCACTCCTCGAGCCAACCCGGCTGCGGCTCGCCGATCACGTATACCGGCAGGTGAGCTGGCATCGGGGCAAACTGATCCACATGCCCTCCCACTGGTGCTGCTGGGGGCACCACTGGCTGCTGGTCCTCTGGCGCTGGCGCTGGCTCCTCCGGCTCCTCCTCGTCCTCGTCGTCGAGCTCCATGATGGCCTCAGGCTCCCCATGACCGTAGAGAGCCTCCTCCAGCTCGGCGATCCTCTGCACAGCGTGCATCCTGGTCTCTCGCAGGGCCACCTCGGTCTCCTCCAAAACGCGGTACACAGCCTGAAGCTCCGAAGTCGTGGCGTCCATGACCTCCTCCTGAGCAGCGGCGAAGCGGCCCAGGTGCACGACGGCGGCGGCGTCCTCCAACTCCAAGCGCGCCTGAAGAGGTCCTCCCGCGTGCGGGTGCACACGGAAAGCAGTATCCCACAGCTCGTAGCCGTAGTCCCTGCTAACCCGACGCAGCGCTACCCGGGCACACTCCTGTATGCCCGCCTCGTAGCTGGCTCGCTTCACCGCGAGGTGGAACGGACGACTAGCACGAGCATTCTCCCGCGCATACAAGGTGAGGGTCGTCTCCCATACGCGGTTGATCCCGTTGACTATCCAGGTGCGGGACCGGTAGAGAGGGCGGTCGAAGCCTCCCAGCACCTGGAGCATCCTCCACAACTCTGCTGCGTAGCCACCGTGATGCTCGCCGAAAGAGTGAACCATCCGCATCTGCCAAAGCAACGCGTCAGTACTAAAATTTTTGAAAGAACACAAAAGTAATAGCACAATACAGCATAGGTATGAAGTAAGGAAGAAGAGATGAGTCGAGATTTTATTGATTATTCTTGCCCAAATTTTATTCTTTAGAAATTAATTTGTATCCTTCCTAGACGGCCAGCCTAACTAGGGTTAAGTCCTCACAACAAGATGGCTCGATATACCATCCTGTCGTGCCCGAATTTTACGGATTCGGACACTCAGGCATTCGGCACTAGTCCAGATCACGCTAGTGCACACAAGGTAAACAGTTGAAGTACCACAATCATACACAGAGGAATTTAATGATAAAGTACTTCAAACACGGATATAAGCGAGTTACACGGCCTTATGGGCACCTTACAATAATTCGCCACGCAGGGCGATAATTATCAAGTAGCACAAGTTTATCGCCAGAAGCAAAAGTAAAACAATGAACCCTTCATAGCCACAGTAATCGAAAAGCGGCTCAACCCCTAATCCTCCCGGCCTTCGATGAACTCCTCCTCCCAAGCCGGGCAGCCTGACTTCTTCTTCCGAGGTTTTGTCGATGCAAGGGTGAGTATACAACACACTCAACAAGTCATGCACAATGCTCTATTACTACATGCATGGCTTATTCCAAGGAAAGGCTTAGATGGTTATTTTGCATAAAGCGGCATTTCTTTTAACGGGTAATCCTTAATAGATTAAAAGCGGTAAGTCAATATCAATAATAATTAATTTCTCAATTCTTTTTCCAAGAGTTTGGCACACAGCCCTAGTTTCATTCATCAGTCTTTGGCACACAGCCACCCATTCCACATCTTTTATTTTTAAAATCTAACCCTTGACTGTAATCCCCGAGCAATGTCCAACACCGCGGACACGGCTATTCGAATAGATTTTCACACACACTCTGCAGAGGCTGTACACTTTACCCACACGATACAATCACTCACCACACAGGTGATTGATTGCAACCAAGTCTTTCGGAGACTAACACTTAGCCAGTGATCCTCTCCAGTATTGCCTTTCTAACACTTCCCTCACACAGAGCCAAAGTTTAGAATAGGCGAATACCGTTAGATGGGTACCAAGCCGCAACACAGGTACGCTCCCCCATACGGTTACATTTTTCTGTAACTATCGCCCCGTGGCAACAAAGAAAAGATATTAGAGACCTACTAAACTAGGTCCGTCCCATTCCGGACAAGTGGTTGTACGAGAAACTCAGTTCAAAGGCTCGCAAGGTAAAGTCCTTAACAGTCCCGGGCAAGACATCCACTCTTATAATTCACGGCACACAGCCTTAACCGTCACGATACAACCCATTGCCACACAGGCCCACCTGGCACGAAGCCTTCTTGCCACTTGCCCCGGTCCAAATCATCTCCCACCTCGGGTTTTGCATTTATGCAACACATGCCAATGCCCACTTCATTGCACGAGTAGAACCACACAGGTCGCTACCCTCAATTCCATTTTATGACATCATCGCATTATTTCAAAATGCGTTCCATAATTGTTTAGTCAGTATTGATTTGCTATTTGAAAGACATTCAACGCATACAAGCAGGCTAAGCGACTAATCACGGTCTAGCCACCCGTGTTGGCATTAATATAGCAACCAACATAATTTAGCATTCTAGGGTGACAAGGTGTTCAGGGCATAATATGACATTAACAAGGTGGCATAAATCAAATGGTATTTTTAGCTACCTTTCCCAACATAAACAATTTCATTTTTAGCTATAACATAGCATGCATAAATTGAATCGAAATACATTTTAAAATCTAGGGGCAATATGGTCAAAGCATGACTTGCCTTCGGAAAGTAGTTGGTCCTGTTCTAAGATCTGCGACGGGTCTTCGAATTCTCTCTCGGCGACTTCCGGCAACTCGGAGTCTACTCGTATCAAGCAAACACACAATAAATATATGATACAGATAGCAAGATCATCACTAAAATAAAATAAAAATCACCATTAAATAGTTCACATTTTTACAAATCTTTAGGCACTGGAATTACTCTATTCTGAGTTAAAATGCAAAAGTTATAGCCTTTACAAGTTTTCTGAAATTCAATAAAGAAATAACCGATTTATTCTATTTATTTTCCCACTGAAAATCCGGTAAATTCCTCTCGGGTGACACGTGTCAGCACCGGAGACATCCACGTCGGCTCGGTCATGCCACGTGGGCCCGGATGATGTCATGCTGACGTCAGCACACCCGGCGGTCCACCCACTGACAAGTGTGCCCGATGAACAGTGCTTGGACCAAACTAGAAGCCGACACGCGGCGAGCAAGCATCAAACCACGCAGACACAAAATCTCCCGGCCGTTGGATTCAAATCTAACGGTCGGTACAAGCGCGGCCAAACCTATACACGCGGCAACATCCACGCCACTCGTATCGAATCCTACGGCTATCGTTACCTAGAGAGTTTACTACTCACCGCACCTACGTGGCACAATCCAAGCCAGACGTTCCAAATCCAACGGTCATTATCAAAGGATCTACCCCGCAACTACATGGATTCGCAGGTGCGGTCGGATGCAGATCTAACAACGAAGGCTTACCGAGCTGATTCCTTATTCACAAGCCTACGTGGCCACTCTAGAGCCGCACGATTAAGATCCAACGGCCATGTTCTACCGATACCGATTTAGCTCGATTCAAAAGGGGATACACGTGGCTTTACCTTGGTCGTGCGATGGGAATCCGACGGTGGCGGTGAGTCGCGAATCTCGACGAAGGGGCGGTGGTGCTTGTCGCCGGACTTGGAGAAGACGACGCTTGGTGGTGTATGCTCCTGCCGCCTTTCTGATGGAAGAAATGGCTCGGTGGACCCGGCGTGACACAAGGAACTCAGCGAGGGTCTCAAGGGCGGTGGGGAACGGCGGACGGTGGCGAACAATGTGGAAGAACCGAGGCGAAAGAAATGGCAACTACGGCGAGCTCTAGCGCACGCTACGGAGGATGGCAGTGCACGAGAGAGAGGGCGAAATGAGCGGAAGGAAGCCTTGTGTGCAATGGAGTATATCACTTGCTCGGACAAGCCTTGGAACTCGCGCAATATCTCTGACAAAATCCGTGGCGGCGTCTGGCGGCGACGGGCAGGCGCAGCGCTTCCTCCCGATGCCGTTCACCCCATCGCACCGCGACGATCGCAAATCAACGGCTCAGCTTGAAAGCGAAATTCGGATTCGCGCGACCGTCCGATCGGAATCCGACGGCCCCGAGCGAATAACGCTTCGGTGAACGGTGCCACGCGTCGCCATCCTAACGGCCACTTATAGAGATCTAACGTCTCACGCGCTAAGAATGACGCGGCCGAACCGCATCCACCCGATGCCAATCGGACGGCCCAGGACGAGCGGTGCTAGGGTTTTTCCCACCGTGAGCACAGTGTTGGGCCGGCCCAACACTGTAGCTAGCCTTAATCCGGGTTTTATCAATTAAATTAAATCCAGAAATTCAAGATAATTATTTAGGGCACTAAAAATACTCGAAAAATTCTAGAAAAATTCCAGAAAATATTTCAGAGCATTTTGAGCCTAAATAAAATATTTTCATTTATTTTTGGTAATTACATTCTCTGATATTTAATTATTCAAGAGAAGGATAATCTAAATTAATTTCAATTAAATCCAATAAATCCCAGAAAATTAGATAAATTCAATTAAATGCAAATAAATTTTAATTAATTCACAAAAATTCAAATAATTCCAAAAATCAAAATTTAGGCCAAATTTCGGGACGTTACACCAAGTAAAAACACAATATGAGAAAACTTCGGCAAAGAAAAAAGAATTGCCTACAGCACAGTGATATAGTAAAAAGTGAAGATCACAATTATTCTTCCTGATTATCTAGATAAAGATTTTCAAACGTTTCTGCCAGCTCAACATTTTATATAGTGTGTTAAGCTCATTGATCAGCTTGTTTCCAATCTTTTATAATGAGAAGTATTTCTACCATCTCATTTGTCAGATTTGTTCTTCTCTCCTTGATTATTCTTTCGGATAGACTGAAAGCAGACTCCAAAGAAACCATGGAGATAGAAACTGTTAACACATCCCGTACTAATATGGAAAGCACCGGATATGTTATCTTGTGTTCGTGCCACTACTGCAAAATACTAAAGTCCTCCTCTTGCTGCTCTTAGTAGTTGAAAGTGTCACTGTTGAGATAGGTAGCTAGCTCTCCACCACTTATTGTGTCCGCACTTGACGTTATTGTAGTCGAACTACTTGAGAAAGAGCCACCTGCACCCCATATCTTTCCCCACGCAGTTTTTTTCTTACCTATTGTGGGTGCTGGTAAAGGTCGCTACATGCAAACTCCAGTAAACTTCTAATCGTACTTAGCATAAATTTGAGATAAGTTAGTACAGATATTTGAAAAATAACTAGAATAATCAGTACACATCGCATCACTTAGAAGTGAGAGAACATTAGAAAATCCTTGAACTTTAGCTCTAGGATCTAAAATAAATGCAAATGCATATAACATAGGAATTTCTTGCCAATATTTCAAAAATTTAGTTTTCATAGATAAACAAATGCACACAAAATATTATTATTATTGTGGTTCCTTAAGTGAGTAACAATTTCTAGAATATGATGCACAATTAAAGGAGAGGTTGAGTAATAAACTCCAGATAAAGCAACAGTGGAATCATAAAAAAGTTCCAAAAATGATAGCAAGTATTCAACAACATACCAATGTTACTTTGTGAGTAGCAGTTGACCATCTTGTCTACGATAATGCGTGTTAATAAAAATAGAAAATATGCTCTTATAAGGTATGAGAGACTTAAGCATTAGTAAGTAGAGTTCCATCTAACAGGTATATAGAAACCAAATTTACGTGGATGTACCTCCATTGCAATACAATAAGTCTTATATGCTACTACTTCTTGACTAGAATTATTTAAGAAAGATATTACAATGCGAAAAGGTTCAACATATGGGTCTAACCTCTTCAAACTAGATTTAACTAAGATTAATAATATGCCAAGTACAACACTGATGTAATAAGAAAGATTCGACATACAAATTAAAAAGTAGAGTAAGAATGTTCATGGCAGAAGTGTTTGTTGAAACATTATCTAATGTTATTGTAAAAATTTTCTCTGTAAGGCCCAAATCTTCCACAACTTTTACAATACAATTAGTAATATTTTCACGAGTGTGTGCTACATCAATTAATTTGAATCCTATAATTCTCTTCTCTAGTTGCCAATCATTGTTTACATAATAAGAAACTACATTAAGGTAATCCTCTTTAGCCCTACCGCTCCATATGTCTGATGTCAAAGACATAGAAAAAGTATAGGTATTAAATTGCTATTTTAGCTTACTATGACAATTATTATAGTATTTAATAAAATATCTAGTTGTTTTCTATCTATAAATGGTAGAAAATCTAGGTATGAGCAGTTCTAATATAGTTTTCAAATGCAGGTGACTCACCAAGTTTAAATAAAGGTCTTGAGAAGCGATTAAATGACAAAGAGACTCACGTGCTACCTCAGGATTATAGTCCCAGTTATATACTGTATCGTCGGGGTTACACTATAGCTGCATCTATCTCAGAGCCACCTCGCTTTTCTTTTATAGTTCTCAGCATTTCTCTTCAAGTGCCCATTTCACCTGTAGATTTCGTAGTTAATTTGTGCTTACAATGTTTACAAATAGCATACCAACTCTGAACGCGGTCTGATGTCTCGAAAATCTGCTCGAAATCTTCCTAGACTCCCGATGTACTACGCCTTGATCTTTTTACCCCAATACTTGCCGACACAGTAGCACTTGTAGAGCCTGAGGATGGTACAAGTATTGCAGCTTCTTGAGCTTCATGGGATGTAAGAGGCTCCTCGGGTGAAATCTCAAAATCAGAAGTTGGGAAGGATAGAAAATCCCCATGCTCCATAAAGAAAATAGCAAGAAATAATTACGCCATTAGTACTTTAATATCATTTAAAATAATAAGTAAAATGAAAAATTAAATCACAATTCTTACCTTGATTTCTTGATAGAAGCCGGAAGCCGAATTTTGGATTTTTGGCAAAACTATTTTTAATTTTGTCAAATTACCACGAAGAGTAAGAGAATTTTCACAAGAAATTGAAGAGAAGAGATTGCAAGTTTGCTGGTGGAGAAATGAGGGAGGCCTACCACCCTATTTATAGAAAATTGTTTGGGATTTTTAGAATTTTTAAAAACCCCCAACAGCTATAAAACATCTATTTTTGAATAAATGGGCCAAACAAGCCATGCTAGGCTAAATCGTGCCGTGTCAGGCCCTAATCAGGCCGTGCTATGCTGGGCTCAAACCATGCCATGTCAGTCTAATCGTAAATGGGCTATGCCAAGGTGCCGACCAAGCGGAACAAAGAAGGGTTGTGTCGGCATGACCCGTTTAAGATTAGGTTGGGTCGAGCCTGGGCCGTACCAACAGTACCGGACCTCGGACTGACTCGTTAGGCACGACCTTTTTGGCCATGTCTACTTCTAATGTGGCATCCTAGCTAATGGAATTGAGCCTTGTAGTGCATGGGTTGATGGAGGGTGTCTCTGGTGGCAACGAAAACAAACAGTGAGTAGATATTACTGTTGGCGTCAAAAAGTTGAAGAGGGTTCGATTGGCCAATCACACGAGATGAATGCCATGTTCTGTGGTTCTGTGGTTCACACTTGAAGAGGGTAGAGCAACTGTCGGTGTACTTTGCACCGGGGTACCCTCTCCGCCGCATAATTAGTGGGCCCAAGAAGTGGCCTGGCCCAGCATGGCAGCCTGGCGAGCAGGTGGGCGATCATGCCCTGCTCACCGGGCGGTAAGCCCATGTGGCGCCCTGGCAGGCAGGTGGGCGATCATGCCCTGCCCGCCAAGCGAGAAACCCACGTGGCAGCCTAGCAAGCAGGTGGGCGATCATGCCCTGCTCGCCGGGCGGTAAGCCCATGTGGCGCCCTGGCAGGCAGGTGGGCGATCATGCCCTGCCCGCCAGGCGAGAAGCCCACGTGGCGGCCTGGCGAGCAGGTGGGCGATCATGCCCTGCTCGTGCGGGCGGTAAGCCCATGTGGCACCCTGGCAGGCAGGTGGGCGATCATGCCCTGCCTGTCGGGCGAGAAGCCCATGTGGCGGCCTGGCGAGCAGGTGGGCGATCATGCCCTGCTCGCCGGGCGGTAAGCCCATGTGGCGCCCTGGTGGGCTAGTGAGCGATCATGCCCTGCCCGCCGGGAGAGAAGCCCACGTGGCGGCCTGACGAGCGGGCGGGCGATCGGGCCCCACTCGATAGGCTACGGAGGCAACCAAAGGAATGAGGAGAAGGCTTCGCCTCGAAGTCTCCTTCCCCTGACATGCTATGTCAAGGCCATTAATTGTGAAGAATTCTGCTATCGACACGACGACGGCCCATCCCTCTGACACCTCTCACCAAACCCGTCGCAGAGTGTCATATCCGGGCGGACGGGCGGTTAATGGCGGCATTAAATGGGGCTTGAAGGACAAGGCTACAGCGATGGGCATAATAAATGAGTCATGGGTCAGTGAGATAAGGCTCGAATGATGGGTGTAATTAATGAGTCATAGATCAGTATAGCGTCACTTTCTCACCTGCCCGGGCCAACCCGTCTATATAAGGGCGCCTCGGTGCATGGAGAAGAGAGGTCGGAGGTTTGAGAAGAAGAAGCAAAAGGCTAGAAACAATTAGACTAGGAGAACCATTGTAATCGCCTCCATATTTCCTCAGCAAAGACTTAGCAGGACGTAGGGCTATTTCCCGCGCTGGGGGCCTGAACCTGGGTACATCACTGTGTCCATTGATCTGTTGATCCCCGGGATCCACCGTGCTAGAGACGTTAGGGTTTCCGTCCATGAAGAAGCCCTCTACCGAACCATACCTTCCATCCTGGGAGTAGTCAATCCTGTTCGTTGACGGGGTCGAGTTAGGTGAAATACACCGACAGGGGTGCGCCAGGTAGGGGGCTAGTGTTGGCTCACCCACCATCTCTCCGCAAATTTCGTGTTTTGTCCGGAAGGACCTGCGCTCTGTGATGGCGGGTTCACACTGCGAACGACAAGAGGTGGCGGAGGCTAGCGGCGCCGTAACACGCCTCGGACTCTCGCCGACGAGGATCACCTCACGCCACCCCCGCAGGACGGCGGTGGCACCCCTGGCCACGGTCGAGCTTCCGGTTCGGCATCGGCTGGCCATGGAGCCGCCACTCCGGCCCAGAACCTGCATGCGGTCCGTCTCCTCCTGGACCACCCTCCGGTGGAACTTGCAAGAGACACCCCGGCCACACCATGGCTGCGGGATATCGCTGGCCAAATAGATGCGGCCCAGCTCCGTGTAGGGATGCCCAACCGGTTCGAGACCGTCGGTACCCCTCAACCAAGGGTGCGTGCCGATTGCACCCAAGCTTCCAGCCGCCCAAGTGGGAAGCGCTCTAGCCAGGAGGGCCAGAGTAAAGGAAAGGGCGTGCAAGAAGAAGGTCCCAGCTCCGTGAGGAACCACGAGGACCTGAGGGTCCATCTGGAGAAGCGTCGCTAGCGGCGCGGTGGTGATTTACGTCATCACCTGCAGCGTCGTGGCGCTCGCGACGGACGGATGGCCCCTGGTGGTGAGATTTCCTCTCGCGACTCTCACCTTTAGAGCGAGGAGGAAGTCCGCTCCTCCGACTCTTTGGGGAGTCACGATCCGCACTCCTCAAAGACGGTCTCGGGCCGGGTTGAGTTGACAACAGATTCCCTACGGCGTCGGATGCCGCGCTTTCTCGACGGTTCAGGCCAAGGCGTGGCGTGGCGAGAGGTTTTGTCCCGCCCATCGAGAAGCACGACGCACCACCAACCCGAGAAGTTCCTACAGATCTACACCACGGTGGTGCATGTCAAGTGGTCCGAGAAGGCCATGGCTAACTACTTCCCAACGGCCTTGACGGGTCCACCCGTCCCGGTGTTGAACCTCCATGAGGATCGATCAAGGCTTCGTGGGAGGAGTTGTGTGGCCTCTTCGTCGCCAACTTCCAAGGTTCCTTTGCACAGCCGGGCGTGGAGGATGATCTCCATGCGCCGAAAGCAGAAAAAGGGAGTCGCAGCGACTTCATTCGACGGTTCTGCCACTATCGCAACACGATCCCCCGGATTTCAAAGCAGTCGATCGTCATCACCTTTCGAAGAGGTGTTCACCACCGCAAGATGCGGGAAAAGATGGCGACCCGCAACATTGCCACCACCTCCAAGCTCTTTTCCCTGGCGCACAAGTGTGCGCGAGCGGCAGAGGCTCGGGGCTGGAGAACCGCGCCGCGAGACGCGGGGACGGCCGGACCTCGAGGGGCCCCACCCCGCGAAAGCAAGAAGGCGCGGAAGTGCGAGGCGGCTGAGACCAAGCGGAGTCTGGCCGAGCGCCAGCGTGAAGACTTCGCCGTGGAAGCGCGGACCGCCGTGACGGCTGGATGACCGCCGAGGCCGGCGTGGCGACCGCCATGGTCGGAGGAATGATCGTCGCGAGGAGAAGGAGGGCAAGCCTTTCTGTCCGATCCACAGGACCAACACCCACAATTTGGACAGTTGCCAGGTTGTGAGCAAGATGGTCGAGCAGCGGCTCAAGGAGCGCCACCCTCATGACGACGATCGAGACGAAGACCCCGCCTCGCTGGTTTTCCAGCAGGCAAACTGCGCCGTGGCGTACATTCATGGTGGCTCATCCACCTACCCCTCCAACGCGTCCTACAAGCGGCTGAGGAGGGAAGTCTGCGCTACAGCGTCGAGTTCAGGGGTGTGTCGGATGCTGAAGTGGTCGAAGGAGCCGATCACCTTCAGTCGGGCCAACCACCCTGAGAGCACCGCCAGCATAGGTCACCTCCCGGTCGTGGTTTCTCCCACGATCCGGAATGTGAAGCTCGGGTGAGTGCTGATGGACGGAGTGAGCTCCATCAACCTCCTGTCCTTCGAGGCATTCCGGGCGCTCCAGGTGTCGAACCAGGAGTTGCGCTTGGCCTTGCCCTTCACTGGCGAGCCCTCGGCCGGCCCGTCCCCTGGGCTGTGTGCCTCCGTCACCTTCGGGAGGAAAGCAACTACCCGACGGAGTCGGTCAATTTCAAGTCGCTGATTTCGACTCTCAGATAATGCCATACTTGGCCGACCAAGATTGGCCAAGTTCATGGCGCAACCCACTATGGTTACATGGTGGTGAAGATGCCAGGTCCGTGGCCCCATAGTCATCCCGGTGGATGTGCGGAAGTTTTGCGCCGCCACAAGCATGCGCTGGACCTGGCCGGTGCCACCTGCAGAAGCTGGCTAATGGCGCCTTTCCGAGGGCCCCTCAGGTGCAGACCCGTGCCTCGCCCGGCTCGGCCGGCGAGGTAAAGATGGTCTCCCTGAGTGAGGGCGAGCCCAGGAAGCCCGTCTTCATTGGCGTCAGCCTCAGCGTCAAATAGGAAGACGCGCTCATCACCTTCCTCCGGTCTAATTCCGACGAGTTGGCCTGACAACCGTCCGATATGACTGGGGTCCCCAGGGAGGTGATCGAGCACCGACTAACAACGCTCCCCGAGGTGCGCCCGGTCTGCCAGAAGGTCTGGCGCCAAGCACTGGAGCGGCAAGACGCCATTCGGGAGGAGGTAGAGAAGCTGCTGCGCGCAGGGATCGTTCGGGAAGTCTCTCACCCTAAGTGGCTTGCCAACCCTGTGCTTGTCAAGAAGTCCAACGGGAAGTGGCGGATGTGTGTCGACTTCACCGACCTCAACAAGGCCTGCTCGAAGGACCCTTACCCCTTGCCGCGCGTCGATCTCATCGTCGACTCGACGGCAGGATGTGAGTTGTTGTGCTTCCTGGATGCGTACTCTGGGTACCATCAGATTAGCATGGCGGCGGAAGATGAAAAAAAACTGCTTTTGTAACACCCATGAGCGTTTATTGTTATATCAGAATGGCTTTTGGGTTGAAAATTGCTGGTTCTACTTACCAACACGCCATACATATTACTTTTCGTCCGCAGATAGGGCACAATCTTGAGGTGTACATCAACGACTTGGTCGTGAAAGTTAAAAAGAGCGAAGAACTGATCGAAGACCTGGAGGAAACCTTTGCCAACCTCCGAAAGAATTGCTTGAAGCTCAATCCCGAGAAGTGCGTATTCGGCGTGCCCTCCGGAAAGCTATTGGGGTTCCTCGTGTCCAGGCGGGGCATCGAGCCAATTCTGACAAGATAGCAGCCATTGAACACATGAAGCCGCCAGTTCGGCTCAAGCAGGTGTAGTGCCTAGCTGGTCGCCTGGCCTCCCTTGGGCGATTTATTGCCCGGTTGAGAGAAAGAAGCCTGCCCCTTTTCATGCTGTTGAAGAAGATGAACCACTTCGAGTGGACCGAGGAGGCTCAACGAGCATTTGGGGACTCGAAGCAGTACCTCTCCTCCCCGCCTGTGCTGGTCGCCCCTCAGCCCGGTGAACCATTGCTCCTGTACATCGCTGCTACCCCAACAGTGGTGAGGACGGTACTGGTGGCGGAGAGGGAAGGCATCCAGAGGCCGGTCTACTACGTCAACAAGGTGCTACACGAGGCAGAAACCAGATACCCGCATGCGCAGAAGATGCTGTATGCCGTCCTGGTGGCGTCCAGGAAGCTGCGGCACTATTTTCAAGGGCGAGAGATTGCGGTGGTCACAGCCTACCCCCTGCGAGAAATCCTTCACAACCGGGAAGCCGAAGGCCGCATCGCCAAGTGGTCGGTGGAGCTGGGGGAATTCAGTCTCAAGTTTGTACCCCGCACCGCCATCAAGAGCCAGAAGTTGGTGGATTTTGTTGCCGAATGGACTCCCGCCACTCCTGAAGCTGAAGAAACCCCTGCGCCTTCCCCCTGGACTTTATTCTTTGAATGCTCCTTCAGGCTCGAAGGCGCGGGGGCTGGGGTAGTCCTAGTCTCTCCAACCGGTGACATCCTCCAGTATGTGGTCGCCCTTGACTTCAAGGCCACCAACAACATCGCTGAATATGAGGGCCTGCTGGCAGGGCTACGCGCTGCCTCGGTGTTAGGCATTCGGCGCCTCCAAGTCAAAGGCGACTCCCTGTTGGTCATCAACCAAGCGTGGAAGGAATTTCAATGCTCTGACCCTACCATGGCCGCCTACTTGGCGGAGGTCAGGAAGATGGAACGCCACTTCGAAGGACTGGGATATATCCATATCCCTCGACGCGACAACCACATGGCGGACGGGCTTTCACAGCTCACATCCTCAAGAACCTCTGTCTTGGCCGGGTCTTTGAAGAAAGACTATCGCGACTGCTCGTCGCTGCTCCCGGGTTCAAAGGGACGATTGTACTGCCGCAGACCTCCGACTCAAGGCGGGAGGGCGGTGCAGCTATCGCAGACCTACAGTTCAGTGGAGGGTAGGCGGCGACACCGCCTCGGCCCCAGTCCGGAGGAAGGCGGCGGTGCCGCCGATGAGGCACCCGGGGAAAAGCCTGGCCAAGCGGAGTACCTGGGGGATCATCGTGTGATCGCCACTCTCTACGGGAAGGTCAGTGGATGGATCCTATCCTAGCCTTTTTTCGCGAGATCGAGTGATCCCGATGATGATGCCTCGATTGAGAAAATTGCACGCAAGGCCAAGTGCTATACTCACGTAGGTGGGGACCTATACCGTCGAGCGTAAACGAATTCTACCAAGTGCATCACTGGAAGAGGGAGCGCCCGCTCTCGATATCCATGGAGGCATGTGCGGAGCCATATGTCCCGCCGGACGCTTGTAGGCAAAGTGTTCCGCTAAGGATTTTATTGGCCTCATCGCCTCTAGGATGCTTATGAAGCCGGTGAGGAGATCGGCATGCCAATTCTTCGCCAGCAAATCCACCAACCAGCCTAAGCTCGCAGAACCATCCCGCTCTCTTGGCCGCTCGCGATCCGGGGCCGATATCTCGACCCGTTTCACTACGCGCCGGCCACGGGGCTTCACCCACTTGTTCGTCACTATCGACAAATTCACCAAGTGGGTCGAAGCTGAAGTAGTACATGCCATCACAGCTTCCGTGGCTATCAAGTTCATCCACAGGATCTTCACTCGCTTTGGAGTCGCCAATCGTATCATCACCGACAACGGCACTCATTCACCAGCGCGGCCTTCCTGGAGTTTTGTGATGAGATGGGCACCAAGGTATGCTTTGCTTCGGTGGCCCATCCCAAGAGCAATGGCCAAGTTGAGCATGCCAATGCGCTGGTGTTGAGGGGCTTGAAGACCAGAGCATTCGATCGGCTCCATAAGCGAGGGGCGCAGATGGACGGAAGAACTTTCATTTGTCTGCGTGGTCGCCCGACCACACCTAGCTCCGGGCGAATGGAGAAACGCCCTTCTTCCTGGTCTCACGGCGCCAAAGTCGTCCTCCCGTCCGAAGCTGTCGCGTTCGCCCAAGTGTCTCGGCGTTCAGCGAGGAAGGACAAGAAGACCAACGCGGAGAAGATGTCAACCTTCTGGAGGAGGTGCGCGACCGGGCGACCTTGCGAGCCGCTCGGTACCAGCAAAGTCTCAGGCGGCACTACGCCACCCGGGTCTACGAGAGAACACTGGCAGTAGACGACCTGGTCTTGCGTAGAATCCAGACGCATGTCGGGCTCCACAAATTGTCTCCCCGGTGGGAGGGCCCCTTCAAGGTGGTCTTAGTATCTCGACCCGGGGTGGTTCGGTTGGCCACTGAGGACGATCAAGAGCTGGCCAACTCCTTCAATATGGAGTTGTTGCAAAGTTTTACCCCTAAAACCGTAAGTACCGGTAGTTCGCTCGATCGCCAGGGCGAAGTTTTCCCACGATCGCGATCGCTAGCGGTTAGTAAAGTTGCTTGCCTTAAGGGCTTCTGCTTTATTCTCCTTACTTGTCCCCTGGTGGGTAATATTGCGCGGGGGTGTCATGAGTTCTGGCAGTTTGGCTGCTCCTTGTCGATCTGTGGTAACACCCGACATTCGCGTCATGCGAGGACGGGCGACCAGGAGCGTGAGTGCGGCATGGTGGCTCAAACGCGGTTCGCACACCTCGGGTTGGCTCTGTGAAGCACTGCTGGTTGTCTCCGTGAGCACCGCAGGTCCGATACCACTCCTGGGAACCTAAGTTCCAAGAAAAGGGACCATGACACACCCGCGCAAGAACTTGCGTTATTCAATATGTTTCCTGCATGCTTTGCATAACGCCTACTTGTGCTTTCAGTAGCTGTGTGCAATCACAGATGAAGTGCTGGAGCACTGACCTAGCTCAAACATCCAAGATGGCTCCGTGGCAGCCTAGCGGGCAGGTGGGCGACCGCGTCCTGCTCACCGGATGTTGGCTTCCTTGACAAGCCTGGGGGCTGGTCGCCCAGCGTCCTATGACAAGATAAGTTGCTTACCTTAGCAGTATCGACTTATCTTTCGCGCCTACACCCTGTTGGGTCTAGTTGTGCGTGGTTGTCACTGGCCCTGCTGCCCTGATGGCTCCTCGTTGATAAAAGTAAACGCCCAGGTTTGCGTCACAAGGACGGGTGACCGGGGGTGCGAGTGTGGCACGGTGACTCAAACGCAGCTCGCACACCTCGGGTTAGCTCTGCGAATCACCGCTAGCTGTCACGACAGCACCGCAGTTCGATCACCGCTCCCGAGCTCTTTGCCTTTGTTGCGCTACGTCATGTTAGGTTCCAAGAGATCATAAGGATATAAGTTCCAAAAGGGCAGGAGTCAGTGACGACCTTGCGCGAAGACTTAAGACTTTGCTTATCTACTTCCTGCATTTTTTGCGTAATCTTTGTTCGTGTTATTGCAATCACTCAAAAAATACCTAAGTATCGACCTAACCTGTGTGTTTAGGTTCGCATCATGGCAAGGCTGGGGGCTGATCGCCCAATGGTTGAGTTGAGCAAACACAATCAGAAATGCGAACGGACAGACATGCACAGGTAAAATCAGAAAATGCCAACTTCATTACAATTGCTAAGATTGTTCTGGCATATAGAAAAGCAGGAACAAAAAGAAATGAAGAAAACAAAAGAAGCGGCCTGGGCCATCAGTCATCGTTGGCGACTTGGATGTGCCCATCGTCCTCCTCGGCCTCCGGCTCCGCTGCCATCGCGTCATGGTCCGGGCCCTCCACCGCCATCATGCCGACGACGTGCTCCGCGGCCTCGTGCACGCGTGCCTGCGCCTCGTCTCCCTCAATGCCATCCATGACAGTCATTGGGTTGAAGGCGGCGTCGCGGCTGGCGTAGCACGCCAGCACAAAGGTCACGGTGGCCATGGCAACCTGCCGCCCTTCCCGGACGGAGTGGGAGGCCATGGCGGCTAGTAGGCTAGAGAGCGATGCGGCAGCCCAAGTGACGCAGTGGGCGTACTGCATCACCGTGGGCTCGAGCGGCTCTCGAAGATCCACACCCAGTGGCTCCAAGGCCCACGCCATGTGTCGGTAAGATGACCGGAGCATGACCACGAGGTTGTGCAGCGTGCGGCGCTGCTCCTCCGCCGCCTGCCTTTGCGCTGCCTCTGCCTCCTACGCCCGGGCGATCAGGGTTGCCCAGGTGGCCCTCTCTTGGGCCAGTAGCGCCTCCTTCCTCTCCAGCTCCCGGCGCAGCTCCGCCACCTGTTGCGACGTCTAGGCTTCGCGCTGGGTGGCTGCTGTGAGGAGGACGTTTGTGGCTAAGAGCACTTCGCCAAGCTCGGCAAGCAGCGCACTCAAGCCGATGGCGCGGGCGGCGAGGACGATCGAGGCGGGGGAGCGAAGTCTTTGGCGCCAAAGAACGCCCACCCGGCCGCCGGAGTCGCTAGGCTGCCCTTGTGCAGAAGTCCCCGCTGCGTCTGTTGGCGCTGCGGATGTCTGCGCGGGTTGAGCACCCTGACGGGCCACCCTCGGGGGCGACTTGAAGTTGAAGGAGGTCACCGAAACCATAAGCCCGCTCTGGCGGGCACCAGCAGCGGTCGGAGCCGACGTCGCTAGAGCTGGTGCTGGTGGAGTTGGTGCCGATGAAGATGGCGCAGCAGGAGTCGGCGTCGGTACAGCCGACGCCGGAGGAGGGGCAACGGGCGTCGCCACCCCAGATAAAGACATCACCGCTCCGGGCGCGCTTGGCGAAGCGGTGGAGTCGGTGGCAGCAGGAGTTTGGTCCCCGGCACAGGCCCGCTTGGGGTTCACGCCCGGGGCATCCAGAGCGATCGGCCGTTTGCCTGCGCTCCAATCGTCGGCCCGGGGTTGGTCCCTAATCACTAACGGACCGTGGGACGGTAGCACAGCGGGACCGGTGGAGTCCATCACCGGGAACGATTGGATGATCCGAAGGAGCTCTGCGAACTCCAGATCGCAGAGCGATCGGGCCTCAGCCGGAAAGTCCAAGCTGCTCAAGATCGGCAGAGCAGCCCGGATAATATCTCGGAGATGGCGGACCATCCAGATTTCCACCGTGCAAAAAGAAGACAAGAATATTAGTTGATGGTGACCGCGAAGAGGAATATGCACTCGAAAGAAGGGCAACAGGACTTACTACCGTTACGTCGCGTCTATGTCGTTGCGTCCTCAGATGTTGCCATGCGGGTATGCACGACGATGGAGGGGGCTGATCCTCAGAGCCACGAAGTCCCGGACCACCAGCGCTCCAATCAGGTCGGCGTCCCACAACCGGTCGATGCGGGCCGCCATTGCCAGGAGCTCCGCCGTCTCCTCAACGGGCGAACTCCAGCTTTCGCAGACTTCCGCCCACGCGCAAGGCACCCCCAAGAGGTCGACCCCGCTGTCGTCACCGGTGTAGAGCCAGTCGCCCCGCCACGACTTCCAGTTGGATCTTGGTTGGAAGGGAATGTAGCGAGGGGCCGACCCATCGCAGAGACAAAAATGGCAGCTCTCCACGATTCCAGTGTCAGCGGAGTTGCGACAAATGAAGAAATAGTGGAAGAGAGGAAGGTTGGGCATCACCCCTACGAACATCTCTCAGAGGCAGGTGAAGATGGAGAGAAGGACGATGGAGTTGGGAGAGATGGAGATGATGAACCTCGTTGAAGTGAAGGACGGTGAGGAAAAACTCTGAGAATGGCGGCACCAGGCCAGCCAAAAGCCCCCAAGCGAAGATGATGATATCCCCTGGTTCACAGCTTGGCACGAGGGTTCCCGGGCGAAGGTGGAGGGAGCCCTCGGGTGCCATCTTGGTAAGCAGATCCACCCTCCCCTAGCCAACGGTGGAAGGAAGCAGAGGAGGTTGCGCCATTGATGTAGAAGCGAGATTTTTGAACAAAGAAGACAGAAGGGCAAAGAGCAAAGTGCGCAAAGATTAGAAGGCATGAACTGCTGGTTGGGGGCACGCATATATATAGGCCCCCCACGTAGGCGGTTCGCGAATAGGCAAAAGGATGCGACATTTCGGGTCCCAAGAAAAATCGACGGAAGTGGGGAGGATCGAGACGGTTGCGTGCTCAGAAGTGGTGGGCCCATCCAGGAACGCACCGACATTAAATGAGGTCTAAAAAGAAACTTGCGTGTGTTCCAAGACGGACCCGGGGGCTACTGTCGGTGTACTTTACATCGGGGTACCCTCTCTGCCGCATAATTAGTGGGCCTAAGAAGCGGCCTGGTCCATCATGGCAGCCTGGCGAGCATGTGGGCGATCATACCCTGCTCGCCTTGCGGTAAGCCCATGTGGCGCCCTAGCGGGCAAGTGGGCGATCATGCCCTGCCCGCCGAGCGAAAAACCCACGTGGCAGCCTGACGAACAGGTGGGCGATCATGCCCTACTCGCCGGGCAGTAAGCCCATGTGGCGCCCTGGCGGGCAAGTGGGCGATCATGCCGCCGTCGGGCGAGAAGCCCGTGGTAGCTGGCGGCGGTGGGCAATCATGCCTCGCCACGGGCAGTAAGCCCATGTGGCGCCTTAGCGGGCGCGTGGCGATCATGCCCGCTTTCCGGGCAAGAAGCCCACGTGGCGTACCGAGGAGCGGTGGGTGATCATGCCTTTCGCTCGCACGCAATAAGTTTATGTGGCGCCTGGCGGCGGTGGGCGATCATGCTCGCCCACCGGGCGAAGCCCACGTGGCGGCTCGGGCGGCGGTGGGCGATCATGCCTCGCCGCGGGTGGTAAGCCCATGTGGCGCCCTGGCTGGCAGGTGGGCAATCATGCCCTGCCCGCCGGGCGAGAAGCCCACGTGGCGGCCTAACGAGCAGGCGGGCGATCGGGCCCTAGTCGACAGGCCACGAAGGCAACTAAAGGAATGAGGACAAGGCTTCGCCTCGACGTCTCCTTCCCCTAACATGATACGTCAGGGCCATTAATTGTGAAGAATTCTGCTATCGACACGACGACGGCCCATCCCTCTAACGCCTCTCACCAAACCCGTCGTAGGAGTGTCATATCCCGGGCGGACCAGGCGAAGCCACGCAGCGGCATTAAATGGGGCTTGAAGGACAAGGCTACAGCGACGGGCATAATAAATGAGTCATGGGTCAGTGAGATAAGGCTCGAATGATGGGTGTAATTAATTAGTCATAGATCAGTATAGCGTCATCTTCTCACCTGCCTGGGCCAACCCATCTATATAAGGGCGCCTCGGTGCATGGAGAAGAGAGGTCGGAGGTTTGAAAAGAAGAAGCAAAAGGCTAGAAACAATCAGACCAGGAGAACCATTGTAATCGCCTCCATATTTCCTCAACAAAGTCTTAGCAGGACGTAGGGCTATTTCCCGCGCTGGGGGCCTGAACCTGGGTACATCACCATGTCCATTGATCTGTTGATCCCCGGGATCCACCGTGCGAGAGACATTAGGGTTTCTGGCCACGAAGACGCCCTCTACCGAACCATACCTTACATCCTGGGAGTAGTTAACCCTGTTCATTGATGGGGTCCTGTCAGGCGAAATACGCCGACAACAACCGATTTGATCCTACAATCAGTAAGAAAAATATAAAATATGATCAAAGCTGATCTCACAGAACAATTGGCTTAGATCTAATCAGCTAAAAGCCTATCAAATCAAGAGTAACGATAAATTTAATTAGCCGATTAGGGCTAACCAGAGGGTAAAGGTAGATCTTTTCTGGAAAAGGTGATGCACAACAAGATCAAAGCAAATTAAACCTGATTAGCATAACAAAAGATGATCAACAATCAACGATACACAACTTTATTGATCAAATCGAGTTACAGGAGAATTTAAATTACAGAAGCTAGTCCTAGTTGACAAGAAAATAAAAGTAGTGTATTTGTTAGTTGCATTGCGTGTGTTTTCGCCTACCCATGACAATCTTTTATACCCGTCGGCCGATCGTATCCTTTTCCAACATGTTACAAAACTTGATCTGTATCAGCCTTAATCCAGACGGCTCTTTCCTAAAATCTTAACCATAACCAAACATCTTGGAATCTTTCTATATCGCATGTCGGCTATGATACGTCAACTATATCATTGTTAATTTTGACTATACCTGTCAAATCTTTGTAACATCCTGGAATTTTAAAAAGTACAAATGTAAATACCAAATTTTAAATGTAAATGTTTTTCTGAGTTTTCTTGGCATTTTGCATATTATTTGGATTTTCCTTGGATTTTTGTGTTGAATAAATAATCACATAAACAAAGATAAGAGGATAAGAAATGGAGAAAGATGAAACGGTAAAAGTAAAAATCTGGAAAAATTACCAGCAGAGCTCTAAGCCTCCAGATGAATTATTTTTACTTGAAAATAAATTTTCTATTAACAGGCATGAGAGAATTAATTGACAAGACAACAACATTGACTTGAAACAGTGCAATGTCAGAATTAATGAAAAATCTGTAGGACTTATCTCGGCCGAATAAAATTACCCTGGTTACCTTAAAGCATTATATACTTCTGGTAAAAATATCAGAAAATGATCATGTCAAATAAGGCCTTTAAAAATTCCAAAATAGAAACAAGAAAAATCAACAAAAGGGAATGTCAGAATTTTAATTAAATAAGAAAGCAAGATATTAACTTGATATTTTTATGAAAGAATTCTTAACCTAATCATAATCCCTAATAAAAGTCTCAGAAATATATTTGCCCATTTACACTTTTGAATAAACCAAAACCCGAATTGAGAAGTCGGAGTAATGTACAGTGTCAGAATTCTTGTAAAATAACCAGAAGGTCTTTTGGTCTCAAACTTTTTCTGGCAGTCGATCATCACCAGTGGACTTGTGTCAAAAAGTTTCATAAAAATCTTGCAGTGAATGACAGCCAAATTAATGCAAACACAGTTGGAACTTTGCCAGCCAAAATATCCAGCCTTCATCTTCTCACCGACAAGTGGGCCCCTGAGCTGTTCTGGCCCATTTGCTGACGCGAGGTGACCAGAGCCTTACTCTCTCACTGCCAGTGGGCCCTGTCCCCACCGGTCAGTCTCGTACCGCGCAAGCCACCTCCTTCTTCTTCTCTATTCGCCGAATCGACTCAGCCCGCTTCGATCGCAGAGCTTCGCGCGCCTTCACCAACCACTCCGCGTCCTTGCAGCACCACCCGAGCCGTCGATCGCTGCCACGAGGAACCACCGCCATACCGTGCTGTACAGGAGAAACACCGCCGCCATTAAATCACCGCCTTGCACAGAGCGCGCCCCGCACATGCGTTCAAATACTGGAGAACCTTTTTCCCGTGGCTACAAATTGGGGATCACATCACCAGTGAGCCTCCTTCCTTCCTGAAGGATCGAGATGGCGAACAGAGGGGGGGTGAATGGTCGCAAATAAATTTTCCCCCAAAATACTCCAACTAAAACCGAGAAAAGATCGCGCAAGGGAAATCGTGAAAAACCCGCAAAAACCGGCACGACTAGACAACTATGTGCATCCCTAGTTTACATGAATATTATCCATAAAATATGTGAGGGATTTTTCAATCACAATCCTGGTTGTCAAGTGTCCAAAAGAAAGAGGAATCAATTCAAATACTTCTTTTCTAAAAGAGATCAAGCCAAAACACAAGTCTCTTTTAGAAAAGCAAAAGCAGATATTTCCAGAATCTGTCTTTAATTTGAACAGGAGGTTAGTGGGTTTCTGCTGCTCAAAAATTATGAGAAATTTTCTCCCTATGAGCAGATGAGTCGTGAAGCTCTCCACCAAAATTCAGATCAAAAAGCCAAGTAGAAAAATCATCATAAATCTATGAACACAGATAGTCAGAAACTTCGGGCAGAAAATTTGGGGCTCGGTTTTCACTTCATAGCACCCAAATGGTGAAACCAGTGGACTCCAAAATTTTTCTACAGATGGGTATAGGAGTCCCGCATAATCTCCAGCAATAATCACTCAAGAAGTATTTTTCTAGATTTTTCTATAAATCAAAGACTAACTGCTGCGCGAAAAACAAGTTCTGGACAGAACTGGAACTTGAAAGAAGAGATGATCTCTACTCAATCAAAGAGTGCAAAAGAGATGTAAAACCATATGAACACACTCAAAACATCCAAGATCAGCATTTAGAAGGAGGGGAGGCAAATCCAAATTGCATGAATGTAGATTGCGGAAAGTAAATGCGTAATGTAAATGCTGAATTTAAATTGCGTAAAAGTAAAGACATAATGTAAATGCTGAATTTAAATTCACAATGATGCAAAGAAATTTCTTTGTATTTCTGGTGGGAAGGTTTACAAAGCCTCACTTCATGTGGGCAAAGCTCAAAGGAGCAACTCAAACCTTCAAGGGAGGAGGCCACCCTCCACCCCTATTTATACTACTCTTGGGCCACCTACCACCCTTGGATGAGTCCCTCAACCCTAGGACACTCATCTAAGGGCTAGGATTGACCCACTCACACAGCCATGCAAGGGCTAACCCAAAACCCACACACATACTAGGGGTTTTCTTGCACGGTTTTCAAAGCACACTACCTAGACCCGCTAACCTATCAACTAGACCGCAATCCGACGGCCCTCATTGATCCACGCGCATCTAGCTAGCATCATCTCCTTTCCTTGTCTTCTTGACTTGCCGGACTCCGTCTCCGGTCATCTTCCGCGATCTCCGACCGTCTCGGACCTCCGACGCCTCACCTAGTCCCGGTCATCCTCCGCCTCACCATGACCTAGCACCGCCGCCTGCAACCATCAAAGACAAGGAAAACCTTTCACATAGCAATGCCCACAAATATATTTAATGATTATCCCAAAATCATTAATCATTCATAATTACTCTCAATGGTCCGATGCTACCGCCCCACGCGGGTAGCACTAGGAAAAGCAACCAACACTCAAATTGCTTCATACCGAAAATCCAATTCAAATCAAACTCAATTTCATATCAAACCAACCTCAACTCTTGTCAATTACTCATCACACACAAGGATAAACCTCCACATGGTCTTTCACTTCCTCATCTCTTTGCCAAGCCAGAACCGAAGCTCTTCTTTTGTTTTCTCACCGATTCTCCACCATTTCACTAAGAGCCTGAGAGAAGGAAGATCAGTGATTCAAGCCTCTCACGCGGTAACCTTTCAAATTGATACACCCTAAAGCTTCGCCATGCCTCATACGTTACTGATCAAGCGCCGATTTTGCTTTTCTTAGCTGCAGTAGCGCCGCACCACTCGCGGATAGCTCTCCTTGGTCTTTCCCCGACACCGAACCAAGGTGAAATAGACTCACATCGTCTCGCTGATGCTTGCCATGCACTAGCCCATTAGGATCACCACCGGCGCTGAGCTCACGACTGCTCGCCCATGGCGCCGCCGCACCCGCGTGGTGGAGACCACTTTTCCGCCACCTTAGGCCGAATGCGTACCACCCTCGTGTCCCTCGTGTCGCACTGAAGCCCATGCCATTACCCATTCCACCGTGGCGAGGCTAGTTCGTCGGCCGTGAGGCCAAAACCGAGGTGCCCTATTCTGTGTCGCTGATGGTTGGACCCCACATGTTAGTGGCAGTAGCGGGCGCGCGTGTAAGAAATTAGAGTCGCTGGCAAGCGGGTCCCAGCAGTCAGTGGAAGAGTGGGCGCATACTAGAAAGGGAAAGCACCTTTCCTGGCTGAAAGCGCGTTTTCCATTTTTGGTAAAACTGGGTTTTTGGTGTATTTTCAAACCTGAGCCAAATTCAAATAGCCATATCTTTTGAACTAGTAGTCCAAATTGAGTGAAATAAATTCTTAAATTCGCATAAAATTTGGTAGAATCAGAATATATAGAAATATTTCAAAAAGAGTCACTGTGTAATTTTTAGGAAATAAAAAACTTAAGAAAGGCTTAATACATTACATAAATGGATATTTCACTTGCAGTCAAAATTAATAAATTTTTTTATTAAAATCTCCACTCTGAGACGAGTTAAAATCTGTAAAAATATTTGTGTATGGAATTGTTTTGCACCATTCACTAAATAGAGGTTATTCTAGGTAAAGTAAAATGTGACTTTAATTTAATGTCTTGATAAATGAATGAACATCATATTCATGGGCAGTGCCAAATAATCATAATTAAGTAAATCACTCCAGTTGTCTAATAAAACTTTAAGTGAAGATAAAACATATAAGTGTATGACACAAATCTAGAATCAATGGAATTGTTGTTTAATAAAGGTGTATTGCACTTGTAGGTATATATGCTCTTGTGTGCATATGTGCTTACATATGCATGTATGCCCTAGATTAATAGGTTAGCTTTTTATAACTAAAAATTTAATTAAATGTTGCTTTGAATCTGAATCCAAATTAAGGGTAAGAATTCACCTCAAGCCTGAAATGATCATATCTATTTAATCTTAACCAATTTTTACATCTTGAATTCATAAAATAAAATAAATAAATTCATAAAGAGCAACCCCCATGTTTTGTGAAGAATCTTTGTTTATTTTTCTATCTGTCTTCTTTTGCCTGTTATTGCAGTTTACTGATTTTTGTTACTTCTCTTCTTACGACGTGTAGACACTGACGTCCCCGAAGAAGAGGAGGAAGAACCTGCAGTAGATCCAGACTTTGACCTTGACAGTGAAGAGCAAGGCAAGCACCCCATTGACCATGCTAATCCCAATAATTCACCTACGATATGTTATTTTTGCAACTGTATTATGCATGCGAGTAATTCTCCGTAAAAACGGCTATTCTGGGTAAGGACAGTAGCTATTCCTGTAAATTATGGTTTTTCTCAATCTGAATGAACTTGTGAACCTTGTAACCTTAACCTTAAGTATGGTTTAGAAATAATTAATGTCACTGTGGGTATAATCGTTAGTTTAATATATCTACTTAGCATGCTCAAAAAGAAAGTTGTTCGCTTTCAAACTGCTTTCATCGAATAACCGCTATTTGGAAAAAGATTGCTGTTAGTTTAATAAAAACCCCAAATAAAACTATGCTTTGACGCGGGTGATTGTTGGCAATAGCCGGTTGAGCAAAGGGAATTGCTTTGTAGTGTAGGGTGAAATGTCGCCCGTGTCGGATTAAGGACCGAGCAATGGGACGCTATTGACCCAATATTTCTGTGCAACCATGAGGGCTATTTATGGGGTAGCCTTAGCCTATTAAGTTATTTAGTCATAACTTTGCTCTTTGGTAGGCGGGAGCTAGGAAGAAGCACTCTGTTATGGACTGCTTGTGAGGGGCTTCCATACAGCTCGTATGGGTAAATGCTTGGCTGGTGCAACGGTGTACGCCATGCTATGGGAAAGTTTCACCATTTCTATGCTCTGAGTTCTCTTGCCATAATATGGGTTAACATCCCGGGCTGGATCAAAGTCATGCCTAGATAATGTAACAGTTATGTATGATCGCCTTGCCGATACACCCAAGGAAGTGTGTCGAATGGCCTAGCAAAAAGGTGGATCATTCCTTGTGGGTAAAGCTGTACACCTCTGCAGAGTAATAAATCCAATCGATTAGCCGCGCCCGCGGTCATGGGCACTTGGTGATGTCATTCCATTGCTAGATTTTGGTATTTTCTAAAATGGTTTTGGTTTCTGAACTGTTTTTAGCAACCATCGCTTTCTTGTCAAAGAAACGACATTTATGGGTTCGCAGTCGGGATGACTGTGTGGTGGAACTTACTTACTTGCTTATGATTACTCAAAATACTTAGCAATTTACAAAATTCAGTTTGCGATCTATTATGAGCATATGATTTACATTCTTATATGCAACTGCAAAATAACTTAGAGCCTTCTTTGTTTAAGCCTGCATAATTATTTATATGCATTTGTCAACCACTATCAAGTCTTGCTGAGTACTAATGTACTCAATCTTGCTATCTACACTATTCCAGAAGAAGAAGCCTATGAGGTGCCAGACGACTCTTCCCATCGTGTAGGCCACGGGAGTTTTGACGATCTTTTCTTCTAAGGGTTTGCCCAATCAGATGCTTATGGGTAGTTGGGCATACCACTTGGCTTTTGGTTTTTCGTATTATCGTCTTTTAGCTGTACTTTGTTGTTACTCTTGGTATTGTAATACGCTCTGTATAATTAATTTCGTCGCAGGTTATAAATATCCTGTGTGGTTGTGATGCTAATGTTGTAAACATGTGTGTGCTAGCTATTGATTCAGAGACTAGTACGGTATACACATGGAGGTTCCTATTCCTTGGGACAAGGTCTCACAATCTTGCTGCAAACAATTACCCTTTCTTTTTTTTTTTGGGGACAAACAAATAGAGAAATTAAAGAACACATGCCACTTGAGAGAGAGAGCTGTGGTAAAAAGAAACGAGTGAGATAGTGAAAATGATAGAGCTCCCCCTCACATGCCTCTTGGAGCTCTTTTTATAGAGATGGAGGGATGGCTATTTGACATTGTACCGCTAATAATTATAAAATGGTACGGGTAAAATAGTACATTCACATGTATACATATTATCTTGCTCATGGACTAACCCTAAGACATATTATGAGTACTTTGACATCCCAAGAGACCGAGCAACCCATTTCATGGGCTTATGCCAAGGCATTTTAGGCATCCTAGCAGTCCAAGGAATTGGTGTTCTTTGGTACTTCTTTTTGGCATTCAGATCCTTGGCATGAGAGAGAAGAAAAAATTATGCTGTTACAATGTCTTGAATTCCTCTCTTAGCCATTGGATCATGTTATGCACAGGATTTAAATTAGAACCGGAGTACTTGTAACGACCCCCATTTTTACACAGAATGCAAAAATGGAAATCTAATGTGCTTGCAGTACTAGTCCCTGGATCAGTAGCTAGCACGCACATTTCAACAAATGGAATCACAACCATACAACATATTAATTAAGCAGAAACGAATAATTACCGAAATATTACAACTCAGAGAATAAAGCAGCAAAGAAGTAATAACCCGTAGTTTGCCCAACCGAACCCGCAGGCAACTGACCAGGCATAAACTCCAGATAGAACACGCTTCAAGGAAGAACCCGCAACCTGCGATGAACAACTTCGAAGCTGCACTAACTCATCCACCTACAATATAATTAGGCAAGGGTGAGTACGATGCGACTCAAAGAAGACTTGAGCAAATCCTACAATACGCAAGCGTGCCATTTCAAAGGAAAGGCTACATCGCTTAATTTGCATAAAGCTTAATTTGAATTTGTAAAACAAGTTATTTGCAAACATAATTTATAAGAGCAGTTGATTGATAACAAATATGTAAAGCATAATAAGCAACACTCACCGTCCTCCATGACGTGAGCGACGAATCGATCATTGCCGTCGCATGGCATATATCCAATTCTTTGCCAACACATGGCACAACAGCTGATACCAATACTTGCCAACACATGGTATAGTATTGGGTCATCTGTGGGGTAAGCTAACTTATAAAATAAACCTTTTTGCAAAAACCAAAGCTAACATTGGAATGACTTCACCGAGTGCTCATGATCATGAAAGCTGCTAATTAATTAGATTTAAACTCGCAGAGGTGTACAACTTTACCCACAAGGAATGATCAACCTTTTGCTCGACGACTTCCATAGGTGGCCACCAGAGATCATACATAGTGTTACATTACCTAGACATGGCTTTGGTCCAGCCCAGACGTTAACCCCGCCAGAGAACTAGAAACACACACCCAAGCCGTGGATCCACATTCACACCCAACACAACGTTTCTAAACACGGCAGGGCATACACCGTTGCATGGGTGGAAACCCCACCCAAGGCACCAAACGGGAATGCTTGTGCTAGCTCCCGCCTACCAATGAACAAAGCCACATCTAAATAACTTAATAGGCTAAGGCTACCCCATAATAGCCCTCGTGGTTGCACGGAAATCTCGGATCAATAGCGTCCCATTACTCGGTCCTTAATTGTGACACGGGCGACACTTCACCCTACACTACGTGCAATTCCTTTCTGCACAACCGGCTATTGCCAATAATCGCCCGCATCCAAGCATAGTTTTATTTTGGGTTTTTAATCAAACTACCCGCAACCAACAGTGCCATTTTCAATGTTTTCAGGAAACAATTATTGAATTGATCATCAGCTATTTTGATTCTAAAGCATGGCTAAGCATGAATAAAATAAACGCATATACCCATGATGACATTAAGTAATGCCTATCCTCAATCTATGGTTATCAAGGTTCTCATGTTCATAATCATCAAAGGAGATTCACGAGACAACAGGTATAACTACCAATCCACAAGATAGCAATTTACATAAAGTAAACGCATGCATAAAACAATTTGATGCACAAAAGGAATATAAAATACTGGGATCAATATGGTCAAAGGATGCTTGCCTTGCTTAATCATTGCTTACGGTGAAGACGAGGATTGCGGCTGACGACGACGGCGGTGGAAACAACAACGTTGGGTTCTACTCGTCGAACAACGGAAACAACGCAAAGCAATAAACTTCAATAAGAGTGAAAGAATAGAAAAGCAAGAACAAATAAACTCTTTACAAGAAACAAGGATTGCTCTTTATGAATTTATTAATCTTATTTTATAAATTCTAGATGCAAAGATTGGTTGGACTAATAGAATTAAGAATTAGTTACAAAGTTCATTGATTTACTATTCATGATATGAGTTCTGCCAATACTTATTACTTACGAGTTTTGCTCTATTAGGATTCAGAGACAAAGTAAGATGAAATAGAAATATCTTCTTAGATTACGGTAGATTATATCCTAAAGATCAGTTCTAATCTGTTCTGTACATTATTCGGGTTTAGATGAGTTGTATTGCGGGCTAAAGAAGAGGCTTAAATGATCAAATTTGAGTATGACTAAATAGTTCTTTATCCTTTATTGATTTCGCTTAGAATTAGTTTTACGCAAGGTAAATCTATTGATTTAGGCTACTGGGATTATTTTCATGATGATTGAGAAGGTTCTGGTGATAAAAATATCTAATATACAGATTCCTACATTCTTTCCTAAAGTTTATTCATTCGCATTAAGGTCCAAAGTAATGTGATTACTTAAGGTTGTTCAGCTATTAAGAGTAATATGCAAAACATGATGAAGTATGGTTATTTCTTCATACTAAGATGATTTATACTTTGTATAACAATTCTAAGCTAATTCCATAAATTTTAGGCTTTGGCTGATACATTATATTCATTGTTGAAAAGGCTTAAGTGGCATTGTAAAGTTTACACTATTCGGAATCGGCAGGAAAGTGAAACTAAAGGTTAACACTTAAGGGTTTTGTACTAACAATATTAATATGCAAACCTTAATGGAATAAGATTCTTTTTACAGATCATGGTAGTATAAACTTTGTACTATGCTACTAAACTGATTTTACTGATTTTAGCATTTGGATGGGTTATTTTATCTATTGTTGAAATAGACTAAATGAACACATTTGCGAACCTTAAATCGGCCAAGTTTCGTTTTGAGTTTCTAACTACACCATACATGATCTTTGATTCATTTTTCAGGCATTAGCAGAATACCATCCTAGAAATGTTTTAAAGTTGGTTTGGCATTATTTTCACTTTAATTGCAATAGGTTGTCTATTTATTTACTGCTATAATTATCATTCTCTTCTACTAAAAGAATGCAAATTTAGTTTGATCCTCAGCATCTTGATATATCCAAGCTCCTACTGCTTTTAGGAATCTAATACAACTTACATTACCATCTTATGAGCTATCATGCTAGTATTTTGCTAATGGCCATAACATGGTTAATCAATGATTTATGAAGCAATTATGTTAAACTTGGTTCTAAGATTAAATACTTTTTGCATGAGTAGGTTCATTGCAATCCCAGAAGCACATAATCATTTCTTATATGATTTTATGAACCATTATACACTCATTTCTTTTAATGGCCATTTCAAGCATTATTAATGGTTGCTAAGCAAATAAATTAAACCTAGTTCAAAAATTAAACGTATTTGTATATTTGAATACATCATGGTCCTAAAATCCCATTAATATTTAATTTACCATTTCATTACTTATTATACATAAATTTTTATTAACAACCATATTAGCACCATAATCAAAGTTTAACTTGAATAATAATCCTGTACTCCAAACATTAAATCTTTTTGTATATTTAGATTCATCCTGATTTTTGATGATTATAGAAATTTGTCTCACTGAATTTTGATTTAAAATTCAAAATATATTCAATACTGAAATTCATTCGGCATGGAAATGAAACTAGAAATTCACAATACGTTTTCTTGCTGAGGAAGCGCCTTCTGGACTCAGTCTCCTTCTAGCTCCAGGCGTTGACTCGCTGGTCCCTCGGCGCAAAGACAGAAGAACAGGGGAGCTCCTAGGGCTGGCCGGCGACGATGCTCCGGTGAAGGTCCAGCGAATGCGAGGGCATGGGGAGGAAGGGCTCGGCGAGGTGCTTCTGGACCTGGAACCGATTCGGCCGGAGATGGCCCGAGGTGAGCTGCAGCCGAGCTCGGGTGCAGGCAAGAATGGCGGTCCGGCAAGGGCAAGAATCAAGACCAGTGAGCTGAAATGGGTGAGATATTAAGCATCACTGAGCTACTGGGAGTCGGTTTCACCTGCTAGCCGAAGCGGAGATGGACGGAGGAGCTCCGCCCACGGTGGCCGGTCTTGATGAAGAAGAGGCTCACGGCGGCGGCACTATTTCGCAACTAGGGTTCCAGGGGTAAGTGAGGGGTTTGGCTCAGTGGAGTGTGGAGATGCTCTCTGCAAGAGGGATTTGAGAATGGGGGTCTCTCTTGCTCGATATTCACTTCGCGCCTTGAGCAGCAGAGCCTGCTGGCTATGGCGATTTGGAGGATGTTTCTTGCGCCTGGCTTGAGGAGAAGGAAGGAGAGGTGAGGGGAATGGGAGAGCACTGCCTTGCGGTGTGGTTTGTAGCCAAGAGATGCAGCAACCGAGTGGATTCGTGGCAATGATCGAGAGTGCCTGGCGCAGAGCTTCGGGAGTAAGCGCCCGGAGGAGTGGCGAGGGAAGAACGGGGTTGAAGGAAGGGTCTGGAAGCAGGGTTCCGGGGCCATTGTCGATGAGTGGGAATTCAATCAATGCGCCAACGAACGGAAATCGATTTAATGGCCCACACGTCGGTGACCAATCCAAATTGTGTTCCGGATTTTGATTTTTCCCTGAGGTCAAATGAATTCTATTATTTTTCAAATTTTGTTTTTCAAAAGGATTTGATTTCAGAATGCTTATGTAAAATTTCCAACTCCATTTGTGATTCCATTATTTTATGTGAATTCGACAATATATTATTTTGGATTTAAAAGTTATCTTTTCATTTTATACGCTATATTTTATGCATAAAATCTCAATTGCTGGTTCAGATGATTTAATTGAATGATCAGGGTTCTCGTGGTAATTTTCTATATTTTTACTTTTGCATTATTGCCTTTTTTTCTATTTTTCATTCTTCATTTTCATTCGTTAGATTTTTCACGCAAAGAATAAATCCAAGGTAATCCAAATAAAATCAATAATGGCAAGGAAACTCAGAAATAATAATATTCAAAATTAAATTATTCATTTTCACTTCTATTAAATTTTCAGGATGTTACAGTACTGTACCACATGGAATTATTATCAACAGTTACACTTTTTTGTCTGACGAATGAGAGTGAGAGAAATGCCATTAATGTCGAGGATATCTGCTGTTTTTTTGTGCTCCCTGCACCGGAAATTTTGGTATCAAGCCGAAATTTGAAGGGAGAATTGATCATTTGTCTTATTTTAGTTGGTGTAATTGATCATTTGTCTCGTTTGTCTCACTGACATATGGTCCTAGGACCCGCATATCAGTGAGATATTACGAAGCAAATAATCAATGGCATAAGTAAATGAGGGCAAATCAACAATTATTCCAAATTTGAACCCGGTGTACTCTGATGATATGGTCAAACCCAGTGTTCCAAAAACTATCAAAAATCGCTTGATTTTCATGATTTTCAGCTGTATTGATGCGGCTCGATTTTTGAAACTGCTCGGTAAACCAGTGGAATTGAAATTCGAATTCAAAAAATTTGAGAAATTTTAAAAATTTATGAAAATGTGTTAAAAACATTTTAAATTTTTTGTGTGAGGTCCTAAGGCAATGCTAATGATCTTATAAAAATTTCAGATCATTGTTAGTCCTATGTATTTTTTAAAATTCTGATAGTGTTACTGTCTTTATATATGCTCTTCTGTTTTTGATTTTCTAGGGCACTAAATGAAGTCTAATATTTATGAAGTGTTTTGAGTGATGTCCTGAGACAATTATAATGATGATGTAAAATTTTCATATGATTATCGACATGTGTATTGTTTTAAAATTCTAACAACGCTACTATCTTCGTATATGCTCTTCTATTTTTTATTTTCTAGGGCACTAAATAAAGTCTAATATTTTATAAATTTTAATAAATGATCCTTGGGAACTCTTTATGATAAAATTAAAATTTTGGATCATGATCAAGCTTGTAATTTTTATAAAAATCGATAGTGTCTATGTTCCTTTTCATTAATTGTTGTTTTTTATTTTATAGAATTAATAAATGAATTTAAAATTATTGAAATTTCTCTGAGGTGTTTTATATATTAATTGGGGTTATTATGATTTTATTCAATTTTTCTCAATTTTTCATGTCTTTTTTCTAAATTTTCCTTGAGTGTGACAAAAATCGCTAAAAAAACATCGAAAATCGGTGAGGAAATTGACATTGATTAGGTTCCAATTTTCGAAGAAAAAACATTGAAAATCGCTCAAAATCCGACACAATCGGTCGATTTTTGAATTTTATTTCTTTACAGCCGATTTCAAAATGTTTGACTTTGGCATTCACGCGATTTCTAGCGATTTTCGGTGCTGAGGCGCTAGCAATTTTTCAGGCTAAATCGGTATTGTTAACCGGTCAGACCATCTCCAACAGATCCCCAAAGCGGTTCTCCATCATAAAAAAATGAGTAAGCAATGAGCACAAGAATAAAAACGGCGCCCAACAGATTCGAAAGCGATGCATTTTTAGGGAAGGGAGAGAATCGAAATCTCGATTCTCTCCTTCCCCATTCCAATCCTCATCGCTCGCAGCAAGAACGGCCGATCCTTCCCGCGACCGGGGAGGAACGTCGAGGGAGCCAGCCGGTGGAGGAGTCTAGCCGCCGCTTGGTCTGCGCCGTCCCGAGTCTAGCGGCCGGAGATCGGCGGTTTCCCTCCCATGGCTTCACGCTCTTGCCCCGATCCTAAACCCTAGTCTCCCATCGCGAAGGAGAAGTCCACCATGGCGGCGCGAAGGTCGCACCGGCTGCTGCTGCGGACAAAGTGGCGGCGACGGCGGAGAAGGATGAGGGCATGAGCTTGGCTTTGGTTCGGCTCTTAGCGATGCTGCTACTCACGGTGAGCGAAACTAAATCTCTTGTTGCTTCTTGTTAATTACTGATTTGAAGAAATATTTGAAGGAATCACTGCCCTGAATGTTCCCTTGCTTTATGCGTGGGAAAAGTGGCGGCGGCGCTGGCGCATATGGGGAGGCATCCTAGATCTCCAAATTGTCACAGGCAGCGCCGCGGCGAGGCGAGCCAGTGGTGCGTGCCCTCTCTCCTCTCTCTTCTCTCTGTGTGTGAATTGGAAGCGCTGGAACGAACCAGTAACAAAAGAATCAGATTTGGTACTGAAACTTAACTCGTGCTTCGTCAGGTTTTCTCTCGAATTAGAGCTCGCCTGATTCGATTTGTGAGGTTATCGGTATGCTGTCGCTGGTATTCAGTTTTGTAATAGCCTATAGAAATTTTTAGTTTGACTGTTAAGCCTGGAGTTAGTTCACGAAATTAGCTTCTAGAATATCAGTTTGTCTTGCTTGCTTTCTAGCCATGGAAATTGGGGGTATTGATAGATTGCATATTCGGAAACTGGGAGATTCATGGGTCTATATCCAGAGAATTTCGAGACCATCCGAGTTTGTTGGGTTGAGGTGAAATTGGGGAACTTTAAGCTTTTGCTTGTTCCATAGAGGTGGGTGTTCTCTTGTCCGATGCTTAGGATGGATACAACCATTATAGTTTTGGTGGGTAGCTCTGTAAATTGAAATTTGCATCTTCGCTGATGTTGTGCTAGAGTTGACCAGTGCCTGTTGTGCTTCTTGTCTCCTCAGGGTTTACTCATGTGGACAAGCAACAGCGTTTCCATGGACTATTATCACATTCCCGGAGTTGCAGTGGATCCACAACTGAAGAAGATTATGTAAGTTGTTTACTTGCTCACTATTGTTCTATCAACAATATTAATAGTTCCATGCAGATTCTTATGCTTGAACTGCTGTGGTTTTTCAAAATTTCACCTTGCTGAAAAAGGTTTATTGTTACAGCTTTGTTCAGACTTTTGGGAATTTAAGCGTAAGAGGCCCAGTGGCAATTCTACAAGATGTCTTCCCAATGAAGACATGAGATATGAAATAGAAGGTTACCATTCTCTGCCTTCTGTGATGGCAGAATTGATGGATTTTGATGCAGCAACCGGAGTGCTGATAGCTTCTCAGAAAACCTTCATTTCGTGGCCAAAAGAGAATATAATCCCTAGCAATGAGTAGTTTGAGTTATCGAATTTTCTGAAATGGAAACGGTTTACATCATCTAGTATGTTTGTCAAGTTTGTTTTGTATCAAGAAGACCAAATTGGAAACTTGGTCAGCAGAGATTCTTAAATATTCATCTTTTTGTGTACATTGAAGTCAAACATGAACTTGTCCTGAAGCCTGATGGATAGGATGTACTCTAGATGAGTACTCTAATTACATGGAACTGCTATATGCTAATGATAATTTGTCAGTTTATTCACTATGCGTCGGAATAAAGAAGGAACTAAAAGGATAGCCGTTACAATATAGCCGTTATGTTGACCGTTGAACAAATTTCAAATTTTATATTCCCGCAATTTAAAATAGCCGGTTAAATTTTTTTCGCTAAAAAATAAACGTGGCTTATTTGACGGTTACGAAATATCATTATAATATAGGAGTGAGAAAATAGGGAATGAGATTTGGGGAATGCTGTTGGAGAGGAAAGAGATATAGGGAAGAAATCTTTTTAGGGAATTCTGTATATGAGGATATAGGGAATGAGATTTAGGGAATGCTGTTGGAGATGGTCTCACACCCTCCAGTGGGTTCTGTGATTCTGTCATGTACACATACACCACATGATCTGATTCCACTAGCTAGGAATAGACGCCACATTAGTTCGTTTCAAGAAAATAAAAAAGGTGCCAATGGTTGGAGGACATATTGGGACCGAATTGAATAAAATGTGCAAAGTACAAGGATCTAATTGGTAAAACTGAAAATTCTAACTCAATTGAAGTTCCTGAACTCTTACGACCAATCGCAGAATGGGCTCCCTTTTATAATCCGACGTATATAGGCGGCGCCTTTCTTATTCGTAGTGAGCTTGGCGTGAGCAGCAAGCTACAAGGAGCTAAAAAGAAGATAGTACGACACGACCACAAGTGAGTCAAGGCAAGCAAACTCCTCGGATTGGCTTCGGTTAACGTGGACAAACAGAGCTGATGCAAAGACGTAGCTACACCCCAGCATCAAGTGTTATGTTATTTGTAGGGGGTCGTGTCAAGCAAATGACGACAACATTAGTTATGTCACTGGCGGCCATAGTGAGAACGGACTCGGAAAATATACAGAATCTTTCTCCCATCTTATCTTGAACAGTCACCCCAGAGCTCCCCATTGACTCTTCAACTTCGGAGCAATTTGGTCTCTACTACGCGGCACTACCCCCGTGTTTCTAGAACTAGTTACTTAGGCTATTCACAGTGCATTGTATCTTGTCACAATATCCAAAACTGTCATATCATATGATATTATAGAAGATGCAACTATCCCAATACATGATATCATGGATTGTTTCTTAGTCCCCACAAGATAATTAAATGCTAGATGTGTATGAGAGTATGAATTGTGGGCCACTTAGATGATTCAAGTTTCAATGTCTATGATTTCGTGCCCAAGTGATATCTTCCTCAAGATACAGCTTTCTTCTCTTCCCTCTTAACTCTCTTGCCACATCATCAAAAATGCTTATGTGGTATGCATTGAATGGGTATGTTACCATGCACTGGGAATAGCCTTATCTGGTCCTCCCCTTTTTTTAATATAAAGATGGCTCTTTTCCACGAGATGGGGACTAGATAAGTAGACAATTTGTGTTTTTACCATGCGACGGTATCCTTGTTTTTAAATAATCAAAATTTTAAATAATTTTATAGAAATAATACACCAATAAAAAATATAGAAAGATACCTCTATAACCGTTTGAATTAGTGACACAATGCCAATCGAATCGGTGAAATACTAAGGGCCTGTTTGAGGGAGCTGCGGCTGGACTGAAAAGCTGTTTTTAGTTTGTTGAGCTGTAAAACAGCTGCAACTGGCGGCTGTGGCTTTTCTTGTTATGTTGTTTGGCAAACTGGCTGATACAGCTGTAGCTTTTGGAGGCAAACCGAGCAGAGAAGTAGCAACATAACGAAATATGGCGGTTTCCTAGTGGAGAGGTGACGTGGAGGCGACGAGGCGAAGTGGCGGAAGTCAAGAAAGCAGAGCGACCGAGATAGGATGTAGTCAAGCAAAACCACATTTAAAAAGCTCCTCCCCAGTAGCTGCAGCTTCTACTGTCGCTTAACTTCCTAGCTACTTTACAGCCATACTGTTTGGAGAGCTTTTGGTCCAAAGTAGAAGCACAGCTCCCCCAAACAGGGCCTAATATGGTGTCAAGCAAGGATCTCTGTTGGCATTTGAATCGGCGACAGAGACCCTATCGTTGTTTGAATTAACAATAGAGGCTATATCACTGTTTAAATTGAATACAGAGATTCTGCCACCATTGGAATTAACGATATATTATCTGTCGCCAGTTGAAATGACGATAGAGCTCTGTCTCCTTACTGATTTTTGCAGCTATAAAATATTATGAATTAGTCCATATGGTGGTAGAAAAAATAGAAACACCGAAATTTGTCACACGTTGAAGTAGTTAATATTTTTCTTTAAGGAAGGAGAACACAATTGGCACTTTATGTTGTGTAACCTAGGAGTTCATTCTTTTTGTGTTAGTAGGTGCAATGATGTTTTTGGTCGAAACCAGCCTAATGAAGCTCAGTATACAATTTCGTAAGAAATGTGTGAATTACATGTCACATAGAGTTGGGTTTGGTGCATACGTTCGCCCCGCTACTACTACGATACAAGTCACCTACGAACCACAACATAAAATATATTTAAGATGCATATGTGCCTTTTGGAATCTAAAATACTTGCGGATGGAGAAGAAGTCAAGCTTTCAGTAATTGATGCTATGCATGCCATCGGCACCTTTCCCTTGGATTTCACACGGTTGGTAGCATTGGATTTCTTCCAATCACCTTCTATACATCTTATGAAAGCTGACTTTCCCGACTGCACATTAGGATTGTCGTCACGTTCAGCGGTGGCATAGAGGTCTATCGACCCCTTTCCCTTGGCTTTCCGTGGCTGGATTACTCCTGTATACACCCACCCAATAGTGGTCTTTCGTGCTCACCTTAGCCTTGTCATGGACTTCAGCCGTCGCATCGTGGAGCATGCTCTCCTTTTGCTTGGCTAGAAACTCCTTGTGGGAGTTCCAGAAATACGCCGATTCAGGATAGACCGCTAGTGCCTTTATTTTGTCTTCCCCACTTTGAAGCAAAGGTTTCTACTGGGTGAACAACTCGGACGCTTTTAGGTAGTGCTGACAAATATTGCACTCGATGAATGTCTTGTCATACTTATCGAGCCCATTGGTCCATTGGAAGAAATAGCATTGCTCTGAATCTTTGGATTAAGCATAGAAGAAGTTAGCGGTACGAAAAATGCTTTATCAAATGGGAAATAAACAGAATATGTGACATTGAGTTACATAATAGTCCATGCATGTGTAGTAAGTCCGTCTAGCGGGTCAAAATGTATGGATTGAATGATATACGCCGCAATACTGCATTCATAGTTTGGACGCGGGAACTGTGGTGCATGGGTGCATCCTTGCAGAGGAAATCTAGATAGGTTCATGCCTTCTTAACAGCCCACTTACACCTCAAAAGCATCGCATGTCTAGTCAATGATAAAAACTTGTGCAAGTTGTCATGTAGTTGGTAAAAGGCTGTGCGGGCTGTGAAGTCACTGATGAAGGCCCTTAGGAGTTGCTATATCACTCACTGGTAAAGGCCGGTGAAAGTCGTCAAGTTAGAAAGTTGTTGTTCAGTCAAAGAGTACGACACCACCACAAGTCAGTCAAGGCAAGCAAACTCCTCTGATTAGCTTTGGTTAACAGTGGCGGATCTAGAAAAAAATTATAAATGAGGTAAGCTTGACGTAGTACTAAAACCCCAATCGCAATAAACCAGTGACGGAGTCCCCAACCTGACTGCTTGCCCTACCTATGGGCCAAATTTATTGGGCTATGTAGTATATACACACCTGGGTATAAGAGGCCCTGTAAATTGTAGGTGGGGCAGCAGCCCAATCTACTATACTGTTGGGTCCGCCCTTGTTGGTTAATGCATACAAACAGAGCTGATGCAAAGACGTAGCTACACCCCGGCATCATGGAAGTGTTACGTTATTTGTAGGGGGGCGTGTCAAGCAAATGACGACAACGTTAGTTAGATCACTGGCGGCCATGGTGGAACGGGCTAAGAAAATTAGAGAAGCTTTCTCTCATCTTATTTTGAACAGTCACCCCAGAGCCCCAGAGCTCCCCATCGGCACTCTAACGTCGGAGCAATTTGGTCACTACTACATGGCACTACCCCCGTGTTTCTACCGTGCGACAGTGTCTCTAGTTTTTCATTTTATTAGTGAAAACTAGTACGGTGGTTCATACATTTATACAGTTAGATTTCTTTTAAAGTTTATATTATCAAATGATATAATTTATATAGTTAAGAATATATTAACGTATCTCATAGACTAACGTGACTAAAGTACGAGCTTTGATGGAAAAAAATCATTTAGTATAATAAGTTATTGAGGTTCTTATAAACATAGCAACTCTTCATCGTGTATGAATCCCATAGCTGCATACACCTATTCTTTCTCCATTAGTAACTCTTTTTTCAAAATGTATACATCACATGTAGCTCTATTTAATCTCAAACAATATTATTTTATATGGTATTAGAATATATTACTCATGTATACACCGATGCACCATAGATGACCTATCTTGAACTTATCTTCCTCACATATCAACTGCCCCTCCTAAACCATGTGTTGATCACTCCACAACTTTTCAGCTTCAACATCCAATAGTAAGTTCAATTCTTGACTAATCCCTTTTAGCTGCTATACTTTCCAATGCAATATTTGATCACATAGTTATCTTCTACTCCTCTCTAATTATTACTTAATGCTAAGCGTTACTGATGAGGATTAAGAGCCCGACTCTGTTTTGAGCCTGTACCTTTATAAGAAGAAGCCCATAGACAAAAACAGAGCCCACGATCAGTTACCTAATTACGGCTCTGACCAGTTTACTGGCGTGTACTCTATTAGTTTGCACCGGTCCATCTAGACCAGTGATTTGACTCTCTTGACCAAATTAACTGGTCGAGATAAGCAGTTACTTTCGCATAAAAATAACATATGGACAGTTTCCTTGATAGGTATAAATAACTGATCGGAAATTACCCAAAAAAGACACCTCCCGTGAAGAGGTACGTTTTGACGAGAGGACACCTTTTAGAGGATAATTCCTACCCATTCTTTATGTATAAATAAGGAGACCTTTGTATAAATAAGAAATCCTTTTGCCATTTGAGACATTATTCACTATTCTGATCATTTCCATTATTGCTTACAAATACACAAGACTCTGTAATACTTGTACTCTGTCAAATCATTGTCTAATAGAAGTAATCCTTTGTCCCACTCTTTGTACTCTCTAGTCTTAGAGTCTTGCAACCATTTGCATTCATAAGCTTGATCTAGAGACCCCATGTCTTCAACATGAACAGTTGGTGCTAGAAGGAGGGCTTCTAGTTATTAAAATTGTTGAAGTGATGACTCATCACCCTAAGCGATGGATGAATAAAATTCTTTTGATCTCATTGACCATGCTGACCTCGACACAAATGACTGTCATGGAAGAAGCAGGTAAGTGCGATTTCTTCTCCGAGTACATTGCCAAAGCAGAATTGTCACAATCAGTGTCCCTGCCAATCTTGGTGAGGCCACGTCAGAATTGCCACTTCTTGAGAAGAAATTAAAAGGTGAGCACGATCTCGTTCATACCCCAGCTACAAAGGCAGATGTCCATGGCACATATCCTATGGAAGTTGATGATGATCACACTATCTAGAATAATCGTAATGTTCTAGAGAGCCTAGCTTCAGAAGATTTTCTCCTAGACCTCGACTATACCCCGTCCTTGGATGAGGACAGAGTGCTCACCCATCTGTCCACTTTAGATTCCACACCTATACAGTCATGAGTGAGACAAATGAGCCATGAGCAGAACGCGAACAGCATGAAACTTGTGAGAGGGCAGAAAAAGTCACCTAGGAGTAGCATGAATAGTTCATTGTGGCAAAACAAAGAGATGTGGATGAGGCAAGTTGCCAATACTGCAACAGTCAATTAGGGACATCGCGAAGACCGGATCTCTCAAGGAGTCATTCCCGACAACTCTTTCTGGTCACGCTGCAAGTCTTGAGGATGACACTAGGAAACCCATACTTGGTTCTGAATAGTTCACAGGAGGAAACCCCTATAGACAGAATCTGCATATTAAATAATACGATTCTAAATCAACCTACAGAAGGGAACAATGAGCATAATGCAACGATTATTAGATCCTTAGCTGCTAATCTACAAGAAGCTATTGCAAAAGTACAGAGTATCTCCCTTTCCACAAGGTCTCAGACTAAATCCTGTGCGGAGCACTTCTCATCTGGTTGGCATCGACAAAGAACTGACCACCAATAGAGGAATGAACCACAAAAGAGAAGTGTCTTCAATAGACTTACCCCAGGTGAAAATACTAATCATGGTCAGCGATGACCACATTCTCCTAAAAATGTGGAATAGGTTCCTAATGTGCAAACACGCTTGGGACCTTACATAGGATGTAAAGCTTTTTCGTCAGGACTTAGAGACGTCACTTGGATTGAGAAATTCAAACCAGATCATTTGGAGAGTTTCAATGGAACTCAGAATACATCGAAATTTCTACAAATATATACCACCACCATCTAAGCTACTGGTGCGATGAGAAGGTAATGACAAACTATCTTCCTATTATTCTTAAATGGTCTACAATTACTTGGTTGTTTAATTAGCCTGAGGGATCTACTTTTAGTTAGGAGAATTTATGTCATGCAATCTCGAATAACTTCAAGAGTTGTTATGCTAAGCTAGGGAAAGAGGACGACCTACATCGTCTTTGTTAGACTTTTGATGAAAATTTGTGTCAGTTTATTAAGAAGTTTGTAGAGGTACGCAATTCATTCTTAACATATCTGATGACTCTATTATCCATGCATTTAAACAAGTTGTACACTACAAATGCTTCACGAAGGATCTCAACATTAATCCACTATACACCATATCAGAACTGTTTGATATGGCTGACCAGTACTCAAATGCACACGAGGTCATTGAATGGAATTGTATGGTAGACAAAGGCCATATGCCGCCATAACCAGGTCTAGAGAAGTCTGAGGATAAGAAATTCAAAAAGACCTCTAAGCCCGAGGATCGTAAGGGTAATAATAACAAATGAATAAGAAAACCTCTCAAAGAGAGGTCGCAAGCGTCTCGCAACAACTTGCAAACTCCAAGGGGAAAACTCCTTGGAAGAAGAGATCTCGTCGGCAGGACGACCAGTCCACCTTCAAAGGCTCCAATATAATCAGTGGCAATGGATGCTGGTATCCTCTGCACAACACACTAGGACATGATTTGCGCAACTGCTACACTTGGCAAAAGTGCATAGAGGAGTTCTACTTTGTAAGGGGCCTATACTGCCCCTATCAGAAGGATGAAGCACTAAGGATGTGGATGGTGTTGAGGATATGGGCTATCAAGGCTAGTAATCATATCAATGTAATCTTCGGAGGGTCATCCGTGTACACTTCAAAAAGACAGTTTAAATTTGCTCGGCAGGAAGTTAACAACGTCGACACATGTCCAGGAAAACTAGATTTCCCAAAGTGGTCTAACATCGCAATTACCTTCAATGGAAATGATTGTCCAAACGGTATGTCCATCCCTTGTAAGTTGTGACCTGCAAGGCGTGACTCATGTCTAACCTCCACTAAGCCAAGATTGTGGTTTCGCCGTATCCCTATTTTATCGTTTAACCAATCACAATAAAAGAAAGTTACTCTCAATTCCTTTCGGCCGCCAAACTTAATCTCCACTATGTTTTGAAGAATGCCATAATATTCGGTTTATCGACCATCCGCACCCTCTGCAGTAGTGACAACTCCGCTCTTTATTATGGCTGCTTGAGGATGGCTTGCATCTAACGATGCAGTACGAAAGTGAAACACATTCACATTGTACTGGCCAAACTTTCTTATGGTCGTGCTACCATGCGATAGCCGCCGAAGGTCCTCATGGACAGCAGGATCACGCATGCACTGCAAATGTCGGGAATACAATTCAATATGGATGATAAGAAATTAGGACCACCACATAAACCAGTGTAATAAGAAATATACGTGCTGTCGAAACCAAGTCACGAAGTTAGGACCACCACGTAAACCATTGCGTCGAAAGTTGTCAAGTTGTGCACTTGTAGGTTTTCGCGACGAATTCCATTGTTGTTGATCAAACAACCTACATTTTAATCGATTCATTTAGGTTGTAACAGGACAAATCAAGTTATAAATAAATGACAAGTACTTACAGGAAATATTGTTCCATTTCTGGAATGTTGGAGTACATGTATAACAGTGCTTCATTCCACTCTTCGCGAGACAGCTCATGATTCGAACTAGCCCCGACAACGTGTCCATGTCCTCGGAATATGTGAAGATCGAAACCATGTGTTTCATCCGATGGTTGGTATCTCGGAATATGAGCATTAATGTTGTGCTCATATGAAAAATATGTACTCGAGAAATATGAAATCTCTTTAAGAAAAAATGCTTCTGCGATGCAGCCTTTAACTTGTGCTTTGTTACCCACAGTTGCCCTAATTTTCTTAAGATTTCATTCTATCAAATACATCCATCGATATTGTACCGGCCCACCAACCTCTGCTTTGTACGGTAGATGTACCAACAAATGTTGCATTGCATTCATGAAACCTAGTGGGAATAACTTCTCCATCTTGCATACTAGCACATGTATAACTTTCTTCAACTTTTGCATCATTGATTTCTTAATTTCCTTCGAACATATCTGTCTGTACATGAAAGTAAGCTCTGCCAACATTGTCCATACATCATCAGGGAAGTATTCACGGAACATTATAGGAATTAATCTTTCCATGATTATATGGTAATCATGACTCTTCAGGCCATTTAGCATACCTGTTGTGGTACTCCATTTGACGCCTTAGGTTAGGGCGATCCGTCTGAAACTTGATGTTTTTCACCACACAAGGACTTCCTTCTTTTTAGAGCTCTTAAGACAGTAAGGGGCACGTGGCTTCCCCTGCCGTCCTGCTTGGTCCTCCCTCACCTCAAGACTTGGTCGACTGCATATTTCAGCCATATCTCTTCGAGTTTGCACATTATCTTTGGTCTTGTCTTTGAAGTCGAAACACATGCTGACAATGCTTTCTGCAACCACTAGTAGAAATTCGCTCTTCTATGACGAATCATTATCGTCATGGAAGATGCAAAATTCGTCATAAAGAAACTTCTGTGACGAATGTATGACGAAATTAGTTTCATCACAGAAGTCGCGTCATATATGTTCCTTTGCGACGAAACGGCAAATTTCGTCACAGAACAGCTTCCATCCATGACGAAACATGGTTCGTCACATAATCGATACCGTTTTATGACAAAACTATAGCGTCACAGTAATTTCAACGAGACGTCACAGATAGGGCCCATTTTCATCATAGAATTGCTTCTGTACCACCAATGGCCGATGTGGCGTGTAACGTGGCATTTGACGTGTCCTTTGCAAGTGGCGTGGCATGCTGTTGGCGAATGGCGTGGCGACCATTGCCGACGCCACGTGTCGTGATTCGCCGGTGCCACTGTTGAAGCTTCGGCGATGCCACATGGTCATTCTTTCGACGCCACATGTCTTCCGCATAAGAAGCCGCGTAATCCGTCTGCGGCAGAACATGTGTCATACTGTTATGACAAATTTTATGTCACAGAAGTTATAAAGGCCTACCTATTTTATTCTGGGCAGGCCCGTTATTTAGTGCAGCAACCGTCACATAGAAGTTGACATACAAGTTCACATAAGCACACATCATTACAGAACCACAATTTCACACCCACTAGTAGAAGTTATTACAGAACCACAAGTTCACATAACCAAATTAGTCCACAACAGGACTAGTTCACATAAGATCACATACCACACAAGTTCACACAAATTCTGGTATAATAGTTTGAGTAGACTGGGATTGATTTGAAGACTAGGATAGACTGGAGTTAACCTGGGACAAGTTCAAGATACGCCGAAGGAGCAGATTATTCTCTTCCTGCTGCTGCCTGAACTCTGCGAACTCCCTTTGGGTCTTCGCCAGCGCTTCATCTGCAAGTTCAGCTTTCTTCTTCAGTGTGATGACGTCTTCATGGAGAATAGCTGAATTTTGTTTTTCAGTGCAAGATCTTCGAAGTGCTCTTTTCGATCGATGTCGCTGATTTGGTGCAGCTAAGTATCTATTGACATTCTTCAAAAATGTCTTTGTTGGAGCAGATCTGAGGAGAGAACATCAGACACAACCTTTGTACTAGATTTTGGTGGCTCACCATCGATGCTGAGTTACTTGACATATTTTGCATATTTGTTGCAAAATTGCAAGGATTGGACGTAACATGGGAAAATAAATAGTAAATACATAAAAATACACAAATTTAGCAAATGCATAAGATATTCAAGAATCAACAACTAACAAGAAGCTACTAAGCGGACAAGCTATAGGTAAGGAAATTTGGCAAACAGGAAGATACCTTTTGAGGACAACAATCATCGCTTATCATACAAAGCGTAACAAATAAAACAAGCAATGATCAACTTATGCCAAGAAAATGAGGTGATTTTTGGAAAAGGAATTATTAATCTATTGGCATAGGTAACAAGGAAAAACTTTAGAACACACAATGTAGCAAGCATACTGCGAGGACTTACAATTGCAACTTTTGCAGCGTCACTCGATCCCTTTGTTACATTGGTATGGCATTCCTTGAAGACATCCACCGCATCCACCTCTGCGTCCTTGTTCTTCTCCCTCTATTACAGTATGAAAATTACAGAACAATTATCTTCTCAAACTATTATACCAGACAAGTGGTTGTTGACTACAAAAATTATTCCTAGAAGATAGCGGGCACTTACATATGCGTGCAAGTCATAACATAGCTGCGAGATCCCGTAGCTTCGATGATACTTGACTTTAAAGCGGTTTCTCTTGTTTTGTTCAGAGATTTCCTACAAGAGATGTATGTGTTAGACGTAATCACGGATAGAAAATGAAAAAATATGTGATAAGATACCACATACCATGCTCTTTGGATTTGACCACTTTGCAACAAGTTCTCTCCTTTGTTCATCAGTCATGCAAGGGACGGAGAGGTAGTTACGATCTCATTAGCAGGGACACCATTGAAGTAGGCCTTCTTCAACTTATCCGTGTCTGCGGATCTGATCGCAATACATCGGCGCATGCATCCTTTGTTGGCTTGTCATTTGTGTTAATGGTCAACCGTCCACTGGTGATGTGAATTGCAATCATTAATGAGTTACACGGGTCATATCACAAGTGAATGTAGCAGAGAGAGTGTAGATAGGCACTTACTGACTAACTTGCCCATGAAGTTATCAAAATAGTCGGTCTCTCTCTTGTACTCTTTCCAATGATTGAGGACAGGAACTTCAGCCCTAATGATAACACCGACCTCGATGCGAACTTGGCGACTTGCAGTTCATCGGCCTTCTCTTCCCTCGGCAACAACTATGGGCAATCTTCTTCCCATAGATCTAGTCATCTTGTCAAGCAATATTCCCACGGTTGGTGGCCTTGGATTTCTCGGACCCCTTTGTATAGGTACTCTGAGTATTCATTTAGATTGTTAACATTCATCAAATAGTGAAATCAAATTTAAAGTTACATGGAACTATAACTTGCCTTCATCATTGGCTTGGAGTCTGCTTGTCGATCCGCTCTTCACGGTGGTCACGAACATCATCATTTGGATATGACCAGGTCCCTCGAGAGGGCTTGGGGTCTGTTCACATCATTGTCTCGAGGCATTTGTCCATTGCTCACATCTTCAGCACCATTGTTTTGTGCTACTGGAGGAAATTCTTCATGCCCATTATCTTCAGCACCATTGTTTTGTGCTACTAGAGGCAATTCTTCATGACCATTATCTTCAGCACCATTGTTTTGTGCTATTGGAGGCAATTCTTCATGCCCATTATCTTCAGCTTGGTGTAATGTGAGTTGCCTTTTCGATGACCTTGTTGAGACTCCAGGAGGTCTCTCCACTGTTAGGTCCACCACTGTTAGGTCCTCCACTGTTAGTGGACCTGCCCTCACTCTCTTGGATTGCCTTACTCCTGGAGCCATATTGGGAATAGGCTTCCTCCTCTTTGTACAAAGCTTCTTTTTTGTTGTTCGTTTAGGAAACTACAGTAGAAACAACCTACTTGTAAGCATATGCATAAATTAACAAGAGTCTATATACAAATAAAAAACAAGTTGTAAGCATGTGCATTGCAAATATCCTAGCCCCCCAGCCAAGATAGAAGAAGCACCTCGATCCTTAAGGGTACTGGTTGCTCCTTGTCTAAGCAATCATCATCATCTCCCTCAACCTCATGTTCATCTTTAGGGATATACTTCGATGAATCAGAACCTTCACCATGACTACTCTTGTTGCCTGATTTTTTTCCCTTTGCGGATCGAGTTACATTGACATATTTTTAATAGTGGATGCTATATCTTTGATGCCAAGTTCTTCCATCCTTCTTTTATTCTCCAAGATATTGGCATGCATTGTCTTTCGTATTCGGGTAGTGCGAGGTTCTTACGAGGAATAAGCAGATTACGCGATAATAATACCATTCATGGAGTGAATTATGGAGTAATGTTGGTGGTAATAGTGCATTTTATAATCCATATACACTCGGTGGATTAATCATGGGGAACATTACGAAGCAGATATGCCTAATCGATAGAATAAGAAGAAGAAAATGAAGAACCTAGTTAAATCTTTGTTGGATGTATTTGGTGTACCTCGTGCTACTGGCGTTGTCGGCGTCTTCCCATAAATGAGGTGTAAGCGGCTCCGTTATTCAAATCTTGTAACATCCTCAAATTTGGATAAATTTAAATTTTATAATTTATTCGAATTTTGAGAATTTTTGGAATTTATTTGGATTTAAATTGAATTTCGGAAATAACTCCTATTAGGAAATTAATTTAATAATGAAAAGTTTTAATAAAATAAAAGTGTAAATATTTTATTTGAGTTCAAAATGACTTAAAATATTTTCTGGAATTTTTCTAGTATTTTTACGATATTTTGAAGCCTTAAATAATTAAAAGGAATATTCGGAATTATTTTTATTCGAAAAGTGATTAATACTCGGATGAGCGATGCAGGTCGAGCCCATTCTTTGTCTTGTGGTCGAAACCCTGTGCGCTGAATTTCACCGATTCGATCTGCATCGTCTTGGTGTGATGATCGTCGTGTCGTTTAGTTGCCTTACAGATTGGATCGCATGGCGTGGAGCGGATGGATGAAGGCCACGTCGCCCGTCTTCATGCGAATGAAAGCGTCGCCGCCGCCGCCGCCGTCGTGAAAGTGGAAACAAATCGCCATTAACGCCGGCCACTAACCCTTCCACTTCATCTTCTAAGCCGGGCTATAAAGCACTTCCTTCTGCACCGATTGAGCCCTTTCACGCACACCGAGAACCACCGTAGCACGTGCACGATCTCGCCGTAGTTCCGTGCCATTCCGTCGCCGTTCGTGCCCGTTCCGGTGAGTCTCCGTCGCATCCGGTGACACCGGAGTACTCCTCAAGTCGTGACGCACCCGAAGGACTACTTCACCTCGCCGGAACTTCACCCAAACGCCGTCGCAGGGGTCTTCTTCTTCATCTCCGGCAGCATCTCTTCACCGTGTCGTCACCGAGCTAACGATCAACGTCGTCCATCGGATTTACATCCATCGGTTGAGGTTAGTCCACGTGTCCCTCTATATTAGAGACCAGCATAGTGTCGTTTAGATCTTGGCCGTTGAAATCAAAATGAACGCTTAGGATTGGTGCCACGTGCCTGTAGCCGGGATTGCCCACGTGAGCCTAAAACATGTGTTAGATGATAGCCGTTGGATGAGTATCGGATGGTCAAGAACTAGCCACGTAGCCTTAGCAACAGTAAACCCGATTTTCAACAGCGGCCGTTCGATCTTGATCGAATGGTTGATAGTGTGCCACGTAGCTCTTTTTACTGTAGCCCTAGATCTGATATTAATAGCGTAGAAATTCAAAGCAATCCGAGCCGTTAATTTTGAATCGGACGCTTTCGGTTTTGCGCGCGTGCGGTCGATGATCGCGAATGGCGTGTCGCACGGGAATCGAGGCGACAGAGGCGTCGGTGCTGTTGACGTCACCTGAATGATTATCGCCGTTAGATTTCGATCCGACGGTCACGATTGCGCCAAGTGTCAGCGTCGCAGTAACCGATCAAAGTGTCGGTGCAATCTCGACCACTGATCGTGTTTGCACGACTCTTGACGCATGACCGGAGTAATTAAATTGATATTCGATTTAATCTTCGCCGTTAGATCGTGATCCGAGGGCGGAGATGGTGCCACGTGTCACCGTCGCAGTAACCGAACCGAACCGTTGCACGAATCGTGGCCGTTCATTTTCAATCCGACAGTTGAGAATAATTCAACCTCTCGGTTGATGGTACGCCGACACATGTCACGGTTGGTGGATCGACACGTGTCAATGCTGACGTCAGCGGCTGACGTCATCGGTGGGGCCCACTTGTCAGTGCTGGCGCGGTCGATGATGACGTCATTAATAGCTGTGCTGACGTCATAATTCGGAATTTTCCGTATAAAAATAAATAAGGAAATTCGGTTTATTCTTTTTAATTTATTTTAAAACTTCAAATGCTTATAACTTTTGCGTTTTAACTCTGATTTGAGTGATTCCAATTTCTAAAAATTTGTAAAATCAAAATCTATTTAATGCTGAATTTTATGGAATTTTTAGAGATGAATTTGCCCTCTGAAAAATATATTTATTGTGTTTATGTTGATTGTAAATAGACGTTGATTTGCCGGAGGGTTGCGAGGGTGAATTTCCAGTGCAAGATTTGACTTCGGACCAAGACTCGCTGCTTTTTGAAGGCAAGTTATGCTTTGACCATGTTGCTCCTAAATTTTGAAATGTATTTTGTTTTAAACTATGCATGCTAATTCAACTAAAAATGACTTTAATTATTTTGGGTGAATTAGCTATTCAACCAAGTTGTTTATGCCACCTTGATATCATTTGTATGACATGATTCCTTGATAACCTAAGTTGGATAAATCTAGTTGGTTGATGATATATATTGTTCCAACACGGGAGGCTAGACCGTGAATAGTTGCTTAGCCATGCATGTACGTGAATCATTCTATTTGGATTACAAAATCAACACGGACTAAAGAATAGTGAATGTTTTTAAAATGAAATGTGGAATGATGTTGGTATTAACATTGACATGTAGAGGCTTGTGTGGTTCTACATGAAAGGTGAATATGAGCATGTGTTGCACTGTTAACAACTTGGGGTGGAATTGTTTTAGACTGGGGCAAGTGGACCGAGGCTTTGTGCCAGGTGGGCCTGTGTGGCAACTGTGGGATGGGATGAGTGTTGTGAGGGCTGTGTGCCAAATTGAGAGAAGGATGTCTTGCCTTGGTCAGTTAAGGACCTTACCTTGCAAGCCTTTGACCTGAGTTTCTCGTACAACCACATGTCTGAATGGGAAGACCTAGTTTAGTAGGATTCGATGTCTTACCTCCGATACCTCGGGGTGGCGATACACAGGGAATGGCAGTATGGGGAAGCGTGCACGTACTACGGCTTGGTACGAATCCAGCGGTGTTGTCGGTCCTATACTTGACTCTGAGTGAGGGAAGTGATAGTGAAGGCAACACGGAGAGGTTCTTAGGTGGAGACAGAAGTCTCTGAAAAACTTTGTTACGGTTAATCGCCTTTGTGGTGTGCAACTGTATCTTGTGGGTAAAGTGTACAAACCTCTGCAGAGTGTTAAAACTGTTCGAATAGCCGAGTCCACGGTACTGGACAATGCTCGGGGATTACAGTCAAGGGGTAGTGTTTGAAAATAAAATGGGGTGGTTGGCTGTGTGCCAAAATTGTGAAATGAAGTTGTCTAGAGACTGTGTGTCCAAAATATTGTGGAAAAACAACTTGTGTTATGTATATAATGATTACATGATTTTGATGCTTTCACTCTAAATGAGCAGTAGTTTAAAATATTGTTGCAAAAGCAAAATAACCAGTAAAGCCTTTCCTTGGTAATAAGCCATGCATGTAGTAAAATAGATATGCATTGTGCATGACTTGTTGAGTACGGTGTGTACTCACCCTTGCGGACAAACCTACCAGAAGAAGATACTACACCAGCCTACGAGGAGGAGTTTGTCGAGGAGCCAGGAAACTAGGGGCGAGCCTTCGTCGGAGCGACTGTGGAGAAGATGGAGCACCATGAAGATTGTTTTAATTCCGCTGTTGAACTATTAATTTTATGATATTGTAAGCCTTGCGTGGCACAACTATTGTAAGGATGACCATAAGGTCGTACACTCGTTTATATAAATGTTTGATGTACTTTATTTAATATTCCGCTGTGTATGATGTGATATTATACCCTGTTAGCCTGTGTGCACTAGCGCGATCCTGGACTAGTGCGGATTACACAGAGTGTCTGGATTCGCAAATTCGGGGCACGACACGTCTTCCCATCGTAGGGGTAGCGGCTCCGGTGCGGCAGGCGTCGTGGATGGTGTAGCGGCTCCGGTGCGGCAGGCGTCGTCGACGGTGTACCGGCTTCGGTGCGGCAGGCGTCATCGACGGTGGAATCGAGAGAGGCGGCTGCTAGGGTCTGGTGGAAGAGGAGCCGAGAGGGGACGTCGGGTTTGGATGCTTTGGTGTGGTGGAGTGGAGATGCTCCGGTGTGGGTTCGGAGGAGGATCTTTGCGAGAGGCGGTGGATCTGGTCTGGGTGTTAGGGTTCGGAGGAGGATGCTGCGAGAGGGGGCGGCGGATCTGAGTCTGGTGTTAGGGTTCGGAGGTGTTCTTTGCGGGGAGTGAGGAAGGAAGAAGCCGAGGAGTTGTCCTCCAAATGCCCTTCGGTCTTGGTTGCCCTTCCGGTGGATGTGAGGACAAAACTGAGATTTCGCGTCCAAAATCTCAGCAAGGCGGAGGCGAGGTGGCGGGCTTTTGACATTTGGCTTGAAGCAAGTGATGAAAAAACTTTGTTCTTTGTTTGACCATGATAGATTTTGATCTAGGCGGAGAGTCCTCTTAATATTTATCTAGTCTTATATGTTTATATGGGTTTCGGTATATTGAAATATAAGTAAAAGAGAAGATAGAGGATAGGCTCATTACATAAAAATGGAAATAGCCATAGCAAAAAAAGATAAAAAGGAGCATGAAACATTGTACGTAGCCTTTCATGAAATCAGCCACGAGTTCTTGACATTCTTTGTTCGGTTCATTGGATGAGGTTGAATGGAAGTAGATGATCCTGTACCATTTGGATGAGGTTGAATGGGATCGAGGACGTTGTGGATGAGCATTTGCATCTTGTTGGTCAGGAACATGACACTGGATGGAGCAACTCAATGCTCTGCTTTCTCCAAACAGGATGTCTTGATCGGTTAAGGCTCAATGCTCAATGCTCTGCTTCTATGAGATTTGTGAATTTTTATTACTTGTGTGCAGTAATTTTAATTAGCATCTTTTATTAAGTGTCTTGTAATTGGTAGAAAAATCTTATGCGATTCAATTAGGGTGTGTTAGGTTCATTGGATGAGGTTGAATGGAAGTAGATGATCCTGTACCATTTGGATGAGGTTGAATGGGATCGAGGGCGTTGTGGATGAGCATTTGCATCTTGTTGGTCGGGAACACAGACATGAAAGTAAGCTCGCCAACATTGTCCATACATCATCGGAAGTATTCACGAACATTATAGGAATTAATCTTTCCATGATTATATGGTAATCATGACTCTTCGTGCCATTTAGCATACTGTTGTGGTACTCATCAACGACGCCTTAGGTTCACAGATCCGGCTTGAAACTTGATGTTTTTCACCACACAAGGACTTCCTTCTTTTAGAGCTCTTAAGATGAAGGGCACGTGGCTTCCCCGCCGCCCCGCTTGGTCCTCCTCACCTCAAGACTTGGTCGATCGTGATATTTCACCATATCTCTTCGAGTTTGCACATTATCTTTGGTCTTGTCTTTGAAGTCTAAACACATCGACAATGCTTTTCGCAACCACTAGTAGAAATTGCTTTCTATGACTAATCATTATCGCCATGGAAGATGCAAAATTCGCCATAAAGAAACTTCGGACGTAATGTATGACTTAAATTAGTTTCATCACGTAGTCGCGCCATATATGTTCCTTTGCGACGAAACGGCAAATTTCGTGCACGTAAGCTTCCATCCATGACGAAACATGGTTCGTCACATAATCGATACCGCTTTTATGACAAAACTATAGCCACAAAGAATTTCAACAGACGCACAGAGGCCCATTTTCATCATAGAATTGCTTACCGTACCCAATGGCCGATGTGGCGGTAACGTGGCATTTGACGGTCACCGTGACGTGGCATGCACGCCGCAGATGACGCGGCGCCATTGCCGACGCCACGGTTCCAGATTCGCCGGTGCCACTCGTTAGGCTTCGCCGATGCCACATGTCATTATTGTCGACGCCACATGTCTTCCGTGATAAGAAGCCACGGTGGTTCATGCGACAGAACATGTGTCATATCATATGACAAATTTTATGTCAAGGTATAAAGCCTACCACTTATTTTTCAGGCAGCCCGTTATTTAGTGCAAGAACCGCCACATAGAAGTTGACATACAAGTTCACATAAGCACACATCATTATGTAACCACAATTTCACACCCACTAGTAGAAGTTATTACAGTAACCACAAGTTCACATAACCAAATTAGTCCACAACAGACTAGTTCACATAAGATCACATACACACAAGTTCACACAAATTTCGTATAATAGTTTGAGTAGATGGATTGATTTGAAGACTAGGATAGATCGAGTTAACTCCGGGACAAGTTCAAGATACGCCAAGGAGCAGATTATTCTCTTCCCTCCGTCAACTCGCGAACTCCCTTTGGTCTTCGCCAGCTTCATCTCGCAAGTTCACTTTCTTCTTGTGTGATGACGCCTTCATGGAGAATAGCTGAATTTTGTTTTTCAACCGCAAGATCTTCCTCAAGTGTTTTCACGATGTCGCCGATTTGGTGCAACAGATCTAGCCCAAAGATTCTTCAAAAATGTGTCATGGATACCTCGAGAGAACATCGACACAACCTTTGTACTAGATTTTGGTGGCTCACCATCAAGAATAAGTTCGCCAAAGATATTTTGCATATTTGATCTGCAAAATTGCAAGGATTGGACGAATATGGGAAAATAAATAGTAAATACATAAAATACACAAATTTAGCAATGGTGATAAGATATTCAAGAATCAACAACTAACAAGAAGCTACTAGGCGACAAGCTATAGGTAAGGAAATTTGGCAAACAGAAGATACCTTTGAGGACAACAATCATCGCTATCATACAAGCGTAACAAATAAAACAAGCAATGATCAACTTATGCCAAGAAAATGAGGTGATTTTTGGAAAAGGAATTATTAATCTATTGGCATAGGTAACAAGGAAAAAACTTTAGAACACACAATGTAGCAAGCATAATGCTAGGACTTACAATTGCAACTTTTGCAACGCTCACTCACCTTTGTTCTCCGGTATGGCATTCCTTGAAGACATCCACCGCATCCACCTCTCAAGGCCCTTGTTCTTCTCCTCTATTACAAGATGAAAATTACGTAACAATTATCTTCTCAAACTATTATACCGCATAAGTGGTTGTTGACTACACAAAATTATTCCTAGAAGATAACGGGCACTTACATATGCGGTAAGTGCGCAATATAGTCACAGATCCCAGAGTTGATGATACTTGACTTTAAAGCGTTTCTCTTGTTTTGTTCGAGATTTCTACAAGAGATGTATGTGTTAGACGAATCACGTATAGAAAATGAAAAAATATGTGATAAGATACCACATACCATGCTCTTGGATTTGACCACTTTGCAACAAGTTCTCCAATCGCTCATCACCATGCAAGGGATGTGGAGAGGTAGTTCTGATCTCATTAGCAGGGACACCATTGAAGTAGGCCTTCTTCAACTTATACCTGGTCTCCGGGATCCTGCATCGCAATACATCTACGATGCATCCTTTGTTGGCTTGTCATTTGTGTTAATGGTCAACCGTCCTCGGTGATGTGAATTGCAATCATTAATGAGTTACACTAGGTCATATCACAAGTGAATGTAGCACGTAGAGTGTAGATAGGCACTATGTACTAACTTGCCCATGAAGTTATCAAAATAGTCTTTCTCTCTCTTGTACTCTTTCCAATGATTGAGGACAGAACTTCAGCCCTAATGATAACACCACTCGATAACTTGGCGCTTGCACAGTTCATCTCGCCTCTTTCTCAAGCAACAACTATGGGCAATCTTCTTCCCATAGATCTAGTCATCTTGTCAAGCAATATTCTCGTTGGTGGCCTTGGATTTCTGACCCCTTTGTATAGGTACTACAGAGTATTCATTTAGATTGTTAACATTCATCAAATAGTGAAATCAAATTTAAAGTTACATGGAACTATAACTTGCCTTCATCATTGGCTTGGGTCTCTGGGTCTGGCCTCGCTTCTTCAAGTGGTCACGAACATCATCATTTGGATATGACCAATTCTAGGCTTGTTGGGGTCCTGTTCACATCATTGTCTCGAGGCATTTGTCCATTGCTCACATCTTCAAAGACCATTGTTTTGTGCCATCGAGGAAATTCTCATGCCCATTATCTTCAAAGACCATTGTTTTGTGCTACTAGAGGCAATTCTTCATGACCATTATCTTCAAGACCATTGTTTTGTGCTATTGGAGGCAATTCTTCATGCCCATTATCTTCAGCTTGGTGTAATGAGTTGCCTTTTCGATGACCTTGTTGAGACTCAGAGGTCTCCACCGTTAGGTCCACTCATCGTTAGGTCCTCCACCGTTAGTGGACCCGCCTCACTCTTTGATTGCTTCTTACCGGAGCCATATTGGGAATAGGCTTCCTCCTCTTTGTACAAAGCTTCTTTTGTTGTTCGCTTAGGAAACTACAAGAGAAACAACCTACTTGTAAGCATATGCATAAATTAACAAGAGTCTATATACAAATAAAAAACAAGTTGTAAGCATGTGCATTGCAAATATCCTAGCCCCTCAACCAAGATAGAAGAAGCACCGATCCTTAGGGTACGTTGCTCCTTGTCTAAGCAATCATCATCATCTCCCTCAACCTCATGTTCATCTTTAGGATATACTGATGAATCGTAACCTTCACCATGACTACTCTTGTTGCCCGATTTTTTCCTTTGCGTATGCAGTTCTCATGACATATTTTTAATAGTGGATGCTATATCTTTTGCCAAGTTCTTCCATCCTTCTTTATTCTCCAAGATATTGGCATGTCATTTTCTCAGATTCGTAGTGCGTGTTCTTACTGTGAATAAACAGATTGCAACGATAATAATACCATTCATGGAGTGAATTATGGAGTAATGTTGGTGGTAATAGTGCATTTTATAATCCATATACACTCTGTGGATTAACTATGGGGAACATTACGTAAAAGATATGCCTAATCGACAGAATAAGAAGAAGAAAATGAAGAACCTAGTTCGTGTTGGATGTATTTGGTGTACCCTGCGTTAATGCTGTCTGCCTTTCCCATCAGGTGAAGCGGTCCGCTGTTTGCGGCCTTGTAACATCCTCAAATTTGATAAATTTAAATTTTATAATTTATTCTGAATTTTGAGAATTTGGAATTTATTTGGATTTAAATTGAATTTCGGAAATAACTCCTATTCTAAATTAATTTAATAATGAAAAGTTTTAATAAAATAAAAGTGTAAATATTTTATTTGAGTTCAAAATGACTTAAAATATTTTCTCGAATTTTTCTAGTATTTTCTCGATATTTTGAAGCCTTAAATAATTAAAAGGAATATTCGGATTATTTTTATTAAAAGTGATTAATATTTGATGAACAAGAACGGTCGAGCTCATTATCGTAGGCGCCGAAACCCCACGCGCCGCTGAATTTTGCCGACCGTGACGGTATACCGTGATCGTCTGTCGCTTCGCTGCTTTGCACCGCTGATCGCCGCTATGATTTGCGAGAAGGCCACGCCGCCGCCTTTCATGCGAATGAAACGTCGCCGCCGCCGCCGCGGCGTCTGAGTGGAAACCGCCGCCATTAACGCCGCCACTAACCCTTCCACTTCATCTTCTAAGCCGCTATAAAGCACTTCCTTCGCACCATTGAGCCCTTTCACGCACACCGAGAACCACCGTAGCACGGCACGATCTCGCCAGAGTTCCGCCATTCCGCCGCCGTCAGCTCGCCCGGTGAGTTCCGTCGATCCGGTGACACCGAGTACTCTCAAGTCGTGACGCATTCAAGGACTACTTCACCTCGCCGAACTTCACCCAAACGCCGTCAGCAGGGTCTTCTTCATCTCTCAAAAGATCTCTTCACCGTGTCGTCACCGAGCTAACGATCAACGTCACCATCGGATTTACATCCATCGGTTGAGGTTAGTCCACGGTTCCTCATATTAGAGACCAATAGTGTCGCTAGATCTTGGCCGCTGAAATCAAAATGAACGCTTAGGATTGGTGCCACGCGCTCGTAGTCGGATTGCCCACGTGAGCCTAAAATGTGTTAGATGATAGCCGCTGGATGAGTATCGGATGGTCAAGAACCAGCCACGTAGCTTAGCAACAAAGAACCCGATTTTCATCAATGGCCGCTCGATCTGATCGAATGGTTGATAGTGTTACGTAGCTCTTTTTATCAGAGCCCCAGATCCGATATTAATAGCGTAGAAATTCAAAGCAATCCGAGCCGCTAATTTTGAATCGACGCCGGATTTGGCGCCGCGCGTCGGCCCGAAGCATCGAGCGGGCTGTCGCACGGGAATCGAGGCGACGAGGCGCTTGCGGCCGCTGACGCCACCGATGATTATCGCCGTAGATTTCGATCCGACGGCCACGATTGCCAAGTGTCGGGCTTCAAAGAATCATCAAAGTGTTCGCAATCTCGACAACCGATCGTGTTTGCACGACTCTTGACGCATGACCGGAGTAATTAAATTGATATTCGACAATCTTCGCCGTTAGATCGTGATCCGGGGCGAGATGGTGCCACGGTCACCGTCGCAAGAATCGAACCGAACCGCTGACGTAATCGTGGCGCTCATTTTCAATCCGACAGCTTGAGAATAATTCAACCTCTTGCTGATGGTACTTAACACGTCACTTGCTGGTGGATCGACATTTGTCATCGCCGACGCCGTACCGACGCTATCGGGGGGCCCACTTGTCGCTGTCGGGCGCGGCCGATGATGACGCCATTAATAGCTGTGTTGACGCATAATTCGGAATTTTCCGTGATAAAATAAATAAGGAAATTCGGTTTATTCTTTTTAATTTATTTTAAAACTTCAAATGCTTATAACTTTTATGCTTTTAACTCGATTTGAGATTCCAATTTCAAAAATTGTAAAATCAAAATCTATTTAATGCTGAATTTTATGGAATTTTAGAGATGAATTTGCCTCTGAAAAATATATTTATTGTGTTTATGTTGATGAAATAGACGCTGATTCCGGAGGGTTGCGAGGGTGAATTTCAAAGGCAAGATTTGACTTCGACCAAGACTCGCTGCTTTTGAAGGCAAGTTATGCTTTGACCATGTTGCTCCTAAATTTTGAAATGTATTTTGTTTTATAACTATGCATGCTAATTCAACTAAAAATGACTTTAATTATTTTGGGTGAATTAGCTATTCAACCAAGTTGTTTATGCCACCTTGATATCATTTGTATGACATGATTCCTTGATAACCTAAGTTGGATAAATCTAGTTGGTTGATGATATATATTGTTCCAACACGGAGGCTAGACCGTGAATAGTTGCTTAGCCATGCATGTACGTGAATCATTCTATTTGGATTACAAAATCAACACGGACTAAAGAATAGTGAATGTTTTTAAATGAAATGTGGAATGATGTTAGATTAATATTGACATGTAGAGGCTTGTGTGGTTCTACATGAAAGGTGAATATGAGCATGTGTTGCATGTTAACAACTTGGGGTGGAATTGTTTTAGACTGGGGTGGACCGAGGCTTTGTGCTGTGGGTTGTGTGGCAATCGTGGGATGGGATGAGGTTGTGAGGGTCTGGTGCCAATTGAGAGAAGGATGTCTTGCCTTGGTCATTAAGGACCTTACCTTGCAAGCCTTTGACCCGGTTTTCGACAACCACATGTCTCGAATGGGAAGACCTAGTTTAGTAGGATTCGATGTCTTACCGATACTGGGTGGGAAGCATACTGGGGTAATCAGATAGAGCGTGTCTGCATACTTTGGCTTACTCATTCAACGGTGTTGTCGGTCCTATACTGCTCGAGGAGGGAAGTGATAGTGAAGGCAACACTGAGAGGTTCTTAGGTGGAGACAAGTCTCGAAAACTTTGTTACTAAGTAATCGCCTTTGTGGTGTGCAATCAGATCTTGTGGGTAAAGTGTACAAACTTCCGCAGAGTGTTAAACTGCTCGAATAGCCAGTCCACAGATCGACAATGCTCGGGATTATAACAAGGGGTAGTGTTTGAAAATAAATGGGGTGGTTGGTCGTGTGCCAAAATTGTGAAATGAAGTTGTCAGAGACCTGGTGTCCAAAATATTGTGGAAAAACAACTTGTGTTATGTATATAATGATTACATGATTTTGATGCTTTCACTCTAAATGAGCAAGAGTTTAAAATATTGTTGCAAAAGCAAAATAACCAAGAAAGCCTTTTCCTTGGTAATAAGCCATGCATGTAGTAAAATAGATATGCATTGTGCATGACTTGTTGAGTACATGTGTACTCACCTCATTGCGGACAAACCTACCGTAAGAAGATACTACACCACTTACGAGGAGGAGTTTGTCGAGGAGCCAGAAACTAGGGGCGAGCCTTCGCTTGAGCGATCGCGGGAGAAGATGGAGCACCATGAAGATTGTTTTAATTCACCGTTGAACTATTAATTTTATGATATTGTAAGCCTATGCGGCACAACTATTGTAAGGATGACCATAAGGTCGCATACACTCGCTTATATAAATGTTTGATGTACTTTATTTAATATTCCGCCGTATGATGTGATATTATACCGTTAGCCTGTAGTGCACTAGCGCGATCCTCGACTAGTGATTACACGAGTGTCCGGATTCTAAATTGGGCACGGCACGCCTTCCCATCGTAGGGTAGCGTTCCGGCATGCAGCGCCGTGGATGGTGTAGCGGCTCTCGGCAGTAGGCCGCCGACGGTGTACCGGCCTTGGTGCGGGCAAAGGCCATCGACGGTGGAATCGAGAGAGGCGTCTAGGGTCGTGGAAGAGGAGCCGAGAGGGACGCTGTTGATGATGCTTTGGTGTGGTGGAGGGAGATGTCTGTGGGTTCGGAGGAGGATGCTGCGAGAGGGGCTGGATCTCGAGCGCCGTTAGGTTGGAGGAGGATGCCGCGAGAGGGGGCGGATCCGGAAAGTGCCGTAGGGTTCGGAGGTGTTGCTGCGAGTGAGGGAAGGAAGAAGCCGAGGAGTTGTCCTCCAAATGCCCTTCTATATGGATTTGCCCTTCTGGGATGAGGACAAACTGAGATTTCGGCCCAAAATCTCAAAGCGGGAGCGAGGTGGCGGGCTTTTTGACATTTGGCGCAAGCAAGTGATGAAAAACTTTGTTCTTTGTTTGACCATGATAGATTTTGATCTAGGCGGAGAGTCCTCTTAATATTTATCTAGTCTTATATGTTTATATGGGTTTCGATATTGAAATATAAATGTAAAAGAGAAGATAGAGGATAGGCTCATTACATAAAAATGGAAATAGCCATAGCAAAAAAGATAAAAAGGAGCATGAAACATTAATACGTAGCCTTTCATGAAATCAGCCTGAAGTTCTTGACATTGCTGTTTCTTCATTGGATGAGGTTGAATGGAAGATGATCCTACTCATTTGGATGAGGTTGAATGGGATCGAGATTGCCAGGATGAGCATTTGCATCTTGTTGGTCGTGAACATGACAATCGGATGGAGCAACTCAATGCTTTCTCCAAACAGGATGTCTTGATCTCTAAGGCTCAATGCTCAATGCTCGCTTTATGAGATTTGTGAATTTTTATTACTTGTGCAGTAATTTTAATTAGCATCTTTATTCGTGTCTTGTAATTGGTAGAAAAATCTGTACCATTCAATTAGGGTGTGTTCGTTCATTGGATGAGGTTGAATGGAAGTAGATGATCCTGTACCATTTGGATGAGGTTGAATGGGATCGAGGACGCTGTGGATGAGCATTTGCATCTTGTTGGTCGTGAACATGACACCGATGGAGCAACTCAATGCTCGCTTTCTCCAAACAGATGGCTTGCTCGCTAAGGCTCAATGCTCAATGCTCGCTTCTATGAGATTTGTGAATTTTATTACTTGTGTGCAGAATTTTAATTAGCATCTTTTATTCGTGTCTTGTAATTGGTAGGAAAATCTTGTACGATTCAATTAGGGTGTGTTCGGTTCATTGGATGAGGTTGAATGGGAGTAGATGATCCTGCACTCATTTGGATGAGGTTGAATGGGATCGAGGACGCCAGGATGAGCATTTGCATCTTGTTGGTCGTGAACATGACACCGGATGGAGCAACTCAATGCTCGCTTTCTCCAAACAGATGGCTTGGTGGGTTAAGGCTCAATGCTCGCTTCTATGAGATTTGTGAATTTTATTACTTGGTGCAGTAATTTTAATTAGCATCTTTATTCGTGTCTTGTAATTGGTAGAAAATCTTGTATTTTCAATTAGGGTGTGTTCGGTTCATTGGATGAGGTTGAATGGGAGTAGATGATCCCATTTACTCAATGCTCGCTTTCTCTAAACAAGATGGCTTGCCCTAAGGCTCAATGCTCTACTTTATGATCGGTATTAATGCTATCGACAGTATCAAACCAAGATAAGACATAGAGCTACTTTGTACCTGTTTAGGCACTAAAATGGTATATACCGATCATATCAACGGTATTTACAAATATTGATAACTACATAGTGCATACAACATACACTAAACCGCACTTTTTAAGACCAATTGAAACACTCTAGAAATGTATTGAAACTTCATCATAAATCGCAGACTTTTTAAGACCAATTGAAATATCAATTTGTACCCATGGGTACCCAATGGGTATCCCACATGTGGACCCCAATTGTCGCGACACAATATCCTATCGCTGTGGTATATGCGATTGTCTCGGCTGACCGTCAGGCCTGGCGCCGGCGTCATAGTTCCCCGCCCATGTCCCACTGTCTCCAGGTCACAGGCGTCTGCAGGCTCCTCGGCCGACGCCAAAATCGAATCGCCTGACGCCCGCCTCCTAAGTCCTAACCCTAATCAGGCACTGTGCCCACCCCCTCCTCGCCTCCTTTCAGATCCTCAGGCCTCCCATTCTGCTCTGTTTCTCCTTCTCCCACGGGAGGTCCTCTGTCTCACACGCCTAACGCCCCGATCTCCTTCGTTTCACATCGCTACCATGTACGACAATTTGATTCTCCTCGGCCTCAATTCCTACCCGCCACCCCTAATGAAAAGAGTAGGTTATTCTAGAAGCATTTACGTTCTTCAATTTAAGGACTCGATTGATCATTTCTACCACATGGTGCAAGATGATTCATTATTACTTTATTTTTGTCTACTTTCAATGCTTGAACAATGTAACAAGCAAATCCTTGTTAGTCCCATATTTGAGTTGATATATACAATAGAGTCGCTTATTCTCTTTGTTGCTATTTGTCGATGCCTATTTGATATTCACTAACAAAACTAGTGCCATATATGTAATCTCAATTTTTACATTTCATTAGAACCTCTCTGTGTTCATCAAGAGAGGTTTCAAAGACCATACAAGAGTGCAATCAAATGAATGGTTCTCATTTTATGCATAAGCATGTTGTATGCATAAGCATGCCTTTTGTGCTTACAATTAAATTCTAAACTTGTTGGGCTTGATATTTTGTATGCATAAGCATGTTGTTCTTGTGCTTAATTTTGAGTATGTCACGACAATCAATTCATAACCTCAATGCTGCAGACAGATCAAGCCGTGGAAAACAACTAATTCTAAGGAGAACTCAAGTATCCAATCAAGGTCGTTGTTGTTAATTTGGTTTTAGGTTTGTGTTATGCATTAGCTATACTAGGAACAAATATTAATCTGTAGTTGTACATGTAGATGGACAAGGATCAGAAAACGAGTAAAGGCTTCTATGGACAGTAAAAGAAATAGAGGGCATCGATCCGACCTTAACAAAATTGTAAAAGATAATTTTAGTCCTAACACAAGTCAATGTGCCAATGAACTCAATAGCGTGTAGATTAACATCGAAACTGTAGCTCGCAGTTTAGAGCAAGTTGCCATACATTCTCATGAACTGATGCAAGGAGATGAAGTAGATCCTGCAGAGGATGTAGACCCTGGGTTGTGTCTTCCCTATGACTACCAGAGTGATGATGAGGGTAAACGTTGTGATTGGCAGTATCGTGAAGATGAGGGTATCGAAATTGATAGTGATGATTCGGGAGTGTTTTAGTCTTGTATTAATGTTAAGACGGATAAGACTTATTATGTATAATGTAATGATGTTAAGACTGGTTAAGACTTATTATGTATAATGTAATGATGTTAAGACTTGTTAAGATATTGTAATGTCATAAGACTTGTTAGATCGAATTTTGAACTTTGATCCGGCCGCATATTCAATTTTGTTTTGTTTTGATTTTGTCTCAAGACATGATTGTGTGTGATTTTATCCCCATGTCTTGCAAACGGTGTGGGATGTAGATGGGATGATGGATACAAGGGAGACAATTCACAACTGTACATCGCAAGGTGAAACAATTCATGGAATTTGTTAGACAAAGATTTGATGAACACATCAAAATACTTTGCCCATGTCGAGATGTCTTAATCAATTACGCCTCAAAGAAGAAGTGCATGACCACATACATATTTTTGGGATGTCACTACATACACTCTGGTGGATTCATCATGGGGAATCATTGATGTCAAGTTGTTGAATATTCAGAAAGGTGCATGAATCGATAATGATGATGGGATAGATGTTGGCATGACATGACGACGATTTATAATGGAGTGCCGAGTTGATAGGAGAACCTACACAAATAAGAGGAAGATGGATAAAGAACCAAAGTTTGCTAGAGTCCTTGAAGATGGGTTATCACTTTGCTCCGGATCTAACCATTCAAGATTCTCCTTTCGTGAGGTTGCTCCATATGAAGTCTTATTATCGAATCAGAATAGGGCTTTTACCGCATTATTGAAGCTATTGTCCTCAAGATTCCCTCAATGCCACCATCAAATCATATGATGAGGCAAAGAAATATCTTCGTGAATTGGGCCTTGATATAACTCGATCCATGTGTGCAAGAATAATTGTGTGTTGTTTCTAAGGAATATGCCAATATGGATTTGTGCCCAATATGCGATGAATCTAGATGGGAAGATGCAGATGGTAGCAAGCGGTTCTCATAAGGTATTGAGGCATTTTCCACTTATACCAAGGTTGAAGAGGATCTTTGCCTCAAAACTAACAAATGAGGACACCCAATGGCACAAGATGAAGGACGTTGGTGGACAATGAAATGAGCCATCCAAGAGATGGGGAGGCATGGAAGGACTTCGACGAAGTATCCAACTTTGCAGAAGATGCAAGGAACTTGAGGCTTGCCCTAGCCACGATGGTTTCAATCCATTTGGCAACATGAGCACGTCAGATAGCATGTGGCCTGTGCTTGTTAGACCTTTAAGTCCGCCACCATGGGAATGCATCGATCCATCGAATCGCATGATGTCATTACTAATCCCGTGTCCAACATCTCCGGAAAGGATTTTGATTTATTCTGGAGCCTCTTATAGAAGAATTGCTTGAACTGGGAGGGTGTCGTAAATATGATGCATTTAGTGCGCAAAGTTCAATCTTCGTACATCGGTTATGGTGCATACATGATTATCCAGCTTTGAGCACCTTGTCGTATTAACTACAAAAGGATATTATGCATGTATTCATTGCGATAAAAACCCATTGTCACGACTAAGGAATAAGATAGGTTACCTTGGCCACCGTCATACCTTCCAAGGACACACGATGGCGTAAGAAGCTTGGCTTTTGATGGACATCATGAAACCAGATGAGCCAAGAAAGTTCAAGATAGAGGAGGTCCGGATGAACTAGAGAAGGTGAAAGATGTCAAGCCGTAAGCATGCTACAAGTAAGAAAAGAAAGCATGGAGAGAATGGAGGGCCACTAATTTTCAGCCAGAAAGTAGGTATGTGAAGTCAGCCGATTGGAAAGACTTGAAGTCGCCATATGTTCTTGATGTGATGCACATAGAAAAATATATGTGACAACCTTCGGGCACATTGCTCAAAATCGAGGGCAAGACAAAGGACACACCAATGCTAGGCTGGATTTGCATGATATGGGCATAAGGCATGACTTGCACTTACAAAGAAGATGGCAATTGGTTCAGATCCCACAAGCTTGCTATGTCTTGAAGAAGGAACAAAGAATTGAGTTTTGCAAGTTCCTCAAAGGTGTCAAGTTTCCACATGGATATGCAACCAACATAGCAAGATGCATAAGTGCGGATGGTTCTAAGGTACAGGGCTGAAAACTCATGATTGCCATGTCCTTCTCAAGAAGAATCATACCCGCCAAGATAAGAGGATTTTAGGCAAGGATGTATACCAAGCAATTGCAGCTCCTGAACTTTTGGAATTGTGTAGAAATCTGAGGATAGATGTTGTGAAACTACCAAAAAAGATATCCCACTAATCCTATGCAAGCTTGAGAAAATTTTTCACGTACTTCTTTGACGTGATGGTGCACTTGGCTGTCCATCTACCGATGAGGCACCGCTTAGAGGACTCAGACAATATGGATGGATGTACCCAATAGAACGCAACGATCGGGCACTTTCAAGAATTCGATGAGGAACAGGCTAGGCTCAAGGATCAATTGCCGAGGCTTATGTAGCAAGTGACACCTTGACATTTTGTTCAAGGTACATGGAGGATGTTGATACTAGATTTAATCCGGACGCTTGTAGTGGAGATGAGCCATTCGATGGTGACACCTCTGCTTTATGCATGGTGTTAAACTCATAGGAGCCAATAGGGTACAAGACATCGATGATAAAGTCATGGCCTCAGCTAGTTTGGTATGTGCTAAATAACCTGAGGAGGTTGAGCCATATTTGGAGTAAGTTTTATTTATATATGCTGATTTGTCTTTCGTATTACATATAAATTTTACCTAATGATTGTGTCACTATGTCATGCAAAGATGTACAAGAGAAGAGTTAGAGAAAGAAGAGGCACATGATGTTGACAAAAGGCTTCAAAAAGGATTTCCTAAATGGTTTAGGAGTCATGTAAGTAATATATAGTTTATGAATAGCAATTTTGTATGAATTTTCACATTGAGATGACTTGTGTACTTTCCTTGTATCTCGATCAAGAAGTCGGAAAGACAAACCAAAAGAGGTCAATGAAGGATCAGATAATCATCATGTGGTCCGATCTCCGAGTCAAGAGTCAGGCAACTTGCATTGTAAATGGAGTCCGATATAGCACCGTGGATCGTGGAATACCTCCGCATACGTAATAGTGGTGTCATGACCGATGGTACACATGATGGGGAGAACATTGAATTTTATGGTGTCCTTAGGGAGATTATTGATTTGCAATATAACTCCACTCTAGATGTCCGCTTCGGCTTGGTTCTATTCCGATGTGATTGGTTCAATCTTTGGCAAGACGAGAGGCGCTAGAGATGATGGACATTTCAAATCCATCAACATCCAATATTCTCGTACAAGTCCACCCTTTCATTTTAGCAACTCAATTGAAAAAGATATTTTACTTGCGTGACACCTCTTTGGGCATAGGATGGCTTAATTGTGTAAATTTGAACATAGGATATGTATAATGTGGCTCAAGAGGATGATCACTGCTCGACGACAATTAAGATGACCATTGCTCGATACACAGAGCATGAAGTGCAAGAAGGTGATTCCGAGGAAGTTCTCGCACTATTGGCGTGATGTTGGAGAAGTCACTATTATTGAAGCTAATTTAGAAGACCTTGTAGTAAGTAATAGGCAAGTTAACATGTCCCAAGACAAAGGGATGAAATGTCAAGATGACATCAGACAGTAGATTGTAGTGACAAGTACAACTTAAATGCGTAAGATGACATGTCGATGATGATTAATTTGTATTTTGTTATTTTTAGTTTTAGTGATCGGTATGTTCACTGCTGCTACCACAGTACTTGATATCCATTTGATCGCAAATGCAACTCTTCTTACTAGTCTCCACTGATCTCTTGTTTCCGCATGGTAGTTTTGTTTGATGCTTGGTATCCTAACTAGCTAGATTGATTCAATGCATGTAGACAGTATAACCCACATATGTTTTGTTCAACTCGATTGTTCACTCCGCTTGCCAGCCACTGCATTTGATATCCATTTGACCTAAAATGCAACTCTTCTTACTAGTCTCCAACTGATCTCTTGTTTCTACATGGTAGTTTTTGTTTGAGCGCTTGGTATCTGAACTAGCTAGATTGATTCACGTATGTAGCATGTATAACCCACATATGTTTGGAGTTGTCATGAAATGCCCCCTGTTCTAATTTTTGACGCTTGAATATGTACTTGCAAATACACCATATATACTTCAAAAAGAGAAGAGCAGGCACGACGACTAGACAAGAGCAAGATCATGTTAATCGCCGATTAGCATCGCCTCGATAGCTTCGTCCAATCACATGTATTAAGACTCAATAATGGTAGGCCACCAAAGACACCCGACACACGTCCAAAAACTAGATTTCCAAAGTGGTCTAACATCGCAATTACTTCAATGGAAATGATTGTCCAAACGGTATGTCCATCCCTTGTGTTGTGACCCGCAAGCGTGACTCATGTCTAACCTCCACTAAGCCAAGATTGTGGTTTCGCCGTATCCTATTTTATCGCTTAACCAATCACAATAAAAAGAAAGTTACTCTCAATTCCTTTCGCCGCCAAACTTAATCTCCACTATGTTTTGAAGAATGCCATAATATCTTGGTTTATCGACCATCCGCACCTCCGCAGAGTGACAACTCCGCCTTTATTATGTCGCTTGAGGATGGCTTGCATCTAACGATGCAAGACGTAAAGTGAAACATTCACATTGTATCGCAAACTTTCTTATGGTCGTATACCATGCGATAGCCAAGGTCCTCATGGACAAAGGATCACGCATGCAATCGCAAATGTCGGGAATACAATTCAATATGGATGATAAGAAATTAGGACCACATAAACCAGCTGTAATAAGAAATATACGTGTTGTCGAAACCAAGTCACGGTTAGGACCACCACGAAACCATTGCGCCGAAAGTTGTCAAATTGTGCACTTGTAGGTTTTCGCGACGATTCCATTGTTGTTGATCAAACAACCTACATTTTAATCGATTCATTTAGGTTGTAACAGACAAACAAGTTATAAATAAATGACAAGTACTTACAGAAATATTGTTCCATTTCTCGAATGTTGAGTACATGTATAATGCTGCTTCATTCCACTCTTCGCGAGATGTTTCATGATTCAACTAGCCCCCGATAACGTGTCCATGTCCTCGAATATGTGAAGATCGAAACCATGTGTTTCATCCGATGGTTGGTATCTCGAATATGAGCATTAATGTTGTGCTCATATGAAAAATATGTACTCGAGAAATATGAAATCTCTTTAAGAAAAATGCTTCAAGCGATGCAGCCTTTAACTTGTGCTTTGTTACCCATAATTGCCCTAATTTTCTTAAGATTTCATTCTATCAAATACATCCATCGATATTGTACCTACCACCAACCTCCGCTTTGTACTCGGAGATGTACCAACAAATGTTGCATTGCATTCATGAAACCTAGGAATAACTTCTCCATCTTGCATACTAGCACATGTATAACTTTCTTCAACTTTTGCATCATTGATTTCTTAATTTCTTCAACATATCCTGTCAGACATGAAAGTAAGCTCGCCAACATTGTCCATACATCATCGGAAGTATTCACGAACATTATAGGAATTAATCTTTCCATGATTATATGGTAATCATGACTCTTCGTGCCATTTAGCATACTGTTGTGGTACTCATCAACGACGCCTTAGGTTCACAGATCCGGCTTGAAACTTGATGTTTTTCACCACACAAGGACTTCCTTCTTTTAGAGCTCTTAAGATGAAGGGCACGTGGCTTCCCCGCCGCCCCGCTTGGTCCTCCTCACCTCAAGACTTGGTCGATCGTGATATTTCACCATATCTCTTCGAGTTTGCACATTATCTTTGGTCTTGTCTTTGAAGTCTAAACACATCGACAATGCTTTTCGCAACCACTAGTAGAAATTGCTTTCTATGACTAATCATTATCGCCATGGAAGATGCAAAATTCGCCATAAAGAAACTTCGGACGTAATGTATGACTTAAATTAGTTTCATCACGTAGTCGCGCCATATATGTTCCTTTGCGACGAAACGGCAAATTTCGTGCACGTAAGCTTCCATCCATGACGAAACATGGTTCGTCACATAATCGATACCGCTTTTATGACAAAACTATAGCCACAAAGAATTTCAACAGACGCACAGAGGCCCATTTTCATCATAGAATTGCTTACCGTACCCAATGGCCGATGTGGCGGTAACGTGGCATTTGACGGTCACCGTGACGTGGCATGCACGCCGCAGATGACGCGGCGCCATTGCCGACGCCACGGTTCCAGATTCGCCGGTGCCACTCGTTAGGCTTCGCCGATGCCACATGTCATTATTGTCGACGCCACATGTCTTCCGTGATAAGAAGCCACGGTGGTTCATGCGACAGAACATGTGTCATATCATATGACAAATTTTATGTCAAGGTATAAAGCCTACCACTTATTTTTCAGGCAGCCCGTTATTTAGTGCAAGAACCGCCACATAGAAGTTGACATACAAGTTCACATAAGCACACATCATTATGTAACCACAATTTCACACCCACTAGTAGAAGTTATTACAGTAACCACAAGTTCACATAACCAAATTAGTCCACAACAGACTAGTTCACATAAGATCACATACACACAAGTTCACACAAATTTCGTATAATAGTTTGAGTAGATGGATTGATTTGAAGACTAGGATAGATCGAGTTAACTCCGGGACAAGTTCAAGATACGCCAAGGAGCAGATTATTCTCTTCCCTCCGTCAACTCGCGAACTCCCTTTGGTCTTCGCCAGCTTCATCTCGCAAGTTCACTTTCTTCTTGTGTGATGACGCCTTCATGGAGAATAGCTGAATTTTGTTTTTCAACCGCAAGATCTTCCTCAAGTGTTTTCACGATGTCGCCGATTTGGTGCAACAGATCTAGCCCAAAGATTCTTCAAAAATGTGTCATGGATACCTCGAGAGAACATCGACACAACCTTTGTACTAGATTTTGGTGGCTCACCATCAAGAATAAGTTCGCCAAAGATATTTTGCATATTTGATCTGCAAAATTGCAAGGATTGGACGAATATGGGAAAATAAATAGTAAATACATAAAATACACAAATTTAGCAATGGTGATAAGATATTCAAGAATCAACAACTAACAAGAAGCTACTAGGCGACAAGCTATAGGTAAGGAAATTTGGCAAACAGAAGATACCTTTGAGGACAACAATCATCGCTATCATACAAGCGTAACAAATAAAACAAGCAATGATCAACTTATGCCAAGAAAATGAGGTGATTTTTGGAAAAGGAATTATTAATCTATTGGCATAGGTAACAAGGAAAAAACTTTAGAACACACAATGTAGCAAGCATAATGCTAGGACTTACAATTGCAACTTTTGCAACGCTCACTCACCTTTGTTCTCCGGTATGGCATTCCTTGAAGACATCCACCGCATCCACCTCTCAAGGCCCTTGTTCTTCTCCTCTATTACAAGATGAAAATTACGTAACAATTATCTTCTCAAACTATTATACCGCATAAGTGGTTGTTGACTACACAAAATTATTCCTAGAAGATAACGGGCACTTACATATGCGGTAAGTGCGCAATATAGTCACAGATCCCAGAGTTGATGATACTTGACTTTAAAGCGTTTCTCTTGTTTTGTTCGAGATTTCTACAAGAGATGTATGTGTTAGACGAATCACGTATAGAAAATGAAAAAATATGTGATAAGATACCACATACCATGCTCTTGGATTTGACCACTTTGCAACAAGTTCTCCAATCGCTCATCACCATGCAAGGGATGTGGAGAGGTAGTTCTGATCTCATTAGCAGGGACACCATTGAAGTAGGCCTTCTTCAACTTATACCTGGTCTCCGGGATCCTGCATCGCAATACATCTACGATGCATCCTTTGTTGGCTTGTCATTTGTGTTAATGGTCAACCGTCCTCGGTGATGTGAATTGCAATCATTAATGAGTTACACTAGGTCATATCACAAGTGAATGTAGCACGTAGAGTGTAGATAGGCACTATGTACTAACTTGCCCATGAAGTTATCAAAATAGTCTTTCTCTCTCTTGTACTCTTTCCAATGATTGAGGACAGAACTTCAGCCCTAATGATAACACCACTCGATAACTTGGCGCTTGCACAGTTCATCTCGCCTCTTTCTCAAGCAACAACTATGGGCAATCTTCTTCCCATAGATCTAGTCATCTTGTCAAGCAATATTCTCGTTGGTGGCCTTGGATTTCTGACCCCTTTGTATAGGTACTACAGAGTATTCATTTAGATTGTTAACATTCATCAAATAGTGAAATCAAATTTAAAGTTACATGGAACTATAACTTGCCTTCATCATTGGCTTGGGTCTCTGGGTCTGGCCTCGCTTCTTCAAGTGGTCACGAACATCATCATTTGGATATGACCAATTCTAGGCTTGTTGGGGTCCTGTTCACATCATTGTCTCGAGGCATTTGTCCATTGCTCACATCTTCAAAGACCATTGTTTTGTGCCATCGAGGAAATTCTCATGCCCATTATCTTCAAAGACCATTGTTTTGTGCTACTAGAGGCAATTCTTCATGACCATTATCTTCAAGACCATTGTTTTGTGCTATTGGAGGCAATTCTTCATGCCCATTATCTTCAGCTTGGTGTAATGAGTTGCCTTTTCGATGACCTTGTTGAGACTCAGAGGTCTCCACCGTTAGGTCCACTCATCGTTAGGTCCTCCACCGTTAGTGGACCCGCCTCACTCTTTGATTGCTTCTTACCGGAGCCATATTGGGAATAGGCTTCCTCCTCTTTGTACAAAGCTTCTTTTGTTGTTCGCTTAGGAAACTACAAGAGAAACAACCTACTTGTAAGCATATGCATAAATTAACAAGAGTCTATATACAAATAAAAAACAAGTTGTAAGCATGTGCATTGCAAATATCCTAGCCCCTCAACCAAGATAGAAGAAGCACCGATCCTTAGGGTACGTTGCTCCTTGTCTAAGCAATCATCATCATCTCCCTCAACCTCATGTTCATCTTTAGGATATACTGATGAATCGTAACCTTCACCATGACTACTCTTGTTGCCCGATTTTTTCCTTTGCGTATGCAGTTCTCATGACATATTTTTAATAGTGGATGCTATATCTTTTGCCAAGTTCTTCCATCCTTCTTTATTCTCCAAGATATTGGCATGTCATTTTCTCAGATTCGTAGTGCGTGTTCTTACTGTGAATAAACAGATTGCAACGATAATAATACCATTCATGGAGTGAATTATGGAGTAATGTTGGTGGTAATAGTGCATTTTATAATCCATATACACTCTGTGGATTAACTATGGGGAACATTACGTAAAAGATATGCCTAATCGACAGAATAAGAAGAAGAAAATGAAGAACCTAGTTCGTGTTGGATGTATTTGGTGTACCCTGCGTTAATGCTGTCTGCCTTTCCCATCAGGTGAAGCGGTCCGCTGTTTGCGGCCTTGTAACATCCTCAAATTTGATAAATTTAAATTTTATAATTTATTCTGAATTTTGAGAATTTGGAATTTATTTGGATTTAAATTGAATTTCGGAAATAACTCCTATTCTAAATTAATTTAATAATGAAAAGTTTTAATAAAATAAAAGTGTAAATATTTTATTTGAGTTCAAAATGACTTAAAATATTTTCTCGAATTTTTCTAGTATTTTCTCGATATTTTGAAGCCTTAAATAATTAAAAGGAATATTCGGATTATTTTTATTAAAAGTGATTAATATTTGATGAACAAGAACGGTCGAGCTCATTATCGTAGGCGCCGAAACCCCACGCGCCGCTGAATTTTGCCGACCGTGACGGTATACCGTGATCGTCTGTCGCTTCGCTGCTTTGCACCGCTGATCGCCGCTATGATTTGCGAGAAGGCCACGCCGCCGCCTTTCATGCGAATGAAACGTCGCCGCCGCCGCCGCGGCGTCTGAGTGGAAACCGCCGCCATTAACGCCGCCACTAACCCTTCCACTTCATCTTCTAAGCCGCTATAAAGCACTTCCTTCGCACCATTGAGCCCTTTCACGCACACCGAGAACCACCGTAGCACGGCACGATCTCGCCAGAGTTCCGCCATTCCGCCGCCGTCAGCTCGCCCGGTGAGTTCCGTCGATCCGGTGACACCGAGTACTCTCAAGTCGTGACGCATTCAAGGACTACTTCACCTCGCCGAACTTCACCCAAACGCCGTCAGCAGGGTCTTCTTCATCTCTCAAAAGATCTCTTCACCGTGTCGTCACCGAGCTAACGATCAACGTCACCATCGGATTTACATCCATCGGTTGAGGTTAGTCCACGGTTCCTCATATTAGAGACCAATAGTGTCGCTAGATCTTGGCCGCTGAAATCAAAATGAACGCTTAGGATTGGTGCCACGCGCTCGTAGTCGGATTGCCCACGTGAGCCTAAAATGTGTTAGATGATAGCCGCTGGATGAGTATCGGATGGTCAAGAACCAGCCACGTAGCTTAGCAACAAAGAACCCGATTTTCATCAATGGCCGCTCGATCTGATCGAATGGTTGATAGTGTTACGTAGCTCTTTTTATCAGAGCCCCAGATCCGATATTAATAGCGTAGAAATTCAAAGCAATCCGAGCCGCTAATTTTGAATCGACGCCGGATTTGGCGCCGCGCGTCGGCCCGAAGCATCGAGCGGGCTGTCGCACGGGAATCGAGGCGACGAGGCGCTTGCGGCCGCTGACGCCACCGATGATTATCGCCGTAGATTTCGATCCGACGGCCACGATTGCCAAGTGTCGGGCTTCAAAGAATCATCAAAGTGTTCGCAATCTCGACAACCGATCGTGTTTGCACGACTCTTGACGCATGACCGGAGTAATTAAATTGATATTCGACAATCTTCGCCGTTAGATCGTGATCCGGGGCGAGATGGTGCCACGGTCACCGTCGCAAGAATCGAACCGAACCGCTGACGTAATCGTGGCGCTCATTTTCAATCCGACAGCTTGAGAATAATTCAACCTCTTGCTGATGGTACTTAACACGTCACTTGCTGGTGGATCGACATTTGTCATCGCCGACGCCGTACCGACGCTATCGGGGGGCCCACTTGTCGCTGTCGGGCGCGGCCGATGATGACGCCATTAATAGCTGTGTTGACGCATAATTCGGAATTTTCCGTGATAAAATAAATAAGGAAATTCGGTTTATTCTTTTTAATTTATTTTAAAACTTCAAATGCTTATAACTTTTATGCTTTTAACTCGATTTGAGATTCCAATTTCAAAAATTGTAAAATCAAAATCTATTTAATGCTGAATTTTATGGAATTTTAGAGATGAATTTGCCTCTGAAAAATATATTTATTGTGTTTATGTTGATGAAATAGACGCTGATTCCGGAGGGTTGCGAGGGTGAATTTCAAAGGCAAGATTTGACTTCGACCAAGACTCGCTGCTTTTGAAGGCAAGTTATGCTTTGACCATGTTGCTCCTAAATTTTGAAATGTATTTTGTTTTATAACTATGCATGCTAATTCAACTAAAAATGACTTTAATTATTTTGGGTGAATTAGCTATTCAACCAAGTTGTTTATGCCACCTTGATATCATTTGTATGACATGATTCCTTGATAACCTAAGTTGGATAAATCTAGTTGGTTGATGATATATATTGTTCCAACACGGAGGCTAGACCGTGAATAGTTGCTTAGCCATGCATGTACGTGAATCATTCTATTTGGATTACAAAATCAACACGGACTAAAGAATAGTGAATGTTTTTAAATGAAATGTGGAATGATGTTAGATTAATATTGACATGTAGAGGCTTGTGTGGTTCTACATGAAAGGTGAATATGAGCATGTGTTGCATGTTAACAACTTGGGGTGGAATTGTTTTAGACTGGGGTGGACCGAGGCTTTGTGCTGTGGGTTGTGTGGCAATCGTGGGATGGGATGAGGTTGTGAGGGTCTGGTGCCAATTGAGAGAAGGATGTCTTGCCTTGGTCATTAAGGACCTTACCTTGCAAGCCTTTGACCCGGTTTTCGACAACCACATGTCTCGAATGGGAAGACCTAGTTTAGTAGGATTCGATGTCTTACCGATACTGGGTGGGAAGCATACTGGGGTAATCAGATAGAGCGTGTCTGCATACTTTGGCTTACTCATTCAACGGTGTTGTCGGTCCTATACTGCTCGAGGAGGGAAGTGATAGTGAAGGCAACACTGAGAGGTTCTTAGGTGGAGACAAGTCTCGAAAACTTTGTTACTAAGTAATCGCCTTTGTGGTGTGCAATCAGATCTTGTGGGTAAAGTGTACAAACTTCCGCAGAGTGTTAAACTGCTCGAATAGCCAGTCCACAGATCGACAATGCTCGGGATTATAACAAGGGGTAGTGTTTGAAAATAAATGGGGTGGTTGGTCGTGTGCCAAAATTGTGAAATGAAGTTGTCAGAGACCTGGTGTCCAAAATATTGTGGAAAAACAACTTGTGTTATGTATATAATGATTACATGATTTTGATGCTTTCACTCTAAATGAGCAAGAGTTTAAAATATTGTTGCAAAAGCAAAATAACCAAGAAAGCCTTTTCCTTGGTAATAAGCCATGCATGTAGTAAAATAGATATGCATTGTGCATGACTTGTTGAGTACATGTGTACTCACCTCATTGCGGACAAACCTACCGTAAGAAGATACTACACCACTTACGAGGAGGAGTTTGTCGAGGAGCCAGAAACTAGGGGCGAGCCTTCGCTTGAGCGATCGCGGGAGAAGATGGAGCACCATGAAGATTGTTTTAATTCACCGTTGAACTATTAATTTTATGATATTGTAAAGCCTATGCGTGGCACAACTATTGTAAGGATGACCATAAGGTCGCATACACTCGCTTATATAAATGTTTGATGTACTTTATTTAATATTCATTTGTGTATGATGTGATATTATACCTGTTAGCCTGTAGTGCACTAGCGCGATCCTCGACTAGTGACGGATTACGAGTGTCCGGATTCTAAATTGAGGCACGGCACGCCTTCCTCATCGTAGTAGTAGCGTTCCGGTCATGCAGCGCCGTGGATGGTGTAGCGGCTCTCGGGTCAGTGAGGCCGCCGACGGTGTACCCGGCCTTGGTGCGGGCAAAGGCCATCGACGGTGGAATCGAGGCGGAGGCGCGCTGAGGGTCGTGGAAGAGGAGCCGAGAGGGACGCTGTTGATGATGCTTTGGTGTGGTGGAGGGAGATGCTCGGTGTGGGTTCGGAGGAGGATGCTGCGAGAGGGGCTGGATCTCGAGCGCCGTTAGGTTGGAGGAGGATGCCGCGAGAGGGGGCGGATCCGGAAAGTCGGCCGTTAGGGTTCGGAGGTGTTGCTGCGAGTGAGGGAAGGAAGAAGCCGAGGAGTTGTCCTCCAAATGCCCTTCTATATGGATTTGCCCGATTGGATGGATGAGGACAAAACTGAGATTTCGCGCCCAAAATCTCAAAGCGGGAGGCGAGGTGGCGGGCTTTTTGACATTTGGCGCGAAGCAAGTGATGAAAAAACTTTGTTCTTTGTTTGACCATGATAGATTTTGATCTAGGCGGGAGAGTCCTCTTAATATTTATCTAGTCTTATATGTTTATATGGGTTTCGGTATATTGAAATATAAACAGAAAAGAGAAGATAGAGGATAGGCTCATTACATAAAAAATGGAAATAGCCATAGCAAAAAAAGATAAAAAAGGAGCATGAAACATTAATACGTAGCCTTTCATGAAATCAGCCCTGAGTTCTTGACATTGCTGTTTCGGTTCATTGGATGAGGTTGAATGGAAGTAGATGATCCTGTACTCATTTGGATGAGGTTGAATGGGATCGAGATTGTTGTGGATGAGCATTTGCATCTTGTTGGTCGTGAACATGACAATCGGATGGAGCAACTCAATGCTTTCTGCTTTCTCCAAACAGGATGTCTTGATCGGTTAAGGCTCAATGCTCAATGCTTTCTGCTTCTATGAGATTTGTGAATTTTTATTACAATGTGCAGTAATTTTAATTAGCATCTTTTATTACGTGTCTTGTAATTGGTAGAAAAATCTTGTACCATTCAATTAGGGTGTGTTCGGTTCATTGGATGAGGTTGAATGGAAGTAGATGATCCTGTACCATTTGGATGAGGTTGAATGGGATCGAGGACGCTGTGGATGAGCATTTGCATCTTGTTGAGTCGTGAACATGACCTTTGGATGGAGCGAACTCAATGCTCTGCTTTCTCCAAACAGGATGGCTTGGTCGGCTAAGGCTCAATGCTCAATGCTCTTGCTTCTATGAGATTTGTGAATTTTTATTACTTGTGTGCAGAATTTTAATTAGCATCTTTTATTAAGTGTCTTGTAATTGGTAGGAAAATCTTGTACGATTCAATTAGGGTGTGTTCGGTTCATTGGATGAGGTTGAATGGGAGTAGATGATCCTGCACTCATTTGGATGAGGTTGAATGGGATCGAGGACGTTGTGGATGAGCATTTGCATCTTGTTGGTCAGGAACATGACACTGGATGGAGCAACTCAATGCTCTGCTTTCTCCAAACAGGATGGCTTGGTGGGTTAAGGCTCAATGCTCTGCTTCTATGAGATTTGTGAATTTTTATTACTTGTGTGCAGTAATTTTAATTAGCATCTTTTATTCGTGTCTTGTAATTGGTAGGAAAATCTTGTGCGATTCAATTAGGGTGTGTTCGGTTCATTGGATGAGGTTGAATGGGAGTAGATGATCCCATGCGGGACTCAATGCTCGCTTTCTCTAAACAAGATATGGCTTGCTTTCGGTAAGGCTCAATGCTCTACTTCTATGATCGGTATTAATGCTATCGATTGGTATCAAACCAAGATAAGACATAGAGCTACTTTGTACCTGTTTAGGCACTAAAATGGTATATACCCGATCATATCAACGGTATTTACAAAATAATTGATAACTACATAGTGCATACAACATACACTAAAACCGCACTTTTTTTAAGACCAATTGAAACACTCTAGAAATGTATTGAAACTTCATCATAAATCGCAGACTTTTTAAGACCAATTGAAATATCAATTTGTACCCATGGGTACCCAATGGGTATCCCATGACATGTGGACCCCAATTGTCGCGACACAATATCCTATCGCTGTGGTATATCACGATTGTCTCGGCTGGACCGTGTGGGCACAATGGCGCCGGCGTCATAGTTCCCCTAGCCCATGTCCCCATCTGTCTCCAGGTCACAGGCGTCTGCAGGCTCCTCGGCCGACGCCAAAAATCGAATCGCCTGACGCCCGCCTCCTAAGTCCTAACCCTAATCAGGCTGTTGTGCCCACCCCCTCCTCGCCTCCTTTCAGATCCTCAGTGCCTCCCATTCTGCTCTGTTTCTCCTTCTCCCACGCCCAGGTCTCATCTGTCTCACACGCCTAACGCTTGAGATCTCCTTCGTTCTCACATCGCTACCATGTACGACAATTTGATTCTCCTCGGCCTCAATTCCTACGCCGCCACCCCCTAATGAAAAGAGTAGGTTATTCTAGAAGCATTTACATGTTCTTCGAATTTGTCAGGACTCAGATTGGATCATTTCTACCACATGGTGCAAGACAGATTCATTATTACTTTATTTTTGTCTACTTTCGAATGCTTGAACAACAGAACAAGCAAATCCTTGTTAGTCCCATATTTGAGTTGATATATACAATAGAGTCGCTTATTCTCTTTGTTGCTATTTGTCGATGCCTATTTGATATTCACTAACAAAACTAGTGCCATATATGTAATCTCAATTTTTACATTTCATTAGAACCTCTCTGTGTTCATCAAGAGAGGTTTCAAAGACCATACAAGAGTGCAATGCGTAAATGAATGGTTACTCATTTTATGCATAAGCATGTTGTATGCATAAGCATGCCTTCTTGTGCTTACAATTAAATTCTAAACTTGTTGGGCTTGATATTTTGTATGCATAAGCATGTTGTTCTTGTGCTTAATTTTGAGAGTATCTTCACGACAATCAATTCATAACCTCAATGCGGTGCTTTGTATTGCGAGATCAAGCCGTGGAAAACAACTAATTCTAAGGAGAACTCAAGTATCCAATCAAGGTCGTTGTTGTTAATTTGGTTTTAGGTTTGTGTTATGCATTAGCTATACTAGGAACAAATATTAATCTGTAGTTGTACATGTAGATGGACAAGGATGGAAGAAAAGCGAAGTAAAGGCTTCTATGGACAGTAAAAGAAATAGAGGGCATCGATATCGACCTTAACAAAATTGTAAAAGATAATTTTAGTCCTAACACAAGTCAATGCCAATGAACTCAATAAGCGTGTAGATTAACATCAAACTGTAGCTCGCATGCTTTAGAGCAAGTTGCCATACATTCTCATGAATCGATGCAAAAGGAGATGAAGTAGATCCCGCAGGAGGATGTAGACCCTGGGTTGTGTCTCCCTATGACTACCGTAGAGTGATGATGAGGGTAAACGCTGTGATTGGCAAGATCGTGAAGATGAGGGTATCGAAATTGATAGTGATGATTCGGGAGTGTTTTAGTCTTGTATTAATGTTAAGACGGATAAGACTTATTATGTATAATGTAATGATGTTAAGACTGGTTAAGACTTATTATGTATAATGTAATGATGTTAAGACTTGTTAAGATATTGTGTCTGTCATAAGACTTGTTAGATCGAATTTTGAACTTTGATCCGGCGTGCATATTCAATTTTGTTTTGTTTTGATTTTGTCTCAAGACATGATTGTGTGTGATTTTATCCCCATGTCTTGCAAACGGTGTGGGATGTAGATGGACAGAAATGGATACAAGGGAGACAATTCACAACTGTACATCGCAAGGTGAAACAATTCATGGAATTTGTTAGACAAAGATTTGATGAACACATCAAAATACTTTGCCCATGTAAGTAGATGTCTGTCGATCAATTACGGCCTCAAAGAAGAAGTGCATGACCACATACATATTTTTGGGATGTCGACTACATACACTCTGGTGGATTCATCATGGGGAATCGATTGATCTGTCAAGTTGTTGAATATTCAGAAAGGTGCATGAATCGGATAATGATGATGGGATAGATGTTGGCATGACATGACGATGGCATTTATAATGGAGTGCCGAGTTGATAGGAGAACCTACACAAATAAGAGGAAGATGGATAAAGAACCAAAGTTTGCTAGAGTCCTTGAAGATGGGTTATCACTTTGCTCCGGATCTAACCATTCAAGATTCTCCTTTACGGTGAGGTTGCTCCATATGAAGTCTTATTATCGAATCGAGAATAGGGCTTTTACCGCATTATTGAAGCTATTGTCCTCAAGATTCCCTCAATGCCAACCACTCAAATCATATGATGAGGCAAAGAAATATCTTCGTGAATTGGGCCTTGGATATAACTTTCGATCCATGTGTGCAAGAATAATTGTGTGTTGTTTCTAAGGAATATGCCAATATGGATTTGTGCCCAATATCACGATGAATCTAGATGGGAAGATGCAGATGGTAGCAAGCGGGTTCCTCATAAGGTATTGAGGCATTTTCCACTTATACCAAGGTTGAAGAGGATCTTTGCCTCAAAACTAACAATTTGAGGACACCCAATGGCACAAGATGAGCGGACGTTGGTGGACAATGAAATGAGCCATCCAAGAGATGGGGAGGCATGGAAGGACTTCGATCGAAGTATCCAACTTTTGCAGAAGATGCAAGGAACTTGAGGCTTGCCCTAGCCACGGATGGTTTCAATCCATTTGGCAACATGAGCACGTCAGATAGCATGTGGCCTGTGCTTGTTAGACCTTTAAGTCCGCCACCATGGGAATGCATCGATCCATCGAATCGCATGATGTCATTACTAATCCCGTGTCCAACATCTCCGGAAAGGATTTTGATTTATTCTTGGAGCCTCTTATAGAAGAATTGCTTGAACTGCAGGAGGGTGTCGTAACTTATGATGCATTTAGTCTGCGCAAAGTTCAATCTTCGTGCCATCGTGTTATGGTGCATACATGATTATCCAGCTTTGAGCACCTTGTCGTATTAACTACAAAAGGATATTATGCATGTATTCATTGCGATAAAAACCCATTGTCACGGCGACTAAGGAATAAGATAGGTTACCTTGTCCCACCGTCATACCTTCCAAGGACACACGCATGGCGTAAGAAGCTTGGCTTTTGATGGACATCATGAAAACCAGATGAGCCAAGAAAGTTCAAGATAGAGGAGGTCCGGATGAACTAGAGAAGGTGAAAGATGTCAAGCCGGTAAGCATGCTACAAGTAAGAAAAGAAAGCATGGAGAGAATGGAGGGCCACTAATTTTCTAGCCAGAAAGTAGGTATGTGGAAGTCAGCCGTATTGGAAAGACTTGAAGTCGCCATATGTTCTTGATGTGATGCACATAGAAAAATATATGTGACAACCTTCGGGCACATTGCTCAAAATCGAGGGCAAGACAAAGGACACACCAATGCTAGGCTGGATTTGCATGATATGGGCATAAGGCATGACTTGCACTTACAAAGAAGATGGCAATTCGGTTCAGATCCCACAAGCTTGCTATGTCTTGAAGAAGGAACAAAGAATTGAGTTTTGCAAGTTCCTCAAAGGTGTCAAGTTTCCACATGGATATGCAACCAACATAGCAAGATGCATAAGTGCGGATGGTTCTAAGGTACAGAGGCTTGAAAACTCATGATTGCCATGTCCTTCTCAAGAAGAATCATACCCGCCAAGATAAGAGGATTTGTAGGCAAGGATGTATACCAAGCAATTGCGAGCTCCTGAGACTTCTTGAGAATGTGTAGTAGAAATCTGAGGATAGATGTTGTGAAACAGTGAAAAAAAGATATCCCACTAATCCTATGCAAGCTTGAGAAAATTTTTCACAGTACTTCTTTGACGTGATGGTGCACTTGGCTGTCCATCTACCGATGAAGGCACCGCTTAGAGGACTCAGACAATATGGATGGATGTACCCAATAGAACGCAACGATCGGGCACTTTCAAGAATTCGATGAGGAACAGGCTAGGCTCGAAGGATCAATTCTTTGAGGCTTATGTAGCAAGTGACACCTTGACATTTTGTTCAAGGTACATGGAGGATGTTGATACTAGATTTAATCGGGAGACGCTTGTGAGTGGAGATGAGCCATTCGATGGTGACACCTCTGTTTTTTATGCATGGTGTTAAACTCATAGGAGCCAATAGGAATACAAGACATCGATGATAAAGTCATGGCCTCAGCTAGTTTGGTATGTGCTAAATAAGCCTGAGGAGGTTGAGCCATATTTGGAGTAAGTTTTATTTATATATGCTGATTTGTCATTGGTCGTATTACATATAAATTTTACCTAATGATTGTGTCACTATGTCATGCAAAGATGTACAAGAGAAGAGTTAGAGTTAGAAGAGGCACATGATGTTGACAAAAGGCTTCAAAAAGGATTTCCTAAATGGTTTAGGAGTCATGTAAGTAATATATAGTTTATGAATAGCAATTTTGTATGAATTTTCACATTGGAGATGACTTGTGTACTTTCCTTGTATCTCGGATCAAGAAGTCTGCGAAAGACAAACCAAAAGAGGTCAATGAAGGATCAGATAATCATCATGTGGTCACGATCTCCGAGTCAAGAGTCAGGCAACTTGCATTGTAAATGGAGTCCGATATATGCACCGTGGATCGTGGAATACCTCCGCACCGCGTAATAGTGGTGTCATGACCGATGGTACACATGATGGGGAGAACATTGAATTTTATGGTGTCCTTAGGGAGATTATTGATTTGCAATATAACTCCACTCTAGATGTCCGCTTCGGTCGGTGGTTCTATTCCGATGTGATTGGTTCAATCGGTTTGGCAAGACGAGAGGCGCTAGAGATGATGGACATTTCAAATCCATCAACATCCAATCATTCTCGTACAAGTCCACCCTTTCATTTTAGCAACTCAATTGAAAAAGATATTTTACTTGCGTGACACCTCTTTGGGCATAGGATGGCTTAATTGTGTAAATTTGAACATAGGGATATGTATAATGTGGCTCAAGAGGATGATCAACTTTGCTACGACGTACAATTAAGATGACCATTGCTCGATACACAGAGCATGAAGTGCAAGAAAGGTGATTCCGAGGAAGTTCTCGCACTATTGGCGTGATGTTGGAGAAGTCACTATTATTGAAGCTAATTTAGAAGACCTTGTAGTAAGTAATAGGCAAGTTAACATGTCCCAAGACGGTTAGGGATGAAATGTGCGAAGATGACATCAGACAGCGAGATTGTAGTAAACAAGTGCCAACTTAAATCACGAGAAGATGACATGTCGGATGATGATTAATTTGTATTTTGTTATTTTTAGTTTTAGTGATCGGTATGTTCACTGCTGCCTACCACAGTACTTGATATCTCATTTGATCGCAAAATGCAACTCTTCTTACTAGTCTCCACTGATCTCTTGTTTCCGCATGGTAGTTTTGTTTGATGCTTGGTATCCTAACTAGCTAGATTGATTCACGTGCATGTAGACAAGTATAACCCACATATGTTGGTGTTCAACTCGATTGTTCACTCCGCTTGCCGAGCCACTGCATTTGATATCCATTTGACTGCAAAATGCAACTCTTCTTACTAGTCTCCAGCTGATCTCTTGTTTCTACATGGTAGTTTTTGTTTGAGCGATTGGTATCTGAACTAGCTAGATTGATTCACGTGCATGTGAGCATGTATAACCCACATATGTTTGGAGTTGTCATGAAATGCCCCCTGTTCTAATTTTTGACGCTTGAATATGTACTTGCAAATACACCCATATATACTTCCAAAAAGAGAAGAGCAGGCACGACGACTAGACAAGAGCAAGATCATGTTAATCGCCGATTAGCATCGCTCTCGATAGCTTCGTCCAATCACATGTATTAAGACTCAATAATGGTAGCGCCATTTGGCAAAGACAAATTCTGGCGAGCTCATGCAGAGTGTGCTAACGGCTTGGGGTTGTTGTGCTCGAAAACATGATCGATGCAACACATTTATTAATAACTTCTCTTTTGCGTTCTAATATGGACTTAAACTTAATAATATGTCTGATGTGTGCACCAAAATCCTTGGGAATAAGTACGCGCACCAAAATCAGGAATAAGGACGACAAGAACTTCGGTAGTCATACTTATGATTAAATACATTTCATCATCGACGCTTAATCGTTTCTATGATAAGCGCTCCTTGTCACAATTTAATACAAGAGCGCCACAAATGGGTCTTTGTCAATGGCGTGTATGATGAGTGATTTAAAATTTGTGTTGTTCTATGACGCTCTCGCACTTTCGTCAAAAATTTTAGTGGTCGAGTTCAATCATTAACGATCCATGACGAACCACAAAGTTAAGTCATAGATAGTCGCTATTCAATGACAAATTTTTAGAACGTCATGAGGAAAATGTCATAGATGTGCAAATTTCTACTAGTGAACATTGCATTCTTGGTGTATAACATCAACATTATGTGGTAGGATCAGGGATGTTGTCGGGGGTTGGATACACCGCCGACATTTACCATCGAAGGTTCGGCAATTTCTAGACCATGTTCTTGCCCTTGACGTATGCGAGACCGACAACCGTAGTAGTCCGTACGGACTTCGACCCCTGCCCTCGAAAGCCAAGCCCGGCTCGCGATAAGGTGACGTGGTATTAAATCTGCGCGATTGGCTCGAGGGATCGCCTCGCCGGATTTGCCGCCACTGGCCCGCACCGCCTTGATTCATACCACCGTATTCCACGCCGTGTGGTACCCGGCGGTGGCGGCGGCACTTGCTCACCCACGCCCTCTAAAGAGCGCTACCAGAAAATGAGATGTCTCTGTAAAATCCCTATAAATACCCCTGCTTGCGATAGATTGAGGGTTGGACTTTCTACATTGCACATGTCTCCATTCACTAAGCCTCACACGGGAGTCCTTAGGATCGCTCGGGACCCCGAACAACACATTGTAACCACTTTTCAGATATTAGTACAACTCATCGGACGTGGGGCTATTATCTCCCGTGAGAGGGCCCGAACCAGGTGGCAAAACTCTGTGCTTTCACCTTGTCTCATATATCCCGATCCACAAGCTCGGGCGTCTCGACGCATAACCTTTGCGGAAAAGGGGCCCTAAGTTGATCCCTCATTCAACAAGTAAGCTCTATGGGGCCCTCGTCTCCGAACCGCTGATAGTCGCGCGAAATCGTGAGGATCGACTAAAGTCCTTCGCAAAAGTCCCCGAGGGATGTCGAACTCACAAGACAATCGAGATCTCTGCTTCGACGGCAGCGTAGAGGACGGGCGACGAATACTCTCGCCGCCGATGGCGCAGGAAAGGGTCAACCCGACCGGCCACACCAAACCGGAGCCTTTCGCTGGCAGCGGCGTATGAGAGCTGCTTTCTCCGCTTGTACCAGACACCGTCGTCGCGAGGAAGAACTTGGCGACCAAGACAGCGGCCGAACGATCCCCGACCGTTCGGAATTCAGCCAAGGACCACGGGCGACTGACACCTCCTCGAGTCGCACTCATGGTCCGGTGCTCCCGCAGTCATTAACGTGGCGGGAAGAGATGAGATCCATGAGGAGAGCTCAGAGAATCTCCCCATCGCTAGCACGATGTCAAGTGTAGCCACCGGGCCCCCTGGCGGGTCGGCGCTCGCCCTCGCCAATCCGGCGGGCGGTGGCGCCGACCGGCGACCAGATCCGCAAGGAACCCAAATGAGTATCGCTTCTCGAAGCACCGTGTCATCACCGCCGAGGTCGCCTATGCCGCTCCCTGTAGCGCCGAGCGGCCAAGCACCATGGCGACGGCCGTCTTGCTTGGCCTCCGAAACTTCTCTAGCCTACGCGACTTCGCTGCCATGGGGGCCTGGTGGCGAGAACCCGGAAAAGCTTCGCCACCGACCAGGGCCCCCAGGCCTTCCGACGCTCCAGCGTTCCGAAAGCTTCCCGGACCGCAAAGCGCCATTCCCGGCCGGCTGCCTCCGAGGTCTCTGCTCGGGAAGATCGCCAGGGAAGCATCATCGGTATCGCGAAGAAGTTCTGAGCAGCCCTTCGGCTGGTCTCGCTCATGGGCACGCCTCGCCCTCCACGAGCGCCCAGTGATGCTCCACCTCCCGAACCGCCATCGCCGCGCCAAAGATGAGGGCGTGTTCTCTCGCCTCACCTTGTCGCTGGCGACCGCTTCGGCCCCTGCCGCCACGATCGCTATGCCCGAGGATCGTCGCCATGACGGCCGCGCTCGGATGCCGAGCCTTTTCGCGTCCTCCAGAAGTCGATGGCCGTGCAAGTCAAGCCCGCCACATCGAGCGATTCAACAGGACTCGAGAACTGGACGAATTTGTCTCGATGCATTCCACCGCCATCCGGGCAAAGAAAGGGATGAAGGGGTCATGGCTAACTACCTCCACACGGCCTCGACGGCTCCGCCCGGACATGGCTCTTCAACCGTATAGGATCGATCCGCCTCACAGGCAGCTTCTCGGGCAAACTTTCGAGTTGCTATACCGCTACCGGCAACGAAAAGCGACCTGAGCGATTGATCGAGCATTACAAAGAAACGCACGTGACTTGCCCAGAGGTTCATTAAGGTGAGAAACTCCATCCCGAAAGCATCTCGGATGAAGCGGTAGTCAAGGCCTTCAAGTTCGGGGTCCGTGACGCCCGCTTCCACGCAAGATTTGGAGATCCACCACGACTTGTGTCGGCCAATGAACTGCTTATCAGAGGCCGATCACTTCTGTGAAGAAACGCCCGACGAGGCCGCATAATGGAAGAAAGCTTCGATGAGGGTGGTGTTGCCCACCAAAGCCCGGAGGGCTCCTCGAACAAAAGACCCTGCCCCGGGAGAGGAAGATGAAGAAGAAGAAGAAGTCGCGAAGCGCCGGACCGTAGTGGCGCTGCCGAAGCACCAAACAGCCCCGCGCCTGCCGCACGGGCAAGCATGATGCGCCGGGTTTCCAGCGCCACGCAAGCGACTAAGGCGACGGCCGATCAAGACCAAGGCGTCAAGGTCAGATCGACTACAAGAAGGTGGCGGAATCACCGGCGGGGCGCCCGCCTGGCGATCAGCTTCGCCTGGCTTCCAGCAAGTGGCGCAGCCACGACTCCAGAATGTAGGACTCGGGCGTCACTCAGAGAAATTCTCTGAGAGGTGAGGGGCCCATGCCGACTCTCCAGGAGCAAAGGGGAGGGCGCGAGGCAGCAAGGCCCCTCAGAGAAGACGACGACGACATGGATTATCAGAGCCCCAAAATCATATAGCCATCATATTCGGGGCTCCTCGGCCTACAAATCTCGCGAGGGATTTGAAGGAGGCCGCCTTGAGGTCTGGCCACATCGCTCAAGAGCAAGTCACCATGCAAAGCAGCCTCAAGTGGTCCGAGCCGCCCGTCACGCTTCCAAGGACGATTGTCCCCTTGAATGACTAGCCTCAGAGCTCCTCGCTGGTCGTGAGTCCCACCATCAACAACGCGAAGTTGGCGGGTTCTCATCGACATGGAGCTCCCTTAGACCTCATATCCGCTCACGGCCTTGGACGCAGATGCGTGTCCCTCACTCCAAGATCAAAAGCATAGCCGCCCTGCTCTTCGAGATCGTCCCCGCACTCCTGGCCAAGCCTCTGGGCTGCATTATCTTGCCCGTGACGTCCGGGGCGCCCGCGAACTTCCGGACCGAGCCGGGCGACCTCAAGTCGTGGACTTCAAGTATCACTAATGCCATCCTTGGCGTGCCGGCCTTCTCAAGTTCATGGCCGCCACGACCACGCCTACTAATGCCTAAAGGTCCTCGGTCAAGGGCGCCATCACCATAAAAGGCGACCATCAGGCGGCCCTGAACTGTGATGAAAAGTCCCTCGACATGGTCGGGCAGCTGCCCCCGCGCGGCCCCGACCAAGCGCCGGCGCCTTCCCGGCCTAAAGTTGCCCTCCAACCCGGAGGAGAAACCAAGGCGGTCCCTCTCAGCGAGGCTGAGCCCGCCAAGGTCCTCCATTTGGGGTCTTCCTTAGACCCCAAATAGGAACTCGAGCTCGCCTTCCTTCGGAGGAACTTCTGACGTGTTCGCTTTGGGAACCGTCCGACATGCCCGGGTCCCAAGGAGGTGATCGAGCATGTGCTAAGCAGTCAAATTTCGGCAAAGAGACCAGGCGTCGAAGCTCGAGATTTTCCGGGAGAAAGCAGGTAATCATCAAGGGAGGAACTCGAAGTTCCTCCAAAGCCGCTTCATCGTAGAAGTCGGGCTGCACTAATGGCCAAAGAAACCCAAATATCGTCCAGAAGAAATGGCAAACATGCGTGTGTCGACCACACGAACTGACGCGCAGCGTCTGAAGGACAACTTTCCTCTCGCCACGACGATCAAATTTGGTTGACGAACGGCGGAGTCCCGCCATGAGCTTTTGGACGCCTATTCGGGATACCACCAGATTAGCTTGTTCCCGGGGACGAGGAAGACTTCCTTCATTACGCTCTTCAAGACGTCTCGCTACACGACCATGTCTTTTCGGTCTGCTCATAACGCAGGGCGACCTTCCAACGCTTGATGCAAAAAGACTTTCGGGGAGGCGATAGGCGAAACACAGGAAGTATATGTAGATGATATTGTAGTTAAGAGTAAAATCCTCGGGACATGTATCAGAGCCTTGAGAGACCTTTTGTAATCTTCGTGAACGATCGAATAAAGCAACGAAAAATGTGTTTTGGTGTAAGCGAGGGAAAGTACTCGGGTATATCATCCGGACGCGCGGTATCGGTGCCAACCGGAGAAGATAAAGCCATCGAAGGATCGACCCCGAGCTCGATAAAGGAAGTCAGACCCTGCACGGATATAGCGCTTGGAGCCGCTTCATTTCGGTCGGTAGCGGCTTGCCCTTCTTTAAAGCGCTCAATAAACATGATGGTTTTATGCTGACGAGCTAAAGCTAATCGCTCGCCCGAGCTAAAGCGATACTGTCGCCGCCCCGATCTTGGTACGCCAAGGTCGGAAACCCTTGCTATACCTCGCGGCGACACCGAGTAGTGGTAGCGGTCTTTGCGGTAGAGCGCGAAGGGCGCAGCGTCCGTTATATTATGTCGGCCAAGTGTTGCACGGACCAAAGGCGTTACCACGAGGTCGAAACTCTTGTACTTTCATTTGCTTTCGTAGCCTCGAGGAAGCTGCGCCACTATTTCCAAGCTCACAAGGTCGTTGTCGACCGACTTTCCGCAAGGAGATCTAAGAAATCTAGATGCGGCGTGGGATATGAAGTGGGCTATGGAACTCGCGAGTTCGATGTCACTTCTCTGCCACAATGCGGTCAAATCGGATCTGGCGGAGACTTCGTGGTAGAATGGACAAACCCGATGACCCACCACCAAGAGCCACGAGTCAGGGGCGGTCATTGGACCATGTGCTTGACGGGTCAGAGCTTTGGAACACTCGAGTGGCGTCGTCTTGGTGTCCCCTCAAGGGACCAGCTCAAATCGTTATCCAATTGCACTTCTCGCAACAAACAATGCGGCGGAGTATGAGCCTCTTGGCGGACTCGAGGCGTCAAAGCGCTTCGGGGTCGGTAGCTTGGAAAGTGCGATTCACGGTAATGCGTCAACCAAGTTAACAAGGAGTATCGGTGTTCCGATCACTCAATGGCGCTTTACTTGGTTGAAGTGAGGAAGATGGGCGGTACTTTAGAAATTTGAAGTACTCTACATCCCGGGAAGGATAATTCCACTGGCGACCAACTTTCTGGGTCGGTTCCTCGCAGATGCCCGCCCTCGGGGCGCTTAGTCGAGCATCTGCACAACCCTCCATTCCCTCATTAGAGGAGGCATCGACCAGGATGCCCGTGACCCGAGGCGCCCGGTCGGCATCTGCGAAAGCCCTCCATTCCCTCGTAGAGAGGCACGAGACATATCTGATAGCGTCTCCTTCCTCGAGCAAGGTGCTGGCTGGATAGCGCCATTAAATCCGATATCTGCCCACGGGACCTTTGCAGGAAAAGCCGGCGATCCCGAACAAAGGCGGTCATCATCTCTGAGCTAGTAAGCGGCCTGTCTATAGTAAAAGCACTTGGAGTCCTCTCCAAGTGCATGTCTCGAAAGAAGGAATTCCTTCTCGGAGACATCCATGAAGAATGTCTGGAGCCCACTCGTCCTTCAGGGCGGCTCGTGAGCAAGACATTCCGTTTGGGATACTATTAATACTTGGCGCTAGGCGAGCCTTCGAGCGTCGTGGCAACTTAGCCGAGCGATGTCCGTTCCCGCTCGTAAGTCCACAGCTTGTCTGCGGCGCTACAAACCATCCGCTCTCATGGCGTTCTCGACACAGAAGTGACATCCTCGGGCCTTTCCCCGTGGTGAAAGGGTTGCAAATTCTTGCTAAATCGCAATCGACACTTTCTCTAAGTGGATCGAGGCCGAGCAGTTTCAACCATTTCGGCTCAAGCGGCCAAGGTTTTTCATGACAATGTGGTAGCGGCGCTTTGGGGTACCCAATCGCCTTATCACAGAACAATGGCACTCGATTCTGGCTGGTGTTTCAAGCCTCTGCGAGACATAGGAACCAAAATATGCTTAGCCTCTGTAGCCCATCCACGAGCAATGGAGCAATCGAAAGCGGCGAGCGGCGAGATACTCAAGGGATCAAGAAAAAGTCTTCAAAGACCTTTCCGGCAAGGCGGGTCATGGGTGGATAAGCTCCCTTCCGTCCTTTGATGCTGTCACGCGCACCACCAAGCCGGGCCTCTGGGGCAAAACGCCCTTCGGCTCATCTATGGTGCCGAGGCGTCCTCTCCACTTGAAATCGTGCTCGGGTCCCCCAGAGTGCACTTGGCCGGTGACATCCACCAAAGTCGTGAGCGTCGCCTCGACCTTGACATCGCCGGAGAAGCCCGCCTAAAGGCGCAGCTCCGATCAGCCGCCTACCAGCAAACCCTGCGCAAGCACGCGGCCAAGTCCGTTCTGCCTCGAGCTTTGCAAGTTGGCGACCTTGTCCTACGTCGAATTCAGGACACATCAAAGGCCAACAAACTTTCCCCCAAATGGGAAGGGCCATTCACGGTCATTTGATCTCTCACGCCCGGTGTTGTCCGCCTTCTGACGGAGGGCGACGCATAAGCTCACGATTCATGGAACATCGACCCGATTCTTAAGTTCCATATCTAAGCTTGTGCCCCACTTTTACTTCATATTGTAAATTCACGGCCTTTTCTATCAATGCAACTTTCGTTCGTTCGAATTCTTCTCACTCGGCAGAACTCGGCCTGCGCACACGCGATGGCACGAGGTCCTGTGACACACACCCGGCCGCTAAAAGATCACCACCAAGGGCGCCAGTCTTGATAAGCCGACCTTGGTTCGCAGTAGCTATCCACTGCGTGATACGAGCCGCAAACAGACACCCTTTCGGTTGGTTCGAAATATTAGCTTGGCGGTAGCGTGTTGGTGCGCGCGAACCATGTCCATCAAACGTGCGCCTCCCCTTTACGCGACCATGCTCGCGGGCTAGGGCCATGCGTGCTAAGTGTCAAGAAGCTTCGGAACGCGCTTATTTCCCTCCACCGACCTAACCTACGCTCGTCGCTCGGATAGGCCAGTGTTTTGGTCGGAGGAGCAGCGCGCGCTTTCTCTAGTCTCTCCTACGAAATAAACCCGCGCTCGTAGCTTAAGTGCACGGGTTTCCTTCGCAGCGGGGGCTGGGATAGAAGCGGGTCACCGCGCTAAAATACTTTTATCGCTAAATCGCAACTCGTCGCAAAACGTGGCTCGCTTTTACATACGCAAAGTCATTTTCATTTCGACTAACTTCGGGCCTATGCCACCCAAGCGTTGGTCTAATCTGCACTATGTCTATCTCGCAGCTATCTTTTACAGGAAGAACAAGAGAAAGACCAAAAAGAAGGCGTCGTTACAGGCGCAACATTCCAATTCATCATTTGCCAAAGTCTTCCAAAACAAAGACAAGAAAAAAGCCTACAATTTTACGCACCGGGGGCTCCTCCCCTAAGCGCCGCGGAGAGCTTTTGCCTATAGTCGGCGATCTTGGCTTCAAGGTCGATCACCTTCCGCCGGGCGTCGCGACCTTCGCTGGCCTCTTCACGAAGCTGCTCGACTTCTTCCTTATCTTGGTCGGCAAGCGGCTGGCCGTTCATGCTGCCACCTGTGTCGGCTACCTTGGCCGAGGTTCGAGCTGCTTTGCTTCTCTTGTTCGAACATTTGCTCGAGCCCAGAGCCTTATCCCGGCTAAGGGCCAGATCCTTCTCCGCCTGGCCAGCTCTCTGCCTCCACTGCTCCAGCTCCTCCTTGGCCTGGCACGACACTTCAAGCTCGGCCGCCTTGGTCTCAAGGGCCCAGGCACGTTTCTTCTCCTGCTGAAGCTCTTGCTCGAGCCCAAGGGCCTTGTTCCGGCTGAGGGAAAGGTCCTTCTCCGCCAGGCTAGCGGTTTGCTTCCACTTTTCCAGTTCCTGCTCGAGTGTGAGTACTTTCTCCTCGGCAGCAGCGGCACCCTCCTTGGCCTGGCGGGAGTCGGACCTTACCTGATCAAGCTCTCGCTCGAGCCCAAGGATATGCCTCTTGGACTCAGCGACTTTCTGCTCCGCCTCGCGGGACCTGTTCACAACGATGGTGTCAGCAAGCTTGAGGTCGTCTACCTTCTCCTGCAGCCTCGCGGCCCGGGCCTCGCTTTCTTCATATAATTCGGCCACAGAGGCGGGGACGATCAACACCTCTTCGAAGTTGGCCAGAGTCTTTTTAAGGAGCTGCGGACAGAAAAACTCTAAGCAAAACCCCGCAAAGCCCAGAAGAAAGGAAAGTTAAGCGATGGAAGGGCATCCTCACCTCGGAACGTCGGTAGCCTTGATTTTCCCGGATTGCTCAAAATCACCCCTCTTTGAATATCGCTTCGGACTTGGCGGGCGACAAGGCCAGAATCCTTGAAGTAGGGCGGGTTGCCCGAGGACGACGACGAATCCTCACTTTGGGCATGTTGTTACGCCGGGGCACAGACCCCACTCTGAGCAGCGCTCTCGCAGAGGTCTGTTATTGTCGCCTCGAGCATGCCGTTCGCTCGGGACCCCGGCGTCCCCCCGAGCATGCGATTCGCTCGGGGTCGGAGCCGCTCCATCCCGGGCAGGTAATTCGCCCGGGGGCTTCGCCCCTCCGTCCCGGGCAGGAATTTCGCCCGGAAGTGCCATGCCTCCTTGGGTAGCCTCCTTGCTCAGCGCCAGGGGGTCGGCCTCCTCTCCTCCTCCCACGCTCTCCGCCGCTTCCTCGCCTTCGGCCATCACGGTGTCGGCGACGACGGAGAGCAAGCCCGCTACGGCACAATCAACAAGCTCGTGAGCTATTTTGCGGCAATCCGGGAGGACCCTATGAGCTACTACCGCCCACGTTGGGGGAGTGGGGTTAGCCCGGTCACGCGAAGTAAAAGAACAAAGAAGAACGGGGCAAAACGAAGGTCAGCACCCACCTTTGGTCGGGTCCTTGCCATCACCCGCAGGGGGGTCCACCGCTGCCAGGACCACTAGCTCGGCCGCCTTCTCGGCGGCTTTGGTGATCTTCGCCAGCTTGGGGTCGACCGCCTCCATGTCAACCCCCTCCAACGTCCTTCCCGAATGCTCGGGCTCCGTTGCGAGAGGCTTCGCCCGGCCAACGATCCCAAACTCCCGAGCCTTGGTGGCCCGTGCGAGTTGGTCCTTCGCTTCGGCGAGCTCCCTCTTCAGTGCCTCCCGCTCGGCCTGCACCATTCCTTCGATCAATCTTCCCTCCGCCGCGATTTGTTCAATTTGAGCCTCCAGGCTATAATTCCTCAGCCAAAGCCTCAGCGGCTTACCTCCGCCTCCCTCCGATCGGCATACTCCATGTGCCGCTTCGGAGGATCTCCCAGCGCGGCCGCGTGCCTTTTCGACGCCCGGGTGCTCACTAGCGGCGCGACCGGCCTCTTGCTCCTCCCCTTTTTCGCCTTGGCCGCGGGGACGAGCACGTCGCCGTCGGCCGCCTTGGATTTGAGCTCGGCCACGCCTAGCTCAGCCTGAAGCTTCGCCAAAGGAAAGCGAGGCGCCATCGAAAAATGGGATCGATAGCCTCACATGCGCAAGTGCTCAGTAGGACTTGGATGTTCTCCCCGAGCATGAACGACCAGAGGTACTTACCACGCTGCCTCGCTCGAGCACGTTCAGCGGAACTTGGCGTTTCTTCTCGAGCTCCTTGCCCTTGGGGGTCCCGAACATCTCACCGACCCTCTTCTCCACCCAGTCGAAGCCCGGGGCTATCGTCGCGGCGGGCAAAGTGTCAGCATAGATTCAAGCAGCGCATGCGAAGAAAACTACCTCGAGTCAGGAGGGCGTACCAGATTTGGCCTCCTGGGTGAAGTCGTCCCACCCGCCGAGCTCAAAGAAGGGGTGCTCCCTCCTCCGCAGCGGGGATATCCTGTTGCGGAGGAAGTCGCGAACGATGTCGCGCCCGGTGAGCCCCATGGTCGTGAGCTCGTGGATCGTCATCAGGATCCGCTCCTCATCGGGGTCGACCGGCGGGCGCGGCGTCTCGGTGTTGGGCGCCGCCGCTCCAGTATAGCGCAGGTGTCAGTCTTTGCGGCTTCGCGAGTAGAACCGATGGTCGGCCCAGCCCGAGACGAGTCCTTGAGGTGAAGACGGGAACTTCGTCTTGGCGGACGGGCGTGGCGGAAATATAGAACACCGTGGGGAAGCGCCACCGGCAGATGAAGAGGTTGTAAAATGGAAGAAAAGACTCGGCGTGGGAAGGGTGCCTGAAGCCTTCACGAGATGGGCAAAGATATTCAAGACAAGGATGGACTTGGGGTTCAGATGGGTGAGCTCACACTGGCATTGCGCAAGCACGCCCTCCAAGAACTCGCTCTCCGGCAGCCGGAGCCCGTTGACGGTGTAGAGGTCACACGTGACTATCTCGTCGTCGTGCGGCACCGGGGCTCCCTCGCCCTCTGGAATCCTCCAGGAGTGGGCGTCCAGGTACCCAAAGATCCTCCAAAACCCGGAGCCTTTCCACCGTGATCTTGCTCGCCCCAAACCGCGCCATGGGAAGACTCAGAAGGATGAATCGCGCGATGAAGAAAAGAAGTTTGGGAGTCGATGAGGTTTTTTCGCGAGTGTTTATCATAGCGGCAAACGAAGGAAGGAAGGAAAATGAAGCGTTCCGCGGTTATTTCTAGGCGGAGCCGAACGGGAGCAGACGTGCGGCACCGATTACGGCGATGGGCGGACGACCCCGGCGAGCTCGACCGGCGCGGTTCTGGCTGTCGCAGAACCGCACCGCGACGCTTCGTGGGGAAGGAACCGCTGCAATTTTCAGCGCTCCCCTGGCGCTATTCGTGAGCCGACCAAAATCGCTTCGGTCTCGAAAGACCGCGTCTCTCCCTGAGCCTGGTTGCTCGGATGCCGCAACAGGCTTTTTTTCGTTGCGAGATTCTTTTCCCCGAGCGCAGCAGCTCGGATGCCGCGGCAGTTTTTCCTTTTTCTTTCACCACGAGATTTCCGCCCCCGAGCATAATTGCTCGGAATAACTGATTTTTTCGTTCTGAAATTTCTCGACTTTGTCTTGGGGAACTCGGGCACCGCGGTAGCTCTTCACCACATGAATCCAATCCCTCTTTAGAAGTCTAGAGGCTTAAGGCGGAGGCCTCACCGAGGACTTTTTCCCCTTTAGCCTCGGGGGCTAGCTGTCGGGGGTTGGATACACTGTGCCGATACGACCATCGAAGCACGGCGACAGCCGACCATGTTCTTGCCCGGACGCCGCATGCAGGACCGACCTTTGTGTAGTCCGGCCCACGGACTACCCCGTCCCCGAGCAAGCCAAGCCCGGGGGCTCGCGACAAGGTGACGTGGCATTAAATGTGATGGCTCGAGATCACTCCGCCCGGATTTGCGCCGCCACGGTCCGCACCGCCTTGATCTGCGCCCACTGTACCCACGTCGCGTGGTACCCGGTGGGTGGCGCTGATCGCTTCGCCCACGTCCTCTGATGGTCGCCCCTGTATTAAATGATCATCTCTGTGAAAATCCCTATAAATACCCCCTCGCACGATAGGTTGAGGGTTGGACTTTCTACATTGCACACGTCTCCATTCACTAAGCCTGTCACGGGAGTCCTTAGGATCGTTCGGGACCCCCGGGCAAGCACATTGTAACCACCTTTCGCATATTAGTACAACTACTGGACGTAGGGCTATTATCTCCCCCGTGAGAGGGTGAACCAGGTGAAAAACGCTCTCCTGTGCTTTCGCCTTGTCTCATATATCCCGATCCACAAGCTCGGCGTGCCCTCAGACGTACAACCTTTGCGGAAAAGGGGCCCTAAGTTGATCCCTCATTCAACAAGTAAGCTCGGCGGGGGCCCCCTGTCCCGAATCGCCGACAGTTGTATAGGGCAACCTCTAGATACTAGACATATGGGTCCAGTTGTGTGACTCTCTAACACCTTCGAAGCCATCCTCCGTGGGAATTAATTGACGATGCCAAGCAACAATCTCCGCATCGGTTAAGCGTTTCGCGGACCCTTTGTGACTATCGTGTCCTTGCGGAAGGCATTTCTCGTCTTCGAATTCGTGACTAGGAGGAAGCGTCGGTGGCGATCAAAGAAACAGAATTTGCGACCATGATTGGCACGAAAAGCATCGTATGCGTTCATGCATATTGGGCAAGATAGTCTGCCATGCGTGCTCCATCTCTAAAACATACCATATGATGGGAAATCATGGATGGACTAGATGTAGGCAACACGCATGTTGAAGTTCCCATTTCTACTCTTGTCATAGGTCGTGACCCCTGTCCATAGCTGCTTCAGCTCCTCGATCAAAGGCCGCATAAAGATGTCTAATTGCTTTCCAAGATGGTCCGGCCCTAGTATGACAAGGGATAAGAACACGTACTCATCTTTCATGCATGCTAAGGTGGAAGATTATGCACGAAATTGAGAAGACAGTCAATGATGATACGGCGGCACTCATGTTGAAAGGTGAGAATCCATCATCGCCAAACCGATACGAACATTTCTTGGCTCTTTCGCGAAGTCTTCGTCATGGCGGTCCAATGCCTTCCAAGCCTCACCATCAGATGTATGACCCATGAAACCTTTGTTCAAACGCACACCTTCCTTATGGCACCTCATATGCCGCGCAGTCTCCTTAGATAGGTACATTCTTTGTAGTCTTGGTGTTAGAGGGAAGCAACGTAGAACCTTCATCGGCGTCGATGTTGTCACCAAATTTCCCTATTCGTCAGTTATTTGTACAAATCTACACTTGCCGCAGAGTCGACATTGATTGTCATCTACGTTCTCCTTCCAAAACAACATGCAATTGTCAATGCACACATCTATCTTCTCGTAAGGCATCCCTAGACCAGCTAGCATCTTCTTTGAATAGTACATATCTTTTGGCAACTTATTGTTTTCTGGGAGGACATCACTAATCAAGTTGACCAACTCGTTGTAACAGCCTTAGGAGAATCCGTACTTTGCTTTTATAGCCATAAGTCTTGTCACAAAGGCAAGAAGTGAAACCTTAGTGTACTCATGCAAAGGCTTATCCGAAGCATCTAGGAGCCTATAGAATTCCTCAACTACCGGGGTTGATCTATCCTCTTGAACCGCAACTCGATCCTCTGAAACATTCTGAAATTGTCGGCCTAAGTCCTCAACCATCTCATCCATCCTATCCTCCACTATATCGATAGTATATGCTTGATCAGATGTCTCTCTCCTCCGTGGCTCACCATGTTAGGTACCACGTATGGTAATTGACATAAAGCCAAATTTGCACAGTGGCCACCATCACTATCTTCGTCTCTCGAGAGAAAAGACAACACTTAGCACAAGGACACTTTGCTAACCCACCAGGAGGAGTTGGGGAGAAAACCTGATCCAGAAAAGCTTGTGTGTTTACTTTCCAATCTTGCGTGTGATTCATAGATCTATCCCAGCCATCATACATCCACCCATGGTCCTCTACCATCTTTTCGACTATTGAATGCAAAAATAATGTGAGAATGGGTTAAACTACCTAATTTTAAATTGGGCAATAAACTACCTTAATTTGTAACTTTTAACTAACTGTCCCCATAAACTTGTGTGCTAATAGGCTAATAGCTACTAGTGGGATACCTCTAGCTACTTAGAAAGATTTCTACGACCGAGTTGTTTAATCCAATATGCAAATTATGAAAACATATGTGCCGACAAGGTCAAGAACGATTGATTGATGGTTACTGTGACGTAGGCGCGGGGAGAAGAAGATGAGCTCAGGCCAAGCGGCGGGTGGTGGGCGGGCGGGGTGGGGCGGGCGGGCGGGGCTGCGTGGGCGGCTCGGCTCGGCCTGTGAAGCGGCGGACGCGCGAGCGGCCAATTTGGGCGCGGCGGTCTCTGAGGCGGGACGCGACGACGGTGGGAGCTCGGTAGAAGTGAGAGAAGGACCGATCAAGCCAAAATTAGGGCAGATAGCCGGACTGTATACTTCACACTATTTACGTCGGCCGGGCCAACGCAAATAGGCCAAGAGTTGTTTACGTCGGCCGAGCCGACGTAAATATCCGCCACATGTCCTATTTACGTCGGCTAGGTCGACGTAAATAACCCTCTCTAATTTCGAATTTTGTGGCGCGTCATCAGCCTCTATTTACGTCGGTCGGGCCAACGTAAATAGGACACGTGGCATATTTACGTCGGTCTGGCCGACGTAAATGGGAGATTCGATGTTTACGTCGGCTGAGCTGACCTAAATATATGTATTTACATCGGTTTTATGTGGCCGACGTAAATAACGCCATGTTTACGTCTGTATTTTTTAGGCCGACGTAGATATAATTGGCCGACGTAAATAGATCGGGTTCCTGTAGTGTTTTCGCTGTTTTATATTGATGTAATGAACTCTGTATAATTAATTTCCGTTTCAGGCTATGTATATCATATGTGTGGTTGTGATATTAATATTGTAAACATGTGAGTGCTAGTCACTAATCATGGAACTAGTACAATAATCACATGGAGATTCCTGTTCCTTAGGATGGGGTCACACACTGTTCGTCGAATCAAGCAGGAATCAAGGTACAGGACCCATGTCTAGTCTGCCTACTCCCCGTACCAATGCAGCAACTCCTCACCCTTGTTGAAACGCCCAGTGTCGGAGACAATCGGCTGCAGAGCAAAACGAAACAAAGATGCTTACTTGGTCTATACCATCAATTGCCTGAAAAACGTTTCTGTCAGACAACCTAAAGTTTTGCTCAACTGCAACGTTTCTGTGACACCAAGTCAGAAACCAAAGTTCAGATTTTCAATACGGCAACAGAGCGAAAACAATCTGCAGCAGAATTATTTTGGCGACATGAAAGCTCACGTCTTTTCTGATTTTATTCACTACTTATACCCAGCAATACACAGTGATATTCTTCATCCACTGATTCAAAACCTAAACCGAAACTGACTCCTTTCGCTAATTACCGATACAACTTCCTGTTAACCTGTCCGACAACAACCATAAAACTGACTCAAACCGAGTATGACATTGACTGCATAGAACTGAAAACAGAGCAAAACCACACAACTCTTACTCCGAAAATTACAAAATTAATCTCAACACTACCCTGTCTCATCCCCTGGAGTTCAGTCGAGCACACATCAGTTCGACATGCCTCAGCCATGCCCTTGCGCCATTTGACTGCCAGCCGAGCTTGCGTAACCCGAACCCACTCTGATTTGATCCGAGCGGCGCCGTCCTCATAAATGTTGCATGCCAGCGTCATAGCTGCAACCACGCCGCGCCTACACTCCATGTCTCCATGCCCTGGCCTTGTCCGTTCCTCCCTGATTTACGCTGCAACCTCGAGCTCCACCCGGCATGGCCGTCGCTCGTCCCGTCGCTCCACCGTTTTGCCCATGCCTGGCCCCACTGCTCCGCCCGTGTGCCCATACCGCTCCTTGCTTGCTTCGCTGCGATGCTATATAAGGCCACCCAAACCGCTCCTTTGCCTCTTGCTCGCCGTGTCTTGCCTGCAGCCGAGAGTTCGCAAGCTTGGGTAAAGGCAGGCGAGACACGTGCATGCGATTACTTCTCACAGGTGAGCTCGGGCTAACTTCATCTCGCTGTGAACCTCACCCCCAGTCCCTGACTTGGCTCCCCCATCTTGTCTACTAGCCAAGCCGAGCCCCATTGCTAGCTCCACCACTGCGGGCTTCCATCTTCTTCTCCAGCCGTGCTCACTGCTGCGCCGAACTCCAGTGCCTAGCCGCATCCATTGCCGGCCGAGATACTTCAGGTTCTAGAGGGTGGGTACAGATAAAGCTCAACTATTTTGGCATGCTCCCTTGTCACAATGTAGCCGGTAGCTCGGTAGGTAGGAGATCTTCGCCTCAGGCTTAAAGGCCAAATATCGAATCCTGTTTGCCGCATGACTGTTTCTTTTTAATTTCACTTTGTTACCTTCTGTTAGTCCAATTCCAGCAGAAGCATAATATTTTCTTTTTTTAACTCATTTTATTTATTTTTTTATATAACTTTTGCTAGGAATATCCAAATGAGGTAATCTTAGTTTCTAAATTTGAGTTAAGACATGAGGATTCAGAATATGCAGTAAAATTTTCACGATCACGGCAGTTTAAATTATTTGAATGAAGTTAGGTTTAAATCACCTTTTATGTGCCATGTAGCAAATATAAAACCCTTAGCTTCAAAAATCATGAAATAATTCTCACATGTTCCTGCAGTCATAAATGTTTCATTTTTACAAAAACATTTAGGGTTGAACTCAATTTAAATTAAAAAGAAAACATAGAAAGCCTTTCTCACATAAAAAAATCTAATAGTTAAAATATGGATCAAATGAACTCAAATCTTTACTAAACTAGTTTTGTTATACTCTTGGATCAGAAGGATCCCAAATAGGTAAAAATATTTAGGTTTTTTTCATAGTTAACATTAAATATTCAATAGCCGAAGTTTCAATACTTGAATGGCCGAACAGTTGTATCTTTCGCAAACAAACTCTAAATCTCACAAAACCAAATCCAACAGCCTTGAAAAGTGATACTCTTTTTTGATTATGCAAAAATACTTTATGTTTATGCAATATTAAAATAAGTCCACGTTAGGCCCTAGTGATCACTTATACGAAAAACATCTCGGATAAAAGCAATATCATGGAATCAAATTTAAAACACTATTATCTTATAAGGTGCAGTCGCAAACTTAAAATGAAAATTGAATCTCTATTGCGTCGACTTTGTGACCACTTAACCTTTCCGGCGGCCTGTAGAATAACACGGATAAATGTAAAAATTTGAAGGAATAGCCCAAAAACACTCTTCATAATATGTATACTACTACAATCTTGAAAAATATTCTATTTAGGACATACTCTATATATAAATTCCGCTACTACAAATACCCTTCATGAATTAGTCACGCAAGAAACTAAACTAAGCCTTGTCGACAACTCGTAAAGCTTTTCGTCTAAATGTAAATTTTAGAAAGATTAGCCTAGTTATTTGGATGGGCTTGCGTATCGGGCCCTGTCGACTGACAGCTCCAGTGGCGTTCCTTCTTCGGTGACCAGCGGCGAAACCACGCTTTCTTCCGACTCGTCATCAACCGCGTTGCTACGAAATTCCGAGGATCTAAGTTGATTAGTCACAGCGGCTTAGATTTCTTGTTTCGTATTAATTTGTCGGGCATGCCTACCCACTAGCGACTGCATTGATATCGAAAAGAGTGATTATTAGATTTGTTGATTTATCGTCTACCTTGTACCAAAAAAAAAAAGATATGATTTATTTTAGTTTGAAGTTATTGTGATTGTCAATTTGCATGTGTTATTTGCTTTGTATTAGGTTATGTTCATATGCTCAGGCTTAGATTTTGTTCGGCATTCTCTAGTGCATAATTTCATGGATCGTTGGCATGTGCTTAGCACTTGTATGCGCATAAAAGCGGGTAACCATGATCCCTGGCGGGTGACGTTAAACTCGCATGTCTCTACTTAAGGCATGTACAATGGTATAGACAGCTGCTGTCTATAACAGGCTGACATGTCATTTATAGACAGTGTTAGAGACAACTCATGCAATGGTATAGACAACACATTTATGAGTAGATAGCTTCTTCCCACACACAACCTGTCTTGGTTCTCGTGCTAGAGTCGACTCTAGATTAAAAGACGGCTCAACTCTCTATACACATCCTCTCTTATCCACGTCATTTTTTATCCTACGTGGCAAAACTTAGAGACAGCTGACATGTACCATTGTACATACTCTAACTGGCCAATAGACGGTTCGGTTTAGATCCAATAACTTTTAAGTAGTGAGAACATACATCAACTTATTTATGTATTTAAAAAATACTAGAAGAACAGATACAGAGTCCAAAGTCCAAACATAAACTTGCGGAAAATACTTCTATAATCGTGGCTAAGTGGGGATTATCGATCCCTATTACCGTCCGATTGTGACCTCACAAACCTCGAGACACTATCAAACGGTGATATATCATATGATTAGTATATCTATCTACACTCTGGTACAAGAAATTTCTCTTACAAATAACTAGAATCCTCTGGAGTGTGATATGCGGTAGCTGCAGACGAACACGTCGACCTGTTGCACTCCACTGACAGGTCGCCGTAAGCTTGTTCCTCCAAGAAACGAATCTGTCTGGAACCACCATGCATCGCAGCTGGAAGCACCGGCAGCTCTGTGTCTTCGGACTGGAGGATGCTCATGGCTTGTGTTAGTTCTATTTGCGAAATTTATATTGTGATGATTAATTTGACAACAATTTAATATATGTGTGATGATTTATGTGATAACAATATTTTTTATGAAATAAGGTACTGCGAGAGTTTGTTTTATTTGTAACAGGAGATGCAGCGCAGGCAACAGGAAGTGTAACGCAAGGACGCGAGATGCACGTTGCAGCGCAGGCGGGCGCGAGCGGACGTACACTGCAGGTCGAGGAGAATCCGCGCAGGTGGCGCGTAGTCCGAGAGAAGCACACGCGAAGGTCACACGAGGTGCAGGCGCAGCACGCGAGGTCGCAGAGGTGCAGGTGGCACGCGAAATCGCAGGTGCAGGAGGCGCAGCACGCGAAAGTCGCGGATGGTGCAGCGAGTCGGGATGCGTAGAGGTCTACGCAGATAGTCAACGCAGTGTGGCGGCCAGTGGGCCGTACAGACGAGTGAGTCATGCGAGAGTGGCAGATGGGCCGTACGTATGCATATGTATGAGTTTTGGATTGTGTGCGTGTATTGGACTTTATGTAATTGGGCCAAGTAATTAGGGTTAAGAAGTTAGGGTTTGCTGAGAATAATTAGGAGAGGAGATCTCCTGGTAGAGTTGAGAAAGGAAAAAGCTCGAGAATCCGAGTCGAACGGGTGCACGTACGCGAAGAGACTCGGATGAGCGAGCACGCAGGATATAAAAGAGGAGCCGCACGGAGAGAAACGCGAGGCAAGACGGCGCAGAAGAAATAGAGCGCAGCAGGAGACGGCGGAAGAAAAGGAAAAAGGCGAGGACTTCGACGCTATCTGTCCTTCGTGATGCTACAGTACTTGGAGCTACAGTAAATAGCGATGCTACAGTAATCAGCGAGTTCTGGAGATGCGAGGCTACAGAGAAGCGACGATCGTGCAAGCGAAAGAAAAATTCTGTGAAAAACTTCAGAGATTATTTGGGGTTGGTGCTAGGGTTGAAAGTGGACGCGGGTGTCCGCGAGTCCGCTTAAATTAGCCCGCCAAAAAATATTATGTGGACACCCACATCTCATTTGATGAATTAAGCGGCTCAAACTGCAGCCCGCGAAGCCCACGTCGCATCCGCCAACAGCCCGCATCGCTCTTCACTCACCTCTCATGCGAAGTCGCAAAGTGCTCCCTCTGCCCATGTCTCACCGCTGCCTCTCCCAAGTCTCCTCATCTGTTTCAGCGACGCTCGTGCTACTAGCTAGGATCACCGTGATGCACTACTAGCTAGGATAGCCATGATGCAGAAGAAATGGAAGTGGTGGCTGTTAGAAATTTTCACAGCTTATTGTCTGAATTCCGCTTCCTGAACGAAAAACAGCACTTCTGATTTGTCGGACTGCAACTCAGAGTTGTCGCAGTTCTGTTCTTCAGAAGTCAGAAAACTCCCGTCTGTTGAGAAGTCGGAGGTCTCCTCTGCACAATAGTTGTTCGCGCCTGAAGATGAAACTTATACCACCAAGCTTCAGCCAAAACAGCACGACAACAAGTTTTCAGGCAAAACACAGGAACCACAAAGTCTCTGAATTTTGGAGCTGCGCAATTGCAGTGTTTTTGGTTTTTCTCTATTGCTTATAAGGTAAATACAGATACAGTTACAGAAGGTAATCCGGACTCCTTGAACTTGACGGACTCAACAAACTCATCAGAGCTTCAATCGAGAATTAACAACTGTTTCCCATCCGACACGGAAACAACCTGAACTTCACAGACTTAGACTCTGCAAACCGTTACCCATACAACTAGATAACGCAGAGTCCAGCCTTGACCTCCCCAGTGCAAGCAAGAGAGTTTTGTGGGCTTCGTGGGTGCCACTATGCCCGCATAAGAGTTTTGTGGGTTACAACATAAACCCGCATAAGAGCTCGCAGCTAGGCGGGCAAAACGCGGACAGCGTACAAAACGTCCCACTTGCATCCTGAGTTGGTGCTTTCATGTAACGAGATCTATATGTGTGTTCTTTGATGAAAATCAGTGAGTATAGATTCGGATCTAATAATTTATATTTACGTATAAATGCTTTCTAGTATGCATGTTTAATCAAGTTTCTCTTCCATAGTATTAGATCAATTATTCTAGATTGATTTGTTCAGTTTAGTTATTATTTTGGTAATTTCCAGAATTAATAAAAACACAGAAAAATTAGTTTTAGTGTAAATTTGCACCAATTCACCCCCCTCTTGGTGTGCCTCGATCCTACAGCTTGCGCGATGGATGGCCGTCTGTTCTGGTCGCGGGTAACGCACCAGAGGCCGGCGACAAGCACACGCTCCATCTGCCGCTCGTCAAACTCGCCGTACAGCTTCCCGTCTGCCGCATCAAGGATCGCATTCTGGTCATACATGTCGCGGACACGCTTCAGCAGCGTCATCGAAGCTTCAGTTGATTGCCCTGCGGGTGGCATCGGACCCCTGCCGCTGGCGATCTCTAGGAGCACGACGCCGAAGCTGTAGACATCTGACTCAGCGCTCGGCTTGCGGTTGTTGACGAACTCTGGGTCGATGTACCCGACGGTCCCTGTGACGACGTCCGTCGTTTGCAGTTCGGCTCCGTGGTCGACGAGCCTTGCCAACCCGAAGTCCCCAAGCTTGGCGTTGCGTGACAAATCGAGCATCACGTTGCTTGGTTTGATGTCACCGTGCACGACGCACTGGTTGCACTCGGTGTGGAGGTAGAGTATGGCAGAGCCCAGATCAAGTGCGATCTTGTATCTGTGTTCGGTAAGACATGTACGAATCTCTGTTTAACATGCAAAAGATATATCACAGAGATGATGTTTGGAGAGAGACGGGTTAGCGAGTATTATATACCTCTCATGCCAAGTTAGCAAATTCTCAGGATTGTACAGATGCTTGTCGAGGCTGCCTCCGGGCACAAGCTCGTAGGCAAGCAAGAGGCCTTGCCAGTCACACCAGCCAACGAGTTGGACGAGGTTCCGATGCCTGAGCCGGCTCATGATCTTGACCTCGGCCTCGAACTCCTTCCTCCCTTGAGAGGACGACCCCAATGAGAACATCTTGACGGCTACGTGACACCTCTGGTCATTCAGGTAGCCTTGGTACACCGGACCAAAGCCTCCCTTCCCAAGCATCTTCTCTGCAAAGTTGCTTGTCGCGGCAACCAGCTCGGAGTAAGTATATCTTCTAGGCCCCATCCCTGGGAATAATTGATCAGGTTGCAAGATGGGCTGGTCTTCCTCCGACTCGGTGCCTCGTCGTTTCTTCCTAAGCATGCACCAGAGCAGAAGCCCTGAAACGGTGCAGAACAAGCCGAGCAGCGCTAAGGCAGCAGTGGCTCCTACTCCGAATTTGCGCTTCTTGCTAGTCGCCTCCTTCAGATGACCCAGCTCTACCGTCGTTGGCTTGTCATGAACAACCAAAAATTTTCGTGTTCTGTCTGGGATGGCCATTTTTTCGCTGACATGAGGTATTTGTAACGCGAGGATTTCCTCCAAGAAGATTTCCGCAGTTGCAAGATCACGGTAATCCTCGCACGCATCCGGGACATTGCTATCGTCGAAATCCATGCCGAGCTTACTAGGAGTAATTCCTCCGTCCGTCTGGCCGGCTTGTCGTCAAGGGATGAGCGGCGAGATAACCCCCAAGTTCCATTGACAGATAAACTCCCTTCATGAGGTAGTACTGTTTTGGCACCAAAAATGGACATGCCTTCATTCCTCCCGAAACACAGCGAATTGTAATTCGAAAATTTCAGCTCGTTGAAGGAACAATTGCATGATGCCATAGTTGAACCGCGGTCTATAGACCAAGTGCCGTAAGGGCGCCCCCGAGGCAGGTGGCCGTGGCAGTAGTCCACTGTTAGGACAGTCATCTCGGTCAGATTATGCTGGGAGAGAGTTGGGTAAGCAGAATTGCAGTTGTTAAACCAAAGAATGACAATGAAAATGAAATGGAATGGGATGCTTGAGGCAGCGGCCATGGTGGAGCTACCGTGTTGGAGGTGGTTGGTGGAGCTATTACTTATGTTTCGTATACAAAGCTCTATGGCAAGGCCGCAAGGGTAATGCTGGCTCAGCGATCAAGTTGGTAATGGAGGTCAGTTTACCAATACCCCCTCGCGTTTTACCCAGAGTTTCAAGTGAATCCTCAAACTTGTAATTTTTTCAATTTGGCTCAGAAACTTTGGCATGCCATCCAGTTGGGTCCCTTTGTGCTATATGCAATAAGAGAAGGCTCCGATTGGAACATGGAAAATTTTCACATTATCATGAAAATTGAACTGTTTTAAGTGAAGTTCCTGTGAAAATTTTACAAAGTTGTTGTGTTTGTTGTGAGATAAGGAAACCTAAACCAAATATGGTTAGGACTCTATCTCTTCCTAATGTGGTTAAATCTGAACTCTCTCTCACCGCTATATATATCGGGTACCCCCTCATTGTAATCGATAGAATCAATAAAGCGAGAGAGATTTCCACCCTATATTGTGTGTCTATTGTTCTTGCTCTCGTGATTGCATCTACTATTGGTGATTGTTCATTGGCATTCTTCGACGTTTTACAACACGTTATCAGCACGAGTCTCTACCACAAGAAGGAGAATCGTCGACGACAATCTACTACCGGCGATTGATCGCCCGATCCGATCTGCAATCAACTCGTCATCACGCCGGCACCCACTCGGATTGCCGAAAAAGTCCTACGCGACTCTATCCTACGCGATAGTCTACTCAGGCCGAATTAAGGTATTAAATTGATATGAACTATCTCCTGCAGATCGCTGTTTTACTATTCATACCTAGGCTATGGTCTACTATTCATCCACAACAACAGATCATCGTATCATGTTTATCAATGGATATGTATATGAAAAAAGAAAGAAAACCCCTTTAACATCTGCTAATGCATCGTCCAGAATTTGCTGGCATTGTTCGCATACACCCAAATGCGCCTGAGTGGTTGATCGGTGGCGCACTGCATACCTGAAGTTTTGTTCGCCAGTAGCGTTCTCCTTTGCATTCGAACACCGATGAAATCGACCACGACGGCGACGTCTGAGCCCATTGCTCGCGCGCCCGAAGCCGCGCCCGCCGTCCGATTAGCCCGACAGCGCCTGAAGCCGCGCTGCGCCACTGCCTGCGGCTCCGGCCAGGTGGCACCCGAAGCCATGCCGCCGTCCAAGGCACCGCCCGCGCCTGTCCTTGCGCGTGTTGCCATTCGCCGCAGCTCGCCAAAGGGACTGCCGCCGGAAGCTCGATGGCGCGGTTGGTTAACCCGTGCCAGTGCGCCGCCGGCTGCTCCGCGGCCTGAAGCCGCTCCCGCCACGCCGCCAACCATCGTCTACTTCGTGGCCCGGAGTCTCACCGTCGTTTCGGCCTCCGTTCGCCGCCGGCTGTACCTTGGCTAGAAGCCACACTCGCCGCTGGCTGTGCCCATCGCGCCCTTGCCTGAAGCGAGATCTCGCCGACGCCAGCAGCACCGGGGCTCGAGATGGCAGCGGCGGTGTTTGCGCTTGTCGCGGTGCCCGAAGCGCCTGCGCCCAGTGATTCCATCAGCCGGCTGGAGATTGTTTTCATGGGGAAAGTTAGTGGTGGCTAGGGGAGAAACCCTAGCCGCCCGTTCTTTGTTCGGTCGGCAAAGCTGGGCCGGATGGGCCGAATCCTTGGGGCGCTCGGGCCAGAGGAATGAAAGGCTGCCTGAAAAAAAAAGACCATGCAAGTTTGACCCTGGATTTTTTTTTTGTAATTTTGGGAAAAAGACCATAAACCCTGAAAGTTGATATTAAATCTAGAAAATATTTTTCTAGGTGATGGTCTTCCGTAAATTTTTATAAATTAGCATTCAGCACATTAGAAGTCCCATGCTCTGGGTTTATTTCCTAGCATTATGCCATGTTTAATATGTGCTGGTATTATTTTATGTTATTTAAGTAATTCCGAAAATTGCTTAGTAATTAACAGAAAATGCTAAAAAAATCATGAAAATAATCGAGCTATCAAAACGGTTTTGAGCTTGAAAGCTTAAGTGGTTGGGCCTTTGATTTCAGTTTTGAAGGAACGGATACATGATAATTGGTGTCTAAGGAAAACACACATGAGGCTAGGTTTTTTAATTGGCACCCGAAATCGGGAAGTGCTCCATCCCTCATGTGAGCCCTCGTATGGGTTGACCTGGCCAAAAAGTCATGTTGACGGAGGCATTCATTACATGATTTCATACCCAACCAATAAGAGCCACATAAGATGTAATTAGCATCATGCAAGAATTATTTCACGTTGAAATTTACTCACCTGTTAATTGGTAATTCTGGTAATTGCTTAATAATTAACAGGAAATTATGAAAAATGCTAGGAAAATCCTGGAAAATTCGTGATAATTATATATTGAATAGATATAGACCATACTTTACTGATTCAATATTAACCATGCAAAACAATATTTTACCTGAAGTAAAATCCCTGTTTGTTTGCATATAGGATATGTCTGACATCGCAAAGAAAGAATTTGCTGAGCTTTCCCTGAATGGCAGCAATTATCTCACTTGGGCAATAGATGCCAAGATTAATTTGACAGCCCGATCTCTTGGAGCCATAATTTCACAGCCTGAAGTTGGTGCTCCAGCTCTCCCTGAAACTGCTAAGTGTGCAGCTTTGCACTTCTTGAGGCACCATCTCCATGCGGACCTGAAGGCCGAATATATGATGGAGGAGGACCCGCTGGCTCTATAGAATTCCTTGAAGGAACGATATAACCAGCAAAGATCTGTTCTGCTGCCAGAAGCACAACGTGAATGGACACTCCTACGCTTCCAAGATTTTAAGTCAGTGGCAGCGTATAACTCTGTCATGCACAAGATTGTTGCAAAACTAGCATTTTGTGACCAAAAGATCACAGAAGCTGAAAAAATTGACAAGACTTTGTGCACATTCCACCCCAACATGAGGATCTTTAAGACAGCGATATCGTCATGCAAAGTACCGTAGTACTCGAGGTGATATGCATTACGCTAGAAGCGTAAAAGCATGATGAACTTCTAATGAAGAATCATCAAGTCCTACCTAGTGGGAGTCATGCATTGCCTGAAGCACACGCAAATGATCAGCAGGCTAGCAATAGCCGAGGCCACAGAAAGGGTCAAAGACAGAAAGGGGATAAATGGAAGAATGACAAAAAATCATAAAGGAAGAGGTAAATCCCAGTAGAAAACAAAAGAAAATGGATCAGGTCACTTCCAGAAGAAAGGACCAACAAATAATATTGCTGATCCTAAACAACCATGCTATAAGTGTGGATGTACTGGTCATTGGTCACGTACATGTCGCACCCCAAAGCATTTGGTAGAATTATACATGAAATCCACTAGGAGATTCCAAAAGAATCAAGGGAATAAGGCGGAGGTACACTTCACTTCTCCAGAAGAATTTAAGAAGGGCCTCCTTGGTTATGGTGATACTCCCATGGAAGAGGATGATCTCATTGGGGATGAGTAGAAAGAATTCCAGAAGAATAAAGGCAAGTTCCAGGAGGACGATATAAATGATTTATATGGAGACATGGAGTAGTCTCCCAGTTTTCTTTTAGAGTCGATGTCGTATTATCCTTTGGAGACTCCTGAAGAGCCTCATTTATCAGCTTAGTCTTTGTGTTCCTGGATGAACAATGGTCTATGCTCCTGTTGAGCGATTATCAGTCAAATTTAATAAAGTGTGATTTTCCTAGGAAATTTATTTAATCATGCTATGATATTTATGTTGCAATGAAAACCAAAAGTTTATGTTGAAATAAAAACCAGAAGTTTATGTTGCGATGAAAACCAACGCATATTACGAAATTTCCCGCTGAGATAGTGCGTGGAAAAGAATTAAGTATTTCCCATGCTGAAAATCGGTGTGTTGTATACATGCCAATCTCTCCACCACAAGACATAACCATAGGATCTCACGAAGTTAAGGATCTATGTAGGTTATGAATCTCCGTCATGTATTAAAATACCTAGAGCCTAAGATAGGGGATCTATACATGGCTCGGTACGCTGATTATACTAAGGACATTTTTTGGCATTAGGGGGAGATAAGTACCACATTTCAGAATGCCTAGTCCTTAGACCCACGCACTAGAAAGATAGAACTTGAAGTTCAAAGAATAATGAATCTGGAATAAATAAGCTAATAATCTGCCAAATGACTTCACTAGTTATAAGGGAGTGAAAGATCTCATATACCTGCGGTATATGCACCTAAAAGAGTAGAAATACTCTAGAAGGATATTGAACCTACTCTTGACCCTCATGATAAGAAGAGGGGGAGGCCTCCGGTGCACAGGACTCAATTCAGCATGAGGCGTCCCGAGTGTAGAGAACCGAACAAATGAGAACACTACCTGTGATAGTAGAAGAAGCTCAACTTGATGTTGAGAAAATCCCTGAAGTGAGCCATCCCGGAGATGGTAACATCCCTGAAGTGATTCATCTTGAAGATGATAACCCAACGTATATTTGCGTGCACAATTCCACGCCGGGAAGTGAACACCAGACTCGTGCGTTGTGGGAAATCACGAGGAGCCGGAAGAAATTTATATAGATATATCCCGAAGTGATGCGGAGAAATAAATAAAAGAAAAGACTATAATTGTAGACATATATTTGCCTCTAAAATTGCTAAAAGCTGGATCCAGATCCAAAGTCCATGGCGAGTGCGGCTGCTCGATAGGGTCAAACAAAAGGAGCAATTGAGGCAACACTAAGCTAATAAGAGGAAAATTTCGGTCTGTTGATTGAATATTTCCTAAAGTGATTCCCTCTTGAGGATCAAATGGGTTTTCATCGGAAGAAAAATGAAAACACCCAGGTGGTGAGATATAAAAAGCGAGGCTTGTAGCACAAGGGTTCACGCAGAGACCCGGCATCGATTACGATGAAACCTATTCTCCTGTGTTGAGTGGAATAACGTTCCGATATCTAATATCAATGGTAGCTGGCTTAAATTTAGAAATGCAGTTGATGGATGTGGTGACCGCATATTTATATGGGTCACTGGATTCGGACATTTATATGAAAGTCTCTAAAGGAATAAAAGTCTCGAATCCTAATAATCGCAACATGTATAGCGTCAAACTGCAGAGATCGCTATATGGATTAAAACAATCCGGAAGAATGTAGTATAACCAGCTTAGTGAGTTCCTCTTGAAGAAGGGATACTCCAATAATGATGATTGCCCCTGTGTGTTCATAAAAAAATCCCAGAATGGATTCTGTATCATCTCAGTATATATCGATGATCTGAATATCATCGAAACCACAGAGGAGATAAAGGAAGCAAGTGCTTACCTCATGACGGAGTTTGAGATGAAAGATTTGGGTAAAACCAAATTTTGCTTAGGCCTACAGCTAGAGCATCTCCTAGAAGGAATTCTTGTTCACTAGTTTTCCTATACCCGGAAGGTATTGAAGAGGTTTAATATGGATAAATCACATCCCTTGAAAACCCCCATGGTCGTAAGATCCCTTGAAGTGGATAAAGACCCTTTTTAGACCGAGGATGGAAGATGAGGAAGTCTTAGGACCTGAAGTCCCATATTTAAGTGCTATTGGGGCACTCATGTACCTTGCGAACTGCACAAGGCCTGATATTGCATTCGCAGTGAATTTGCTAGCAAGACATAGTTCAGCTCCAACCAGAAGACATTGGGCTGGTGTAAAGACTGTACTCAGATATCTCCAAGGTACTCAAGATCTTAGGTTGTTTTTCCAGAAGAACCATGACTTGACCATGGAGGGATATCGGATCTTGGCTATCATCTGATCCCCCATGCCAAATCTCAAACTGGTTTTGTGTTTCTCTGCGGTGGTACAGCGTTTCTGGCGGTCTTGTAAAGACCTCAGTAGCAACTTCTACCAACCACTCGAGATTATAGCCTTGTATGAAGCCTCACGTGAATGTATTTGGCTGCGACGTGTGATTAGTCATATCCAGAAGTCATATGGTCTTAACACAGTCGATCCCCCCATAATTATCTATGAAGATAATTCTGCTTATGTTGCACAAATGCAATTGGGTTATGTAAAAAGCAATATCATGAAGCATATTGCTCCTAAGTTATTCTATCCTCACGAACTCCAGAAGAGTGGTGAGATAAGGATCCTACAAACTAAGTCATGTGAAAATCTTACAGATTTATTCACCAAGTCCTTGCCTAAATCCATATTTCAAAGATATGTTAAAGGTATTGGAATGAAAAGACTTAGAGAGATGTAAAGCTCAGGGGGAGGAAACCCTTGAACCATAACCCTTATTGCATTCCTGAAGATCGTAATAAAACCTTGAAGGTAATAAGTTGTACTCTTTTTCCTTTTGTGAGTTTTCCTGAAGTTTTCTCATATAAAGGTTTTGATGAGGCAACTAGTGCAACATAACATGCGAAAGCGATGTACTCTTTTCTCCATCTCCTTTTTCCCCTTTGGGTTTTTGAGTGGAGTTTTAACAAGACATATGCATTACGCGTATTGACCAAGGGGAGTGTTGTGAGATAAGAAACCTAAACCAAATATGGTTATGACTCTATCTCTTCCTAATGTGGTCGAATCCGAACTCTCTCTCTCTCACTGCTATATATATCGGGTACCCCCTCATTGTAATCGATGGAATCAATAAAGCGAGAGAGATTTCTACCCTATATTGTGTGTCTATTGTTCTTGCTCTCGTGATTGCATCTACTATTGGTGATTGTTCGTTGGTGTTCTTCGACATTTTACAACAGTGTTTGTGTTCTAAACAATCCTTGACTGGTTAAAGGAGCTTATGATGTGGCATCCGAGCTAATGGAATTGGGCCATGTAGTGCATGGGTTATGGAGGGTGTCTGTGGTGGAAACGGAGCCAAACAGTGAGTATACATTATCCAATTTCTCTCTTGGGGACACGCAAATGGAGAAATTAAAGAACCGTGCGTACTCTGATGATATGGTCACACCCTCAAGTGGGTTCTATGATTATGTCACGTACCCATACACCTCATCATCTGAATCCACTAGCTAGGAATAGACGCCAGATTACTTCGTTTCAAGGAAAAGAAGAAGAAGAAGATGCGACATTAGATGTAGCAAGCTAATGGTTGGCAAACATTTTGGGACCGAATTGAATAAAATGTGCAAAGTACAAGGATCTAATTGATAAAATTGAAAATTTTTAGAACTCAATTGAAGTTTCTGAACTCTTAATGAGTCATGACCTGTAGCAGAATGGACTCCTTTTTATAAGGGAAGAACTAGCGCTCGAACGTCCGATATTGTTCATTTCATCGGACACCTCTTGCAACATTTTTTTTAACGTTTGAAACAATTTTTTTCGACGCGTGCAGCATTTTTTTAACGCTTGCAACATCCGTTTACTGTGCTGTATTTTACTGTTTGTCGAAGAAAAATGTTGCACGCGTTGGCAAAAAATATTACACACGTAGAAAAAAATATTACAATGCGTTCAGACTTCTAAACTGTAGCAATTCCGTTTTTATAATCCAACCTATATAGGCGGCACCTTTCTTCGGAGAAAAAATAAAAAACCGACACCACAACAAGTGAGTCAAGGCAAGCAAACTCCTCGGATTCGATGAAGACAAACAGAGCCGATGCAAAGACGTAGCTACACCCCCGGCATCATGTCATGCTATTTGTAGTAGGTCGTGTCAAGCAAATGACAACAGCGTTAGTCAGATCACTGGCGGTCACAATGAGAACGGACTCGGAAAATCAGAGAAGTTTTCTTTCATCTTACCTTGAACGGTAGCCCCAGAGCTCCCCTTTGGCTCTTCAACTTCGGAGCAATTTAGTCTACTACAAGGCATGTTTCCACCGTGCAACCGAGTCGTTTTTTAGATAATCAAAATTTAAATAATTTTATAAAAATAATACACCAATTAAAAAATAACAGAAATACTCCTCTTTAACGGTTTAACTTGACGACAGAGCACCAATCGAATTGACAAAATACTGATGTGAAGTCCAACGGGAATCTCTATCGGTATTTGAATTGGGACAGAGGTCTTGTCGCCGTTTGAACTGACGACAGAGGTTGTCTTGTTGTCTTTTAAATTTAAGACAGACAACACATGATTTGTCACTAGTTGAAATGACGATAGAGCTCTGTTGCCTTATTGATTTTTGCAGCTATAAAATTATTGTGAATTAGTCCATATGGTGGTAGAAATAATAGAAACACCAAAATTGGACATGTGTTGGCATGCGAATCGGGTGTCAAATATCGAAATACCCCTGTGTTGAAGTAGTTAATATTTTCCTTTATGGAAGGAGACCACAATATTTACTTTATGTTGCGTAACCTAGGAGTTCGTTCTTCGCATGTTGGTAGGTATAGTGATGTTTTTTGTTTGAATCAACTGGATGAAACCCGACATACCATTTCGTAAGAAATGTGTGAATTACACGGCATGTAGAGTTGGGTTTGGAGCATATGTTTGCATTGCTATTTCTACGATACAAACGGTGTCATACATGAACTATGAGCATAAAGTACATTTAAGATGCATGTGCGCTTTGTTGAATCTAAAACACTGTGGATGGAGAGGAAGCCACATACGGTAATGAATCCTATGTATGAGGATCCATCGACGTCTTTCCGTTGGATTTCGCACGGGTGGTAGTGGTAGCCTTGGATTTCTTCCTATCACCCCGTATGTATCCTTCCAAAGCTGGTGTTCCGGCTGCATATGGGTTATCGTCACGTCCAGCTGTGGCATCGAGGTCCATAGACCCATTTCCCTTGGCTTTCCTGCGATTTTAGGCATTTGCTTTCTTTCAATTACTTCAATACACATTCATCCAAGGGTGATCTTCCGGGTCCACCTTAGTCATGGTCTGGCCCATCGATCCATTGTAACAAGTAGCTCTCGCCGAAAGCATGGGAGACAAGGCAAGCTAACTCCTCGGATTGGCTTTGGCTAAGGAAGACGAACAGAGGTAATGCAAAGACGTAGCTACACCCCGGTATCATGGAAGTGAAAATTACAAAAGCTTTCTCTCATCTTTTCTTGAACAGTCACCCCAGACCTCCCCATTGGCTCATCAACTTCGTAGCAATTTGGTCTCCACTACACGGCACTACCCCTAGTGTTTCTAGAACAATTTACTTTTCTGGTCCTCTCCTCTCTTTTTTTTTCTTTTTTATTTAAAAAATACTCCCTCTCACGAAAATTACAAAAATAGCCTTTGTATACCGTGGAAGATACCTTGCGCGCTACAGTACGTGGAAAGACCTCCCGCGTACAGTACCGTGGCACCCATCCTCCCGCGCCGTTGCTCTATGGCAACTGGTCTTCCACGCCTTCAGAACGCGGCAAGTCGACTCCTCCCGCGCTCGGTGTCATCTCCAACATTGCCTGCTTCCTGCGTTGTGACAACACGGTAACCCACCTCCCGTAGTCCCCGAGCGTAGGAGCCAGGTGTTACCCCTATTCTTTTCGTGGTAGGTAAGGAGGTCATTTTTGCAAAAAAAAAAAAAGGAAAAAGAAGAAGGAGATCAGATATGTGAATAATTTGTGTTATAATTGGAATTTTAATTTTCTACCGTGCGACCGAGTCTATTGTTTTTAAAATAATCGAAATTTTAAATTTCTACCGTGCGAACAGAGTCCACTTTGGACGCGTTGAGAAGAGGCGGTGCCGTGCGAGTTGTCAGTCAAAGAGTACGACACCACCACAAGTGAGTAAAGGCAAGCAAACTCGGATTGGCTTTGGTTAACGAAGACAAACGGAGCTAAGGCCATTCACAATAGGAGTTTCATTATCATTTAATGAGGTGACACATCAGCAAAAAATAGTGACATGGCAAAACAATTATGAAGAGAGAGATAGAGAGAGTTTCATGGGAGGTGAGAGAGTTTCATCTAGATGAAACTCAAGATACATAGTTACCTAGACAAAAGCTGATGTGGCATTCTTGGAAACTGGGAAATGAAACTATGCACTGGGAATGGCCTAATGCAAAGACGTAGCAACACCCCGGCATCACGGAAGTGTTAATGTTATTTGTAGGGGGTCGTGTCAAGCAAATGACGCCAACGTTAGTTAGATCACTGGCGGCCACAGTGAGAACGGACTAAGAAAATTACATACTAAGAAAATTACAGAAGCTTTCTCCCATCTTATCTTGAACAGTCACCCCAGAGCTCCCCATTGGCTGTCCAACGTCAGAGTAATTTGGTCACAACTACACGTAGAGGTGCAAACGGAGCGGATACCGACGAATTTCACTTATCCTATATTATGTTCTAAATTTTTTCTAGGATACAGAGTTAGATATAGATAGTACCGGATTCGAATACAAATGCGGATTATCTCAGTCACGAATACGAAGCGAATACAGATCGTTCTGAATACGGTTAGTCTCAGTCATGAATATACGGTTACTTGGATAATGCATGAAAATAAAAAGCCATATATGTCACACATATTAAGATCAATTAACCATACTATATGTCCAAAATACAACTACATTAGTACATTAGCAAGTAAATTTAAGTACATCACTTGATAACAAGAACTAGTTCAGCAAGCATATAACTGGGGCTAGTTAAGCCAGTAATATATGGCAAGTAGCATTGTAGCAAATCACAATCCTCACACTTTAAACCGTCCAAAATTCATTCTTCCACACTTCCAAAATTCACTTACTACCTAAGAAGAAAGTGCAGAATTGTTATCTGAGAAGTGTCAGGCAGTAGTTAATGTGCTTCCTGGAACGAAACAAATAGAAGTATTATGATAAAGGGCACATAAGTCAATAAAATACATAAATCAGAATTTGAGAATTTCTCATTATCCTTAACAATGGGAAATAGTGACAAAAAAATGTTAAAAAAGTATTAACATTATGCAGTTTTCAACAATATTGTTGAAGGAATTGTTATTTCTTCTACCATTTCTGCACATAGCAAATATCGGACTACAAATCGATGGAACAGAGTAGGACGTAGAAGATAGCTATTAGCTTTAGTAGCAAGGTTGCAAAATACCAGCTGCCTAGGCACATATGCATGCATGAAAGACTTTGTTGTCAGATTCACCAGTAGCACAGTATGATTACCCATTTGTTTGTTTTTACTTTCATTCTTCTGCGGATTGACTGTCCATTAAAAAGTTGCATATAAAATAGCTATAAACAGTCGCTAAGAGACAACCCTGCTAAATTATATCTATGAGTCATTTTAGTGATGGTCTGTAATGATTTTGTAACTAAATTTATCCTTAGCACATACTAGTAGCTCTCATTCTTTTAAGCTATTTTCATTCCTTCATATATCCTTAAAATAAGACTTGAGTTTGCAAGCCACCTGAACTTTTTTTCCTCTTGCTTGAAGAATGGTATTTCTTTGCTTTACAACTATGAAATGTGTAGAATGACCAATTACCAGAAACACTGAATGCAGCGTCAAACTTTGATCCAATTATACAACTGAAGGACACCCAAAACTGAATGATAAACACAACAAAATCCATGCCAAGCAAAACTATCTGGACAATTATAAGGATACGGTTTTGTAGAGTTCCACTCCCGTGCTGTAGCTGAAAAGGTACTTTAAGATTTTGTTTGTTATGTAATGCCAAATACTGACCAATGTTTTAGGTTAAATTGAGCATCATTTAGCTTGGGAGACAAGCGTTCAAACACTCCATAATTTTAAGTGATCTTGCTTCTGATGTCGGTGATGCCACATTACTACAGAATTTCTCCACTAGATACACGTCTTTTGAGGATGCAAGAATTGTTATTGATGCAAATACTGGCAGATCAAAAGAGCATGGTTTTGTTCGACACTTAGGAGCTTTATTAGAAAAGAGTCATACCAACTGATCATCTATATGATTATAACTCTATTGTGATTCTAGCTGTTACTTTACTGACAATGTATGTATTCATAAGCAATTCAGTGCTAAATACAGTTTTGGCCATCTCTTCTATCTTTTCCATTCAAAATGTTTACTGATAACGTCATCCACACATCTGAATACATGTTCAATTCATCATTTTCTTTTATCTTAACACTACTCAGTTCGTCTAGCGAACTTATTGAATAGGTGCTCCTGGTACTAATGGTTCTTCTTCTCAATCAGATGGAGATTTGACAAACACAACGGCGAGTACATCTTCATTCGTGCAGCATATATAGTTTACATATGCACTTCTTTTGTCATTGTTTGTGGACTGTCACAGGTGTTTGCAGGTGGGCTTGACCCAAATGTTTGTGAATTTTCTATTGTCAGAAAGAATGCAGAAGGAGCACTGGAGTAACTAAATGGAAGCACAATTGAAAAACAGACAGTCTGCCTTTCGTGGGGTTGTAACCGGACAAATAAACAGGTATTGCAGACTATTTTGTAAGGTGTTGTGAACAGAACTCTGTAATAACGAAATTAATAACATGCATTTATTAGTTCTAAGATGTAATGTAAGTTCTAACTTGCGTTGATGATTGTACAAAACCTTACAATCACTTACACGTGATTGTACAAAATCAGGGAAACCGAAGGATATGCTATGTTTCCTACAAATTTCCTGCTCTCAAAATTAAGTTACTATATGTGGGCGATATGTTCCCTATAAGCCTAACCTTTGCCTTAACAAAATTATCAAGTTACCACCATGTTTTAGGTTAGCTAACAAACAAGTCAACTAATCTTCATTTTCCATAAATGGTGGTATGGTATGCGGGCGATATTTAACTGTAAGCCTAACTTTTGTCTTAACAAATTGATCAATCACTTCAGTGTTTTAGATTACCTAACGAACATGTCAACTAATCTTCCTTTTCCATTGCTGCCTGAAACAACGATTTGGTATGCAGGCTATTTGCAAGAAATGCAGCAATGCAGTACTGCAGTGTTTGAACTATGGCTCAATTATTCAGAGAGTCCGATAATTTCCATAGTACAACAGCACGAGTAGGACGTGGCACACCCAGTTTCAAACGTTTCAACAGCTAATTTTTTTAACAATATACCCAGCGAAATGCACTTCATAAATTCACTCGTTGTACAGATGCTAAACAAGGAGTTTAAATCAATCATAGTAGCGAACTGAACCCTACCTGGAAATCTTGGAGGAGGCAGGCGGCCCGCTTCTCCTGTCGAGCGTGACGACCTCGAACCCAACCCTTTCCCCACTCTCCCTCACCTCCCCTGTAAGTAGATAATAACACGAAAAGGAGTGGAAAAATTCCGGTCCTGAACTGCACAGGAGAATGAATTAGAGTTCGACAGGGCAAGGTAAGCCAGTACAGGTGTAGAAGCCGCGAATGGTGAGGTGTGGGTGGGATTCCCTGAGGGCTTTGAACACCCGCGTGACCAGCGTCGTCTTCCCCACGCCCTGCAAGTAGCGACGCCCGAGGTCGTGGTGGTGAGGCGGTTGTTGGGGGAGGACGGTTTTGAGCAGGGTTGGGTGGCTTGCTTACCGGTGGTCCGGTGACGAGGAGACACCGGCTCCGCGACTACGAGCGACGTAGGCGGGGCCGCTCTGGAGGGACGCTCTTCGCGGTGGAGGCCGGCTCTGTGACTCCGAGCAACTCAATGGCGAGGCGGTCGGTGTCAGGCGCTGGTATAGCTGGGTCCTGGAGATTTGAAGACGCGGGAAGTCTGAAGAAAAACAGAGGAGCTGAAGGGGAGTTTAAAGATTGCATCAACGATCAGAGTGAAATGCGAAGGGTTTCGGTCTGATCCAACGGCCATCTTACGCGCAACAGTAGTTACTGGAAGCTCTTTGCTGATGTTTGTCGTTTTCTTTCATTTACCTGTGGCTTCTTACTCTGGCGCTGTGAAACTTTATCTTTTACTGTTGTAAAACTGAATGGAGTATAAACTCTGAGATGGGAATGAAAAAGATGAACCTTCCGCATATTGCTTTAGTCTCCTCGAGAGTATTGTAGAACCCTAGCTAGTTCCTGGTAGTTTCTCTCGTTCTGGCGGCGGGAGCGTTCGTGTCCAGTGTTGATCGGGAGAGCCTGGATCGAATCTGATTTGGGTCCTGACAAAGTGGTATCAGAGCCTGAAGATCCTTGGCGTGGGAATCTGATTCGTGAAGAATTTGGGTTTTGATTTCTGGGTGTTGATTGGAAGATGGATATTCAGGAGAAGATCCATGCTGATATGGAGAGTATGAAGTCAGATATGGCCAAGATCAAAAACTTGTTGATGGGAAGATCTACGCTGGCTATTAGTCAGTCGAATCAGGTGAGTCAGGCTATACCTTTGGATGGATTTACTCCTACTTCTTCAGTAGAAGCGAACAAATCTGGAGTGCAGATGGTGTATGCGGGGACTTCTCTGGAAGCATCTGGGGTGAATGAGCATCAAGTACTGGGCAACAATATGCCACCAGTATTCACGTCAGCCATCCGGGCACCTTCATACCCGCAAGTAAAGCTATCAGGTGGAAATGAATCTTCATTTTCTTTTTCACCTCAAGTGTCCCAGTCGATGCCGTTTGGATTTCAGTATGGGCAGGGTAATTATTCAGCACCGGGATATTTTCATCCGGCTATATCACAACAAAGCGTCCATGGTCTTGTACACGGTCATATGGGAGCTTTACCTTATCACCCATTAGTCTTTGCTATGCCGTATGAGGCCGGAGTCAACCTTTTATTGGATATCATCATCTGCGATACCATCTTATATTCTTGGAGGTGTTCTTTGCTGCGTATGGTGGACCATATAGCAATCCAAATGCTGGTAGTTACGGTTACCAAGGTGGTCCTCGAGCACAAATAGAGGATCACGGGGCTTATGGAGGGCGTGGAGATGGTCTTTGGCAATCTTGCTCTTGGTGGAGCATATGAGTATGGTCTTGGATATGGAAGTGGTAGTTCAAAGATTAAATCACAACTTTGATAATCCCAAATCACCACAACCAAGAGAGCGGGTGATCAAGTTAGAATCGCTTCCTTGACAAGAGATCAAAGAATTGCGAGCATTGTAATGAGCCATGGACTCGGGACATAACCTTAAGTGCAAGGTAAAAGCGGTGCATGCTAGTCCGAGGCATGGGGAGAATGAAGATCTTGTCTATGAAGAAGATCACGAAGAGGTGGTGCAAGGTGATGAATCCACTAATGCAAATCAGACCAATGCAAGCGTCATGGTCGGATGGATGTAGCGAGGAGTAGTAGACACTCAAGTCGCCCCGGACTACGCCACGTTAATTCAACTTTGGGTTGCGGTATGGTAATGGGGACACTCGTTATCAGCTCTTTGTTATTACGTATTTTCATCATATGGCCAATCGGGAAACATATATGGTGAAGTCACCTTTACGCGCCCATGCACTATCCAGAGTTCATTTGGTGGATGCTCGGAGAAATTCGGCCGGTGGGGAAATTAATCGGTCTCATTCATATCTTTGAAGCTTCATCTCGGGGTAATGGAATCCAAATTCTCGCTGAAGAACCCTTCCATTGGGAAATTGTGGTGGCATTGTCATGAACCATGGAAACCGGGGCTTTTGCAACATTGTAAAATTAGCAATGCCTTACGCCTTAATGTCGTGGTGAGGAGCAGAACATGGTAACAGAGGAAGAGGATATTCAAGCGATTTGTCGGGATGTGTTACGACTCACAGAAGTCCCAACAAGGAAGTGGCGATGGACACCGAAGAACATCTAATGCATATTTCAACTTATGCGGCTCATGGATTGGATGGCCCAATTACTTTTTCCTTGGTGAGGCATCTTGGGAATATGAAAACTTTGGCCCTAGTGGACGGTGGGAGTACATATTCATTTATGAATTATAACTTTGCGATGCAAAATGGTTACTCTCTCATTAGTATACCACGAGAGAAGAGTAATGGTGGTGGTGGTGGAGAGTTGATCACGGATGCTAAGGTAGATTACTTGCCGTCTAAAATCCGGGATACTTTGTTTATCACCACATTCAAGCTGCTAAACACAGGAAATTCGACATCGGTCTTGAAGCGGATTGGATTTATGAATATAGCCCAATTGAGTTAGACTTCAAAGAGAAGGCATTGACGATAAACAAAAATGGACACCTAATTCAATTCCAAGCTGCGCATGACCTAGTGACAATTGTTTAATGATTGCAAGTCAACTCTGAGAAAATGGTAAGAAAAGGAGTAAGTAGACTCTTTATACAACTCAATATCTTTGGGAGCCGACAATCAAAATGTTGAAGAATATATAAGTCCCGAAATGGAAGGAATCTTAAACTCTTATCTTTGTTGTGCTTCTTTGAAATTTGGTTGGCTTGCCTCCAAAAGATATTGTGATCAGGAAGCAATAGCCATCTGGAGGTCCTAAAAATTGGAGTCATTATCTTTCGAATATCTGGTATCAATCGGAATGATCGTAAAGCTTAGAATCCATCACTTAAAAACTAGTTGAAGCATGTCTTGTAACTACCTATCGTATGCGGAGTGGGTCGATGAAGTTCAAGCCGACTATGAAGATGATGACAAGGTGAAAAAGATTACGGAAGAGATACAAAGTGAACAAGATACAAACCACAAGTTCAATCTTTGAAGATGGACTCATTAAATATAAAAGTCACATTTACTTGGGTGAAGCAACTAGTCCCACTTTTCCGTTCTTTGGATTCTTTTCACAATTCTTCTATCGGAGAAAACTGGAACAAGTGCTACTTATCATTGGTTCAAGAAGCTTAAGGAAATTTTGGTCAAGTACATGGTTCGGGGAAAAGAAGTTGCATGTTAAGGTTGAAAATACAAGAGCCGGATGAGCATTTTATGTTCCTTGGAGTTGGCTAGAGCAAATCATCACTTGTTCAATATCCAAATGTTTTGCATTAATTCTTTGCTTCCATCGACATAAACAAAGACATTTGGAATGTGTACTTTTGTTATCTTCTGCCAATGCTTGTGAGAAATTTGTAGCAGCGGGGTTTGAGAGTCATTTGCTAAGTATGAGCTGCACTCAAAGCAGAACAAGGACAAGGCGATGGAAATCTGACTTATCGAGGGCAAAGGAGAATATCAAGCGGCGATGTGAAGATCAAGGCTAATACCTTCGGACGGAGATGAACCTGCTTTGCTTCTTTGGCCGACTCGAAGCTCATGAAAACTATTGTCCACCAAGTTGTTCCAATCCTGGGAATATTGCTGGTTGATGCAGAGGAGAGAGTGAAATCAGAAACTATTGCAGCATTTGATAAAAGGATTATTCTAAGGGAAGGTTTAGCTGCGTTTCAATGGCTTGTTCCGTGGTTAAATTGGCTGAAGAAGATGCAACCTGGGAAGACGCTAGCTTCATCCAGAGCACTTCTCTACATTTCCAAACTTGAGGACAAGTTTGTGCTTGAGAAGGGGGTATTGTCGGTCTTTGGTATAGTGGGTCTGGAGATTTGAAGGCGCGGAAGTCGAAGAAAAAGCAGAGGAGTGAAGGGAGTTTAAAGATTGCATCAACGATCGAGTGAAATCACGAAGGGTTTGGTCGATCCAACGGCCATCTTCGTGCAACGATGATTCTTGGAAGCTCTTCTTGATGTTTTGTTTTCTTTCCTTTACACGTGGTTTCTTACTCTGGCGCTATGAAACTTTATCTTTTCTTCTTTGTAAAACTGAATGGAGTATAAACTCTTAGATGGGAATGAAAAAGATGAACCTTCCGCATATTGCTTTAGTCTCCTCGAGTATTGTAGAACCCTAGCTAGTTCTGGTAGTTTCTCTCGTTACTGGCGGCGGGGCGTTCGTGTCTAGTGTTGATCGGGAGAGCTGGATCGAATCTGATTTGGGTCTGACGATCGGCGTGGCGCGAGGCGAGGATTCAGGGCAGCGATGAGGATTCGGGCATTCGGCTAAATCGAATGGGTGGCCGAACCTGGAAACTAGGGGTGAGGGAGTCGAGTTAGGGTTTTCACCGTAATCGGATATTCTGGGATAATAAGAGTATCTTGACAATTTCCTTTTATTCCTTCTCTTCCCTCATTTTCTTCCCTATATTCATTCCCTTCATTCCTACCATCTCCAGCAAAATTCCCTCGAAGGGTTTTGTATAGAGATTGGAGAGAGAATCCTTTTCTGAAGAGATTCTCACTCCAAATCCCTTCCGAAGGGAACCGTGAAGGGAATTCATTGGAGTGCTTGAGATCTGTCTGCGAAGGGATTTAAGGGCTAAAGAGATACTGCTGAAGATAGTCTAACCGGATATATCCAATAAAATTACGTTTATATCGGAATCCGATGGATCCTTCTATTTCGGATTTGTTTCTGTATTAGAAAAACTATTTGAATCCGTATCCGATATTTGAAAAAAACCTAGATATCTAAAATTATGCTCCGAATAGTATCCGAATTTATATGGACGGACGGATGGTCAAGAATTATCTGATCTGTTTGCATCCCTAACTACACGACGCTACCCCTGTGTTTCTACCATGCGGTAGTGTCTCTAGTTTTCCATTTTATTAGAGAAAACTAGTATGGTGGTCCGTATATTTATGTGGTTAAATCTCTTTTAAAGTTTATATTATCAAATGATATAACTTATATGGTTAAGAATATATTAATGTATTTTATAGAATAACGTGACTAAAGTACGAGCTTTGATGGAAGAAAAATCATTGAGCATAATAAGTTATTGAGGTTCCTAGAAACATAGTAACTCTTCATTGTGCCTGAATCCCATAGCTGCATAATAAGTTATTGAGGTTCCTAGAAATATAGTAACTCTTCATCGTGCATGAATCCCATAGCTTCATACACCTATTCTTTCGCCATTAGTAACTCTTTTTTCAAAATATATACATCCAGGTACATTCGTTGCATATCTCTATCACCCCCAATGAATGAAGCTGGGAGCACGATCCTTTGCCCCGACTTGCATACGACTCTCTCGGACTCTATTCTATCAACCACACCACAATGCAGATCGGCTCGTATCTCCTTTTGGTGGTGCCTGATGTAGTCCAGCCTTGTACCCTCCACCTTGATGTACATGTCAATCGCGTACTGCTGGAATAGGCGCTTACCATATAACAAGGCGTTGAATACCCTACGACGCATCTGGAATTTGTAGCAGTAGTAGTCTCTTACAGTAAAGCAAAGCCAGTTATTCGAATCTATGCAAACGAGGGACATAGTCAGATGATGTGTAAATAATCAGGACATCAATAATGATAAGTTCCACGTTCATAGCAATACTCACCTTGATCCTCGTAGTGATTGTTGTTCCCTGAATTACAGCTTCAAGGGGCACACCATGCTTGGGGATATGTGGATGCCATCCTAGTTCTTCTCTTGGGAAGAAGAGTGGATACGATAGGTGGTCGTAGCATCCATAGAGCGGTTTTATACTATACTTCTCATTGTTGTTGCCATATAGGATTATGCTGCGATTGAAATCTCTGTGCCGCTCGTTGCCCTCGACCCACACGGTGGCTACTTCGACGTTCTTGGCTGTTGTACACTCATTGATCCATCGTAAGTCGGTGTTAAGTGATACGATATTCTGGAGGTTTTCGACGGCCTAGGCTCCTAAAAGTTTGAGAGTAGGGGTTGTTCGGAGGATATTGACCAACCTCCTCACGACTTCTGGTCGAGGCTAGGTGAGTAACGAAACCGGTGATTCGAGACTGGGGTCGTCGTCAAGAAAGCGAATCTGGGCCTTGAAGAACATAAGAACATAGAAGAACAAAAACCTAGCGACTACGGGCTTTGGTGAATGAATGGATACCTGGCTTTGGTGAATGAAATTGCAATGGATGTAAGTGCTTAGCTGATGAAGGTGCTGACTGAAGAAAGTGAATCTGGGCCACTGAAGAACATAGAAGAACAAACAACCTAAGTGACTCTAGGCTTTGGCGAATGAATGGATACCTAGCTTTGGTGAATGAAATTGTAATGGCTGCAAGTGCTTAGCTGATGAAGGTGCTGACTGAAGAAAGGGAATCTAGGCCACTTCGCCATCGCCGTTGGGATTCGAGACACGTAGCACCTTTCCTCGTCTCTGATGCACCTTTCCTCATCGCCAAACAATAGCACATCTGCAAGAACAACACGAAACATAGGGGTTATATTTCGGAAAGGCATCAAGCAAGGAAGGAAAGCATGTGAGAGGAAAGAATGCATCAGGAGCATGGGGAGGAAGGAAAGCGGGGAGACACGCATCACGGCGGATCGCTCCTGATCCGGGAGGCTTTCGGAGGATCGGAGGAGGCGGGTTGGCGTTCTGTGGCCTTGTTGAGTCAGCGAGGATCGCGGGGGCAGGATTGGGGATGGGGATGCGGGGAGGAAGGAGCCGCCGCTGAGCTGAGCGAGGATCTCGGGGGAAAGATTGGGGATGGGGACACAGGGAGGAAGGAGGCGCTTCGCACAATGGAGGAAGGAATATCGGGGATTCGGGAGAGGATTCGCCCTGAGGACACGCGTGTGTGTTGGGGGGGGGGCGAAGAAGAACGGACCACTGCCACCAACTGCAAATTAAGGATAGTAGAGAAAATATGACAAATGGAGTTATGCAGCAATCTAAAGCAATCACATGTGTATTGCCAAGTTATCTAAATATGCTTTACGAATGATGTACGGGCAAGTGCACGGGCCACCTTGCTATTTTAAAAAATACACCTTTAGTACTGCTTTCAGTTTTAGTACAGGGCTACTAGAATCTTAGCTACTGCCCTGACTAGAAGAATAAAAGTTTTCCGCTCATTATTGTTTTGAACGACCCTAACTACTACGATCCTGTTTGTAACTAAGGAATTCATTTTGCAGGGTTTTCACAGTGCAATTTCCGTAGGAATCAGGAAAAAAAAAACTCCGGCATTCCAAATGAGGCCAGTATGTTGCTTCCAATATTTAAGCTCTGTCATCTTGCCCCGGTAAGCATCGAAGACGCATCGTCCCTAGAAATGTTGGCCGATGACGATGCGTCGTAGCCGCGTGACATATGGGAAAAATCAGACGTAGTACACCTGCCGCGACAGGACCGGCAGCGTCACTTCCTCGGATTGCAGCACATTCATAGCCTGCACCACGGATGGCCGCACGCTCGGGTCCGGGTGCGCGCACCAGAGCCCAACGACGAGCGCGCGCCGCAGCTGCCACCCACAACCGTGCTCGCGGTCTAGCTCGTCTCCCCTTAGCCTATGATCCACCGCTTCGAGGACAGAGTTTCCGTCGTACAGGTCTCCAGATCCACTTCAGCAGCAGGATGACCTTGTGCGGTTGCTCCATCTCCGACCGCCCGGCGAGAGCGATCTCTAGGGCAGCGATGCGAAGCTGTAGATGTCGGATTCGGTGCTAGGCAGCGGCGTGCGGATGAACTCCGGTCTATGTACCCTGCGGTGCCCATCACGATCTCGCGTTGTCCGTGGTCCGGCTCCATGGTCGACGAGCCTAGCTAGCCCGAAATCGGCCAACTTGGTGCTGTGTGACGAGTCGAGAAGTATGTTGCTTGGCTTGATGTCACCATGCAATACGCACTGATCCCACTCCGTGTGGAGATAGCGTAGTGCAGAGCCCCGGCCAAGGATAATCCTGTATCTGTTAGTAAAATAAATCAAGTTAACAACCCTGAACAATCTACTAGTAAATCAAATTAACAAAAATGAAGAACTCATTTGGCAGTTCGGTTGTACCTCTCTGACCAAGTGAGCAAACTGCTGTAGAGGTGCCTGTCAAGGCTGCCTTCTGGCACAAGCTCATAGACGAGCAAGAGCCCTTTGCGGCTGTCACACCAACCTAACAACTGCACAAGGTTGCGATGCCTGAGCCGGCTTATGATCTTCACCTCGGCCTCGAACGCTTTCCTCCCCTGTTCTGACGACTCCCCCGAGAACATCTTTACGGCCACTGGGCGGTGCTGGTCACTGAGGCTGCCCCGATAGACATTCCCGAAGCCCCCTCGGCCGAGCTTCTCCTCCTCCGCGAAGTTGCTCGTGGCAGCGGCGAGCTCGCGGTAGCGGTACCGTCTGGGTCCGACCCCTCTCTCGAATTCAGCTTGCTCTCGTTCTTCGTCGGAATCACTGTCGCCGATTCCTCTTAGCCTCTTCCATATGCGTCGCCGACGTACAATACAGACTACGACGATGCAGAGGAACAGAAAAAAAGCTACAGCAGTAGGCACTAGCACAGGTACTAGTCGCACTCCGGTAGTAGCATTAGCAGGGCTTGCGGCAACCTCTAGAGTGGAGCTAAACGACCAAGACATCACCTGATTTAGCTCGATGCATTCGCCGGTGGCCGCAGAGAAGCCGACTGCCACTTCCTCAGGCAAACTTGCCTTCATGTCTACCGGGGCACTGACGTTGTACGGCTGGCCGTCGTTGATCTGGAGATGGGCGGCTAGGATACCCGTGAGGTTGTTGTAGTTGATCTCGGCAGTCATTACGGAGTCCGCGGAGGCCAGGCTCTTGTTCATGTTTGTACTGGCCTTGGAGTTGATGGAGTTGATGTCAATGCCTATATGGTTGCCGTTGCTATCCCCATAATCGGCGCCGTTGTTGTACGTGTCGAACTCCACTGCGACGACGCGGTCGTCGCCGGTGGCGTTTTGATGGTTGCTGTCGTTGAAGAGGGCGAGATTGCTGCCGTAGCTGTTGGGAGGGATCCTCGACGGGAAGTGAGCGAGGAAGAAAGCCATCCCGTCGCCGCTGCCGTTACATTTTTTTAACGTGGTCTCGTTTTTGGGCTTGATTTGGAATGTGAAGGTAGATGTGAAGCTGGCCAGCTCGCCGGTGGCGTTGTCCCAGAGCAGCAACGGACTCGCATAAGACACGCGACCAACGCTGTAGACATTGCCTATGATCCAGTTCTTGGTTAGCTCGATTACGCCGGAGCCCATGTGCGCGTCACTATCGCACCTGAGCTCCGTGCCGCAGGGATCGCCAGAGCTGGAGAAGTTGAAGCTGAAGGAGAGTGAGGTAGCACGAGGTGCATGGATTGACAACAGCGAGCAGTACAGCCAAAAGGACATGAAGAGAAGGTGGTGAGAGCTCATTGCAGACGGGGAATTAAAGTTGGCAATCAGCTATAGTGTATACTCACGCGAATACGAAGACACGCACACAAACACTCCTGGAGGCAGACACAAGAAAGGTTTTGTGCCGCCAACTCTGCAGCTTTTCTTCTCCTCGTTCTTTTAAATAGGAAAGCTATGTAACATGCGTAGGCTTACAGTCTCACGCATGCTACCTCAACAACTAACCACTCATGCCTAGGCTAACAAATTAATTAATCTAATGGAGTTGCTAAAAATCTGTCGTCTGTTTTTTTTCTTTGATTTCAATCACTTTTCTGTCCATGGGATTTGCATTTAGATAGGTGATTTGACTTTTCTCATTTATTTTCTACTAGGGTTTACCAATCCCATTTTTCTAGTTTGTCTAGCTTAGAAAAATTATTTTTATTTTTATCTGTAATATTTTTTCTTTTCTCATTTATTTTTTATTAGGGTTCACCAATCCCATTTTTCTTTGTCTAGTTTAGAAAATTTATTTTTATTTTCCTGGTAAATAGCTGTTAAGAGACAATGGAAAAGGCTTAAGAAAAATAAATCAGCCCTCAAAGTGAGACCATTAATGATTCTCCACCCGTTAATGTTTTCTAATTGTTTTGTAATGCTGCAACGCGTAAGAGATATGAGAAATGTGGGTTTTGATTCTATAGTCCAAAATTTGATTGATTTGTAAAAAAAAATGGTCAAATGTTAAATGTGGGTTTTGATCCTATAATCCAAAATTTAACTGATTTGCCCAAAAAAAAAACATGATAAGTAGACATTCCCTAATCTAATCTTCCGAAACTAACTCAACAAACTACATGATTGTCTAACAAGGAGTTGTGTGATATATATATATATATATATATATATATATATATATATATATATATATATATATATATATATATATATATATATATATATGAAACCTTTCCGTATTCAGAGTACATACTCCAGCTCTAATGTACCACTTAAATAAGCGTTTTATACTCCTTTATCACTTCGGTATACTCCAATAATAATTCTAAGTTACTCTATACAATATGATTAAAAAAATTCATCGGACCCTTTATTTTTTTGCTACATACCTTTTTCCATATGTATAAGGAATATGTAAACAAATTATGATATAAAGGGTGGATTTTAATGAAATTTTTCATAGAACTCACTTTGGAGTATCTTATAATCAGTATTAGAGTATACTCAAAAGGATAAAGAGGTATAATAACATCATTTAAACGGTATATTAGAGGTGGAAGTACATACACCTAGGAGTATATATACACCTAGGAGTATATATATATAGCTTCGGTTTTATTGGCTTTGGTCACCTCCCCGTGGCCAGGTCAACAGCAACATCTGCAGAATTCGTCTCGCAAGATTGTGTACCTTGCATTTTTGCCTCACGTGGTTCATGTTGTGGCTACCAGAAGGGGTACGGTTAGAGTGCAAACACATCACACTGCTACTTGACATGCAAGTTCCTTTTGCCTTCCGTGCAATTCGTGCGGGGAAAAGGTGTCAGCCAGGCACGATGCCCAGGCCTACTTCTGTACTTCCGTTGCTCTACTCTTTTTTCCTAGATACGTGGCCATGTACAGCTAGGGCGGAGTCAGATCTCGGATCATTTGGGTCTCTCGATGAGATCTACAACTTTTAGTTAACAATTTTTTTATTTGAAGTCATTTAGATGTCCAAATAATCATTGAAACTTTCGGATGCAAAGGGATAAAAGTTGTCAACGATTCTTTAGATGTCTAAATGACTTCAAATAAAAAGTTGTCAACTATAAAGTTGTAGATCTCATCAAGCTACAATTTTCATATAAATTTTGTCTCCATCCGACTCAAGTATGCAAAAGTTATGATTTTTAAAATATTATCAGCTGCGCATTGAATTCGAACCGTCGGTGAGACTATTATCACTGCCGGTTCTCTACGAACAAGCGGTGATAATATTTTTAAAATCATAACTTTTGCATCTGTCGGATGGAGATAAGTTTATATGAAAATTGTAGCTCTCGATGAGATCTACAACTTTGTAGTTGACAACTTTTATTGAAGTTATTTAGGCATCCAAATAATCGTTGAAACTTTCGGATCACGAAGAGATAAAAGGAGCATATATCTTATAATAGTTGAGAAGTGAGTGTTAGATGAGATGGTAAGGGTGCTCAGTGAAGCAAAGAGTCACGAGTTCGAATCCTAGCAACGCATAAGGCGTATTTTGCACGAAAACCGCGTGACTTGTGACTTTCGTGCGTAGTAGTAAATACTACCGGTCCAGGTGCAAATAAATTTGTTTTTTGATTTTACCGAGTGATTTTTGGATTTACACTATCACTGCCGGTTGGTAAGTATAAATCGGCAATGATAGTGATTATCACTGCCGGTTTATATTCGGCAGTGATAGTCCTCAACTATCACTGCCACTTAGGTTGTGCCGGGTTCATATCCGACAGTGATGCCGATGTGGACCTAGCAGTAATCACATGTTCGGTAGTAGTGTGATCGATGAGTATGGACTGGGCTGGGTTGACGCTTAACTGAATTGACGAACGGATGCTTCAGCTATACGTACCCAGCGAGCTCTGCACTGCAATAAATATGACCACGAATAGCAAACACATCACACAGCTACTTGAGTCCTGACATGCAAGTTCCTTATTTCGCCTTCCGTGCAATTAACTCCCGCGGAGAAAAGGTGTCACGTATTGGCTGGTTTTGACGTGGTCAGCTAGCACTCCAAGGTAGACTTGTTCCTCGACTAGTTTTTGTTAACGTCGTCCACTTCTTCCCCATCACTCCATGCACTACAGACACGCAGATGAAATGATCGATAGTCATTGTTAATCATGTAGAGCCAAGAACGGGGACAGCAATGGGTGAGAGAGGCATGGTCCTGCCGTGGTTATGTTCTGAAGTGTTACAGTTGCCGGATTATGAACAGTAACTGATGGTTTCAATTTGCAACAAAAATGGACCGGGGCAAGTTACCCTATGTTTCTGAAAGCATGACGGGGGCATCAAAATCGAGCAAGCAGTGGTCGAGACCGAAAATAACAGTAGGCTCACGCTGTGTAGACAGTTGGGTTACGGCTACAAAAGCTGAACAAAATAATTCGTTATCCTGAGTGATCCCTGCGTGTGCATGTGGGCACCGCATGGCTGCATGTGGCGAGTGCGTAAGGAAGTTTTGCTGATCGAGCAGACTTTTAGTTTGACTAGGCAAGCTAGCTCATTACAGCTAAGAAAATCCTTGTCAGGCGCGCGGAACCTTTACACCATACAGGTTAATTAGGAGGAGCTTAGCGACCATTCTTGCAGGGTAGAGAGATTGTTTTTAATTATTTCTCTTTGAAATAGGAGTGATCAGTGTGAGGCTTATGGCCAACGTTTTTGCTTGTTAATCGAGTTTTGGTAGAAATAACTCTCACTAAATGCGCATCATTAGTTTTAAAGAAATTAAGCGGCATAGCTCTCCCTTTGCATTAAGAACAAGTTCAGCATGCAATACTGAAAAATATTCAGAACAAATTACCGGTGTTGCAGATACAGTAGAGGGAAGAACTACTGAACACTACAGGAATCTGAAAATTTTAAATCGGCCAATTTAACTTTAAATCGGCTTTTATGAAAGCCGGCGACATTATTATTTCGACGGCCAAAATCAGCCGGCGAAAGTTATGGTTTAATTTTAAATCGGCTTTTTATATAGCCGACGAAATTAGTTTATTTTCGTCGGCAAAGAAACAACCACGAAAGTAAACCGGGTTAGGGTTTCGTGAACCTTATTATTTTTCGTTAGTTGAAATGTGGTAAGCGAAAATTACTTCTAGAAACCCACGAAAATAGCATGATTTAATTGACCCGAGTTCGGCTCGGCTCGGCCATTTCATTGTTTAATCTCCCTTGCGCCCGCCGCCGTGCCGCCGCCCTTGCGTACATGAGCCTTGCCGCCCTCGCCGCCGTCGCCCGGTTCCAGCGCAGCCCAGACGGCGTCTCTCCTTGCCCGTCGCTGCCTCCCATTGCCGCCCTTCACTCCATGGCTCCCGGTCCTCGGCTCAACCCCAACAACTTCAAATCCAAGCCTCATAACATGCCCAAAGACATGTACCATGCCAAGAGATTGGTTTCTACTCTCGGTATGAAATATGAGAAGATTGATGTGTGCAAAGACAATTGCATGCTTTTACGGAAAGAGCATAAGAATGAGAAGAAGTGCTTAAAGTGTGGCAAACCGAGGTGCGTCGAGGTCGTAAATGAAGACAGTGCAAATGTGATGGTGATGTTGCACATAAGCAACCGTTACATGCCGATTACACATGGTCAAGCGGTTTGTTTCTCTCAAAGAGAACCGCTAGACACATGAGGTGGCTCAAGGAAGGTGTCACGTGAGAACGAAGGAGTGATGGTGCACCGTCGATGGTGAGGCATGGAGGGCTCGGGCGGCTTTGACGCAGACTTCGCCCATGATCACGAGAAATGTTCGCATTGGGTTGGCGGCGATGGCTTCACACCTTTCGGCCAATCCGCTGCCTCCTACTCTTGTTGGCCCGTCTTTCTTGCTTCGTATAACCTTCCACGCTCTTTGCATGAAATATAAGTTTATGTTCTTATGCCTTATCATACGGCCCGCAACATCACAGGACACGCCTCAGCGTGATCTTTGAAACCCTTAATCGAAGAGTTGAAATAAGCGTGGACGGGAGTTGAAGCGTCGACTCTTACAAGAAGAAGAAATTCAACCTTGAGTTGCGTATTTATGGTCCGTTCATGATTTCCGGCCTATGGTATTTTTCTTTGGATGGAGCGCCATGGAAATTTGACTGTCCGATCGTGGTTCGAACACGGATTGTTTCCGCCTAGCTTTCGGTGGAAAGATCGGCTACCGATTGCCATAGATGTTTCTTGCCCGAGACACATCTTTAGGGCGAAGAACGCTTTAGGAAGAACACCATTGTCATAAAGGATGCCAAGGCGTCTAAGCGGGCTAGAAATTGCTAATAAGTGAGTAAAGCGGTCCCAAAAGCGGTCTGGAGCAGGTTGAAGGTTTTGGAGTGGAGCACAAGCCGGACTCACATATCGGAATATGGGAGCTCCCTATGCCAAGCGTTGATTACGATGCACAACATTGGCGTCATGCACGAGGCGTAATGTTTCGAAAGCATCATAAGCACGTGCATGGATATGACGGACAAAACAAAAGACAACTTCAAGGCGAAGAGACTTAGCGAGATTTGCAACCGTCCAACCCTTGAGCTCACGAAAGTGGTAGTAAGCCACGCGCTCCATTTTGTCTTAAACCTAAAGATAAGAAAGAAGTCTTGAGGTGGATGAAAAAAGCTGAAATTCCCGATGGTTCTGCTGCGGGCTTGAGAAGAAATGTGAATATTAAGGCAGAAAGCTAAATGGGTTGAAGAGCCATGATTACCACATAATAATGGAAAGACTCACACTGTAATGTTTAGCGGATACCTTAATGATGATGTGTGGAAGGTGCTAGTGAGCTAAGTTATTTCTATAGACAACTCGTGCTAAAGAAATCACGAAGGAGATGATAGAGATGTTGGAGAAAGATATACCGGTGCTTGTATGTAAGATGGAAAAATATTCCCTCGGGGTTCTTCAATCCAATGCAACATCTCCTTGTTCATCTTCCATATGAAGCTAAGGTAGGTGGCCACGTGCAATATAGGTGGATTTATCACATTGAAAGGGCCCTCAAGAAGCTTAGAGCTATGGTTGGCAACAAGGCAAGAGTTGAAGGGTGCATCGCGGAAGCATTTTCAATTAAGGAGATAGCATACTTCTCGAGTGTATATTTTGCGAGCGAACACAATGTCAATGCTCCTACGATGCGATGCTGATGTCGATGAAAAACCACCTTGCGGTGACCTCAAAGCTGTTTCAATGGAGGGGCACAAGCTGCCGGTGGTACTGCGGCCTCACTCTGAGGAAAAGCGATAATTTCGATGACCAAAACCGTCCACCATAGAGTTAAAACCGTCCACCATAAGTAGGATCGACAGCTGGCCGTCCACCATAAACCGCCGAAAGTAGGTGGTCGACCATAATATTAAATTCGACGGGCGGGCCGTCCACCCTATTAGGGTCGATTGCCAAATGGAGGCTGTCCACCATAATAATGCTAAGGTCGACGGCCAAAAGTAGCTGTCCACTCTAGACTAGGGTGGACAACCTTGTAGGGTATCGAGTATAATAACATTAGGGTGGGCGGCCTTTGCACGCGTGTCGTCGACCCTAATGCCTTAGGGTGGACGGCCTTTTCCACGTGGCAGTCGACCATAACATTAAGGTGGACTGACCCACGAGTCATGACCCTAATGTCGGCATTAAAAAAAAATAGTCGTCCGATTGGCTGTATGCCTTCATGTAATGCTAAAATTAAGCGAATGACAGTAACCATAATCGATAGCATAAATTGTTCTGACTCAAAAAAGAAGCCCAAAATGTGTAATGCAAGTATAAAAACAATAATCCAACGATCTCATCAACACTCGACAAGCACCAAAAATCAGTCATGTTAACTTTTGTAGCACACTTATCAAGTTACAAAATAACTCATTAAATTTTAAAAGCATTCTACCAGCACATATAAGTCAAAGTTGGAATGCTCAAACATTTGACAATGGTTCTATTGTGGACATATGGTTATCACGTATATTGTCTACTATAGTGTTCATGGCATCGGAAACATGCGACTTAGTTTCTGACAAAAATACCAAGGACTACCAGGACTAAGTGCCAACATCATCTAATGAGCTATGAGGCAAACTACAATACCTCAGACATTATGATCCATGGAATGGCACCCATACCGAAGGAGAAGGCAATAATATAAGCCTGAAGGAAGTGTCCGAGTTAGGATTTTCAGCACAAATTACATATATGTGATGCATGAAATGATCTAGTTGACAGACATACCACAACAGCAACCAAGGAGACCATACTTAGGGCGTAAATGCAGTGAGAATCATGTGAAATATTATCCTGAAACAAATAAGCACAATAAAAATACGAGAATATTGAGTGGATTGGAAGAAGAGACCCTGTGATAATGTTGCCGATCAACATCTTCATCAGCCATCTTCCGGCAATTCTAACAACCACCAACTATCAAAATTGTAACTGAAAATTGGCAAAGAACAATATTGTTAATTCAGTAATGCACTTACCAGCCAATAAAACCATACATATTACGATTGGCTTTAAGCATCGAGCTCAACTCGTCTTTTGTCAAAGCATTTGGCTGAGTTCCACCATACTTGCTGAATATAGCATCAAATTTTGATGGATCAAACCTATTCAGGAGTAGGTAAAACTAGTTAGAAATTTCATTAATGAAATGATAATCGTGATCTTCCTCAAGGAAAAAAGTGGGAATTAGACAGTTATAAATGCATTATTCATACATACCTTCCTTCCGTATCATACGTTTCAGAATGACTCTCATGCTTACCCTTATGAATGTTCTTTATATGGATTGAGAGCAGAGGGGAAGGCATCCATCCCTGCATTTCAAAATTTTTTTAAAAAATGAATTCATAGGTGTCCCCTCGCAAGTCGCAAGCAAACACACACACACACACTTGTGGAACTTGTGGCAACATATCATGTCCAAGCTAAAGCAACGAAGGTCTATTGTTTACTCTGAAAGAAGTTCCTGCTTTCTAGAGAGCCTAGAGATATCTCTTCTCACTTACAAAAGAAAGTAAAATGACATTCAGACAAAAACTACAAGGCTTAAAGATGACTCACGGTATTTTGACTTGAGGTGATCTAGTCATGCAGTCCAGACTCCAGACTAACAGTATAGTCCAGAAATAAGATAAGGACAAGGCCAAAACTTTACCGGTTGAGTAGGATAACTGAGGAAGAGGTTGATGAGTATGGAGCCAAAGAAGGATGCAGGATACCCACACCCTATTGCTCGCAGGCCTGAAAAACACAAGGAGGTGCAAAAAAAAGCTCTTAATACAGCTGCAGATGCAAGCATTCATTGGACATAATATTTCTGCTTTGCAAGGCAACTCTAATCTCATCATTATTAGCTGGAGCAAGACAATTTATAAAGATACAACATGCATTAATAGGTAAACATACAATAGTTAAAAATGGTAACTTTTAGAAGAGACTACCTGTAGTTATTTACAGAGTACGTGAAATAGTTCAACCCTGACAATAACAATACTACGATAGGACAAACTGACAGCTAATAGCATTGTCGAAAGGGGAAAAAGGCTAACAGCCAGGAAACACAAAACACAATGTGGAGCCTATAGTATTCTATATGGATGCCCATTCATGATAAATCATACATATATAGTCGACAAGCACGGGTTTCCTACTCAATTCCTGAAATTAGCTTGAGAGAAATGACATCAAATTACCTTTTGAGATGTTCTCGTGTCACATCAGTAGCCAAAGCTTTTCTCTTTACTGTAAAACATCAAAGCATATGTAAAAAATTAGTACAATCACCGTAATAACTACAAATAAGAACTCATCTCTTCAAATCAGGTACTTACTCTTTTGTGATTAGCTTTCTTCTCTTCAAATCATCTATTGAATTTACAAAATGTTTTACAAAATAGCTAGTCTATATCGAACTGTATCTGTGCATGTGGAACCAAATAAGCAACCACGTGTATGGAATAAACATCACTTCAATTCTCTAAGCCCACTATCCCTATATGGAATCAACACTCCAAGTTCATGTCCGTCCAAAAAATACACCACATAATTTCTATGCAGTTCAAATACCTAATCCAGAAATTATGATTTCATGCCTCTTTAGAAAATTTGAATCATGATAATGAATATATGAATTTGAATGCCTCTTTAGCAAAAGTGGAAGAATGCGAGGAGCAAATAGGTCCTGTAAGGATGAGACATACCTTTTATGAACATCAACATACCTTTTAGAAAATTTGATAGGATTTAATTCTATGAAACAGAGCAGGCAATCTGAGTATATAATAATAGGTGGTTAGATGGTTATATTGTAGTTCTATTATGGAAAATGTCCATAGGAGTTGCAGACAGCGGCGGATTTACCGTTGGGGCGGGTTGGGGCGCCAGCCCCACCTCCGGCCGGCCGCCGACGGGACACCCCTCCCCGGATCTCAGTCTCCCAGCGGCATTTCCTGACCCCGTGCAAGCAACAACATCAGACATTCAGACTTCAGACATTCAGATTTCAAACTTCAAAGCATCAAACATCAGACATGGGCTTGTGCCTGGTGGGCTTAGAACCAAACAACCAGTGGTCCAGTACCACATGGGCCAAAGGCAAAGGACATCTGTACTGCAGTACCTTATTTAGCCTGTTCTGTAGCGCCGCCGTCGAACCGCACGGGAGAGGGTTTCCAGTCTTCAGTTCCAAACTCCAGAGGGCTGCGCCTGGCTGCTGGGCGAGGCCGGGCCCGAGGTCGGTGCCGCCACGCCAGGGCCAGGGACAGGACTGGGGAAGGCGAGCACGCGTGGGCTGCAAGCCTGCGACGGCTCGACCGCTCAGCTTCGACGAGCCAGCTGCGGGCGAGCAAGAAGGTCACTCGATGCCTGAGCGAGGAAGGGGGGAACACCGGCGCAGGCGCAGCGGCCGACAGAGGAGAGCTGGAGAGGAGCCGAGTCGGTAGCTGAGGCCAAGTCGCCGCCGAATCGCTCGCCGAGTCGCCGCCCACTCGCCCTGTCGCCCAGACGCCAGAGCCGGCCGAGAGGCGAGAAGAAATGGGGAATTGATGCGGAGTCCCAGACCACGCCCCACTCAAAGCAGCAATCGGTATAAAAAATTCCCCATTGACTCATTGATAGTCGGTACAATCCAAAAAGCAATCGGTAGTTGGTATAAAAATTGATATCCAGTCTCACTTTCTCAGTATTAAATTGCCAGTGCTTAGTCTCGGTACATTGATAAACAGTGATAAAGCTAGGCTAATCTTTATTCTATTATAAACTGGTGGATTCTTTTATTGTTAAGACAGACTTACATAACAAGATAACAAAAACGTCGATAATAAAGAAATCATTCGACGCTTTCAATAGATGAAAAATTGTAGAGTGAAATTAAGTGCGTACTAAATTACTAGTACCTTTGTAAGTATTATTTCAATTTATATTTTTGTAAGTATTCACAAATTGAAATTGCATTCTTGAGTTTTATATTTTTATCTATAGGTCAAATGGTCGATGATCCGTGCTCACATATTTATGTCATTCTATCCATTAGCAAGGTACCACACTTGTTATATTTTGATTATTTACTTTGTTTCCTTCTTATTTATGTATGAATTTGGAATTTGGATGATTATAGATCGGTACATGTATAATTA